>CM061914.1:51373113-51488423 GCA_031002005.1 Vandiemenella viatica | reverse complement strand
CCCGCCTTGGCCTTTTTCGCTATGCTGTCTTCCTTAGTCGGTTGAGCAGACACCTCTCCACGCTACCGAGGCCGGCAGTCATTCGTGTTGATATTGCTAAGCTGCGTAAGGAACGTGAAGACGCTTGCAAAAGAACCGCTAGCTGATGATTAAAATGCAGGGGTTTAAATATGCCGCACAGGCAAACTAGCATTATGCTGAAACTAAAAGTGGCATAATGATGTCAAAAGCCTTGCTCAGTTGTCATTGGTCATACGATAATGGAAGACACCAGACCACACCGTGTGTGTCGCTCCTATCTAGATATGAGTGTTCGGCCACACTGACTTTCTTCACTCTGTAATGTTCCTTGCATCCATCAAGATGTATTTTACACCTAACACCGTGGCTTTCACCATAGAGAAGATAATTGTGCTTCTATACCTACAAGCCTTTTACTGAAAATGTAGTTTGTCTTGCTATACCGTTGCCTCACTCATCCAGTTTGTACTGTACTCTCATTCTTTACGTTACCAGTTGGATAGTTTATCATGTGTTGCTTCGGGAGAATGCTTGTCTCATATTCGGAGCACTGTCCGTTGTCAGATAGGTCGTAGCTGTTAGAATCGGGCTCTTAAATTATTTTGGATAAATATTGAGTCTAGTGCCATGTGATTTTCTTAATCCATCCCATAGGACGTGTAGATGTAAATCAAGTTATCCGCAATTCATGTAAAGTTTTCTAGCAAATAACATTCTCGGTTAGAACTCACATTTCCTTCTCTACTAACGTCAAATATGTTAATTTAGAAGAAGTTAAAGTTTGCTGTGGATTTTAAACCTAAGATCCTTTTGAAAATATAGAAAGTATAATCATACAGTCCTAAGCTATCAAAGAATTACCAGATGTTAATATATGGAATACTATCTGTTAACCGCGACTTCATACGCGTGAACATAGAATTTTATTCCTAGAATTGAATATAAAAAGCTGTGAGTTACGTAAAAGGGTGTTTCAAAAAGCACAGAACCGAGTTAACATGACAGTGAATCGCAACCGTTCACTCTCAACATTCATGTACACGTTGATTAATATTGATTGGCTAATTGTATGCGCCATGGTATTACGTTAAAATCGTCTTCGTGTGTCGTAGGCAAAAAAATCCATAAAAGACACCTTTCTTATCTGAAAGTGATACCCTTCTTGTCCCTTGTTAGATAACATTGGATATTGTAGCACGTCGAAAAACTTATGTGTGTCAGGTACCATGGTTAAACTGTTGTCACGATTTTGTAAACAAAAACTGACTGCTAGAAAAACAAAGCCTGAATGACCGATATAACATTACAAAGACTTCTACACGCTATCGTTCTATTTGTCACCTGGCAGTTTTCAAAATTTCATGACAAAATATGCTATTTATCCCGAGAAAAGTGTGCTTCCTGATAAAGTATTTCCTTGTTAAACTTCATGAATACCAGTTTAGCCGCTTTGTCATGAAACAGATAAAGTTACTTTCTCATTTATAATACTAGTTTAGACATGGTTAACATCCGCAGAGGTATGTAATTAACTGGTGTCAACTCATTCGGGGTAAGTGATAATTTAATTCTACGCTGAGTGATTACGTCAAGATAAATTATGTGTCTGCATATGTGAAACTGTTTTGTTATTTATCAGCTAGATTCGACGCGCGAAGGGCTTGTGTGAAGTACAGAAGAAGTGCCCCAGTAGTTACAGTTCGAACCGGCCACCCCATGGTAGCGCGGGGCTAGAGAGCTGGCTTCACGTTGCGGCGGTCGCCGGTTCGAGTCCGGCCCAGTGCATGTGTGGTTTTAATGAAGTGTTGTGTTTGTCCTGTGTTGTCCTGTCACTTGTAATCCTCAATAACACAAGAACAATGTACAGACACAATTGAGAAACAAAGAAAAAAGAAACACAGTTGCTGGCTGAATGGCTAAAAGGCCGAATGCCACTTTTTTTTTTTTAAATGTTCGAACCGAATTTGGTTTTATTGTGAAATTAACTACCACGGACAGTGCTGAATAAAAATTGTTGAAGAAGAAGGCAATGAGTGAAGGGAACCGTAACCGAACGAGCGGCAGGTGTTATCTGGGTAGAGCAGTAATTATTTGGTTAGTCGCGTTTATAAAATCTGCCACAGACATTCTTATTGAAAGTCACCAAAGACATTCAGAGCAAATTAGGAAGGTGAAAATCAACTAAAATATTGGAGTAGAAAACTATAATATTTATTATTAATTTATTTTAGTTTGGAGTTGTTTATAAATCCAATGTCTATTTTTCTGCATATGGTTTTACCCCTCGTCGACGTATAGGTACTGGGGGCAAGGTGCGGGTTGGAATACGGCCATATCCTTTTGAAAAAACCACTCTGGAATTGGCTTGGAGTGATTTCGGGAAACCATGGAAAACAAAAATCTGAATGACCAACCGGGGATTCGAATCCACGTCCTCCCGATTGCAAGATAAAAACTTTACGGAAAAAATTTTCACGGGCTTTTAAGCAGCTCTTAATCAATGGCAAATTCTGTTTTGCGATTGTGTGAGTGAAATATGCTATAAATGTATAAATGGCGTGTGTTTGGAATGCTGTGTTAAATTATTGGAGCCAGAGAACATCCAGCCATTTTTGAACGGGAAGTATATGTTTTATTGTTACATACTGGAGTCTATAGGAACTTTTTTGTGGCTTTTCGCCTCGTTGACATTGAGGTCATTAGAGGTGGGAAAGTATGGGGGCAAGGAATGGAAATGAATTCAGCCATGACCTTTTAAAGGAAGCATCCCGGCATTCGTCAGGAGCTGATTTGGGAAAACGATGTAAAACCCAAACCTGGATGCCCGGACGGAGATTCGAACCCGCATCCTCCCGAATGCGAGGTAAGAATATCACCGAGTCTATAGGACATGTGAAAGCTGTACATACAAAACATAAAATTCAAACACTCAGTACCCTGCAAAATCTAGATGTCTAAAGCAGTGTAGTAAATTATGCGAATACGAAACTTGAAACAAATGTATTACTTTCAAAACGTGCTGGTATTACAGAAAATAGGTTGACGTTAGTATCTTGTCCTTTCATCATATTCTTAAACTCAGAAGATATTATTTTAAAAATTTCTAATGGTGTGGATTTGGTCATTAGTTTGTGAGTGATTTCATCAGGTGATATATGCCAAACTTATAAACAATATTGAAAATAACAGTAAATAGTGAGTCTTTTAAGTATAATTACAAATTGTAACTTGAAAGTAATTTTTAACCCTGTGAACTAAGCATCAACATAAATACACAGAAGTGGCAAATATCATAGTAATTGTGGATGCAAATGTACAGTTACACGGGCATCGCGTCTCTTGGTTATAAATAAGTAGATGATTTTCAGCTCTACCAGCTTAACACTTGTGAGTGAACCGTGAAACATTTCCTAATGTGGTAGTAACTACCTAGAAGAATTAATGGAGTTTCAAGCCGTAACAATAGCTTGAGCATGACTCATGAGGCATAGTAGTTGCAAAATTCCTATTCAATGTATCACAGTGCCAGCAGTACCTAGAAATCATCGACGCTTTTACTTTCCACATGGGACAGTACTCTGATGCATGAGCTGGCTGAACGAAACTTGTAATGAAAGACATATGCGTCTTTGTCAGGAGACAATTGACTGCAGCAATTAACAAGGGACGCGTTGGAGACAGCCATGAGAGGTCCGTGAGTCGATGTTCAGCAATGGCGGGATCTGGCAGCAGAAGACCGACTCAGATGACGTCACTTGCAACATAGAAGGACAATAAAGGTACGCGCACACTACGGCGGGCCGCATCGCGTCGCATCGCATCGCAGAAATGCGTCTGCAATCGCTTACACTGATTCTAATGGGGTAACGCACACCACAGGCGGGTCGAGTCGGGGCGGGGCGGGCCGCGTCGCGTCGCATTGTCGGATCGCTTCCCTAGGCGTATTTTTCCGCCTGTGCGCCTCGATGCGCTCAGTCGCGACCAGGTTTGCAATAGGAGTTCCAACAGTACTGACTGACTTTTGTAACTTGTATGTTCCTATTTCTGTGAATTAACTGCATTACTTCAACAAAATTGGCTTCAAATTTGCACGCAGGATGGTGGATGATTTTTGAAAAAAAATATAAATAATTACAATCTGAAAATGTAATTACTTTATGAACGTTAATAAAGATGAAAAAATTATAAAATTTCTAGCTCATGCTCACTTGTTCTTTGCTTGTATGTTTTAACTTAAAGAGGAAATAGGAAACTAGTTAAAACAACCAGGTATAATGTCATGTTTCGTATTTTATTTTTTGTTTATTTACCGTGTGTATTATAATTTTCTATCACTTTCTTTGAATCCTGCTTGTAAAGCTTCGTATTAACAATTAACCTAATTGTTTAAAAATATTTTGTGAAATTATTCCAAATCTTAATGATTTCTGATGTAACCTAGAAACCTGTGTAAGTCAAGAATTGAAATTTCTTTGTTGTCATTTTCGCTCTTACCTTCTGCAACCCAATTCAAATATCGTTAATCAAAAGGTTATGAATGCAGCACGTGGCTAGTATTACTTTATTTATCTTATTAGGTAACACCGACATTCTTCCTTCACAGATTTGAAACCTTCAACCTGTATCACCAAAGCAGTTATCGATCACTCTCTATAGTTTATTGAGCCTGTAATTGAAATTTTTTTCTCTTCATTTCATTTTATCTGATATTCTGGAATAGGCCTCATCTCGAAAGGGGAAAAGCTTCATCCACTGCTATTACATACTGCATTTTATCTCAGTTGTCAACATGCAAATTCAGTTTTCCTGCAGCCACTGCCTCACCTAAATTGTTGTGGCTAAATGTTTTGCCATCTTAATTTTTTTCCCAATCCTCCGACGACCAAAACGGTATTCAGCAACTGCAAGGGGCTATTAAAAACATGAAAAACATTCATTTTTCTGCATTAAAAATAAGGAGAACCGTAATTCGGTAGAACTGTTATAACATGTTTGCCATGTAATGTGCCTAAGAAATGCGGAAAATTCCTTTTTAAATTAAACCCATTGCCTTTTCTACTTAATTTTCTTCTTCTTCAATGAATATACAGGGTGAGTTTTTTATCTTGAGACAACTAAATATCTCGAAAACTACAAATCCGATCAAAAAAAGTGGGTAATAAAAATTGTTCGTCTCGACGGGGGACATCCGATGATACCAAATTTGACTCCCCACCCCCACCCCCTAGGGGTGGGGGAAGGGGGAGAAAAAAAAACTTAAATAGGAACCCCCATTTTTTATTGCAGATTCTGATTCCCCGGAAAAAACTACCCCTATTTCACCCCCAATTCGAGTCATTTTGGTCGATAGATGGCGCTGCAATCGACAAAAATCAAAATAAGCAAAAATTCATTTAAAAATGAGGATACCTCGTGAAATACACATCAGATCAGCAAAATACAAGTTAATGTGATTGATATTTTTCAAAAACTATTCAATAACACCACCCACCTCCAAACTTGAGGGATGGGAATGGACATTATTTCAAAATGCACTGATGCAAATTCTTTAGCAGATAGCGAAAGTCAAACATTACTTTTTGCGTTACCCAGGAACAACGACGTGGACGTAGTAATTTTCTGTTCCCTTTGGGGTGCTAGATTTAGGTGAGTCCCCTCGCCTCTCACCATCGGGGTGCTTGTTTTTGGTGAGTCCCCTCGCCTCTCACCATCGGGGTGCTTGTTTTTGGTGAGTCCCCTCGCCTCTCACCATCGGGGTGCTTGTTTTTGGTGAGTCCCCTCGCCTCTCACCATCGGGGTGCTTGTTTTTGGTGAGTCCCCTCGCCTCTCACCATCGGGGTGCTTGTTTTTGGTGAGTCCCCTCGCCTCTCACCATCGGGGTGCTTGTTTTTGGTGAGTCCCCTCGCCTCTCACCATCGGGGTGCTTGTTTTTGGTGAGTCCCCTCGCCTCTCACCATCGGGGTGCTTGTTTTTGGTGAGTCCCCTCGCCTCTCACCATCGGGGTGCTTGTCTTTGGTGAGTCCCCTCGCCTCTCACCATCGGGGTGCTTGTTTTTGGTGAGTCCCCTCGCCTCTCACCATCGGGGTGCTTGTTTTTGGTGAGTCCCCTCGCCTCTCACGTGTTTGTTTCTAACAACAATTCTAAAGCAAGTGCTCGAAAATATCACCACCGACATCGATGCATTTATTTACCCGCTCTTGGAATGATTCGACGCAACTAAGAAGCATATCCGGCGTGATTTTTTGACAAGCGTTGGTAATTCGTTCAATCATGTTTTCAGGCGTTGTTGGCACTTCACTGTAAACTTCATTCTTCAAGTATCCCCATAAAAAAAAATCAGGCGAAGTGAGATCTGGTGATCTTGCAGGCCACGGCACTGGACCTCCTCTTCCGATCCATCGACGATTGTACAGACGATCTAACACTTCCCGCGATCTTACAGCAAAATGTGCTGGACAACCGTCATGTTGAAACCACATTGTTTGTCGCACGTCTAAGGGTACGTCTTCAAGCAATGTTGGCAGTACGTCCTCTAAGAGTTGTTGATATTTCTCCCCATTGAAATGTCCATGGATAAAATGTGGACCAATAAGTTTGTCCCCAATTATCCCACACCAAACATTTACATTCCACGGACGCTGATGTTCAACTTGGCGTAACCAATGCGGGTTTTCCACACTCCAATAATGCATGTTGTGTCGATTAATGGTGCCGTGGTTAGTAAAAGTGGATTCATCCGAAAACAGTACTCGAGCAAAGAAATGGGGTTCTTCTTGTATTTTCTGTAGCGACCATCGGCAAAATGTCAATCGATTATCGAAATCATTGCCGTGAAGTTCTTGATGCAACGAAACATGGAACGGATGGTATTTTCTACGATGCAAAATCTGACAAACACTTCCCTCCTGAGTGAACTGTTGGATAATACGGTAAAAAGAAGCGCGCGATCGAGGCTGGTCTGGAAAACGATGAGCATAAAGATCAACAGCATTATCGATATTCTTGCGACATTCTCCATAAATGTAGACCATTTCAATTTTTTCTTGCAACGTTATAGCCTGCATTCTCATTGACACGTGCAACAGAACGAAGTAAATAAATCAGAGATGTTATGAACGCTATGAAAGTACATCAAGTAATGAGAAAACTCTGAGAAATGAGCGACGATGTGAACGCAATGGAAGTACATCAAGTAATGAGAAAACTCTGAGAAATGCAGCGCCATCTATCGACCAAAATGACTCGAATTGGGGGTGAAATAGGGGTAGTTTTTTCCGGGGAATCAGAATCTGCAATAAAAAATGGGGGTTCCTATTTAAGTTTTTTTTCTCCCCCTTCCCCCACCCCTAGGGGGTGGGGGTGGGGAGTCAAATTTGGTATCATCGGATGTCCCCCGTCGAGACGAACAATTTTTATTACCCACTTTTTTTGATCGGATTTGTAGTTTTCGAGATATTTAGTTGTCTCAAGATAAAAAACTCACTTGGTATAAAAATAAGAGCCCTTTGTCTGATGTGTCCATTTGCGGTGCAGAAGCGGCTGAATAATCTTCGAGAACCGAAGGCGGTGACAATAAAAGAAATGCGACTCGCTGCGTCCAGATGTGCGTTGCAACATTTTCGCTCAATGCGATGCGACCCGATGCGATGCGATGCGGCCTGCTGTAGTGTGCGCGTACCTTAAGAGGCGTTTGCATTCGGCCCACTGTGACTGTAGGAAGGTAAATTGGTCGGAAGGGTCACACTCCCAGCTAGTATGGATTGTTGATCGAATTCAGCTGCGGTGCAAATTCGATGAGGCAGTGGATTCATCTTGTCACCAAGATATGATGGTGGTTTCATAATAATGTGTGGCTTGTTTATTATAAGCAACTCCCTCCATTGACTCTTTGCTCGTCAAGTAATCTCACTTGTAAGTGAACCTGGACTTGTTCCTCCTCTTCTTTAGATAAAATTAGTTGCACCTTGTCGTAATTCCGTAGAATTGTGCTTGAGAAGTGAAACCGGAATAAGGCAATCGGACAATAATTGAGTAACAATTTTACTCTTTTTATTATCACTTGGTAAAGATACACACTAATTCTTACAAGACTATTTCACAAATCTTATGTTCATTCAACTCCTTCATTGTCTTGTTGGATAACAGAGCAAGGCCACATACTACATCATATGCATCCGACCGCTATTATTTCTTCTTACGGACTCCCTCACTCCTCTCTTGGAGTTCATTGATCAAAAATACTCAAACTCATGTCAAAGAAATACGTTATCTTCAATATAATAATCAGAACAATTTGCACCACCTTTGGTTACATTGAATGAACATCAAATTTAATCATAAACAATAACAGAAAATATACAAGGGTAAGTAAAAAATTATCCGAAATTTTCGTAAAACAATTTATTTAATAAAATACAGTTTGACTTATTCATTATTTTCAATATAGTATCTCTCCTTTGTAATGGACTTGGTAGCGAGCATGGTGGGTGAGCGGTTAACGCTCTGGCTTCGTAGGTCACCGGTTCGAATCCCAGTCCGGGAATCCAGATTTGGGTTTTCTTTGGATTCCCCAAATTACTCCATGGGAATGCCGGGATGCTTCCTTCAAAAACGCAATTGCCGAATTCCTTCCCGTTCGCTGTCATCAGTCCCATCTCGCCTCTAATGACCTTAGCCGTCGACGAGGCGTAAGGCAAAAAAAAAAAAAAAAAAAATGGATTTGGCCCTGCGGCCCACAAGTTTGTGTATTCATATTAGGCCCACATTAATCAAATTTAAATGTGAGGAAACTATGTTTCGTTACGTTATTTGGCATGCATCCTCTTACAATGACCCATTCTGTGACAGGATATCGCTATGCAGCCTTTTATGGACTTCGATAAGGATGAAAGGTTTAAGGATGTTGATGGGCTAATACAGGGTCCGGCAATAAAACCTCCCTCATTTTAATGTGTTGTCACATAAAAACTAAATATGATAGAGAATAATTACTTTTATTTATGAAAAATACATACTTTGCCATTTTTAATTATTTGGTTTTAAAAATTATATCTGCCCTCCATTGTTGACACATTGACAAAGTCTATCCAGAAAGTTCTCCATACATTTTCGCGTCATTTCTCTTGGAATGGCTGCCAATTCTTGGGTAATGGCCTCTTTAAGTGCTTGCAGTGTTGTGGTACGATGTTTGTACACTATAGGCTTTAAGTGTCCCCAAAGATTGGTGAATGTTGCATAGACACACTCACACGCGCCAAATTTTCCGGCGTTGTTGCAGTCCAAAGACTGGTTTTTTTTTTAGTGCTGAACCTGTCTTTCTAAAGTTTGACACCCACAGTTGAATAGTTTTTCTATCCTGGACACGATCATGTAGGCCAAGTTCGAATCGTCTCCGAAAATCTGAGAACAACTGTTACGAATAAATTCGTCCACAACAAACGCACGATGCTCACCAAGCCATGACATGGCGCACACTGGAAATGGCATGTACACCACTTTAAAACAAAGCACATTCCACATTAGTATCCTCACTAAAACCCGCACACCGGCTACGTGTAATGTGGGAGGTTTTATTGCCGGACCCTGTATTATTCTTGACTGATTTCTAGGAGCATTCTAGTTACCTGCAGTATACGATTTGGGGACCAGCAAACGCAGATACGAACCTTATGTGCCTTATTGTGAATAAAATAGTTGTTGTTGTTGTTGGGGCTTAAAGGCGCGTCGACGCTGGGGTCATTAGCGCCCAATACAATAGTTGGTGCCGTTCGTGAATGAGGTCTATCACCTATCAAACCTTTGTAGTTGAGGGAGATAATCAAGACTGGAAGAGGTAAATTCCTACTAGGACCTTCCACCTAATAGTTGAGTCTATGCAACTCCGAGTTTCTGAATTCCTATGACTTTTGGAATGTCAGTGATCTTTGAAGGGACTAACGGGCGTGATATTGGAGAGACGTTGAAAAAGAATCTGGTCATCCCGAGATAAAAAAATTACATAAAACGAGATAGCTGGAAGACAGAAGCTACAAGTTGGCCTGATAATCCAGGAAGTTTTTCTGAAATATATGTGAAACGAGTTACGGAGCGATGAGCTCCTGAGAAGGAATGTCGACTCATCAAATTGAGGCATGGTGTGTAGGAGTGTGTGAAGCGCGATATGAACCTGAGGTGGATTAGCGCTGCGATGAATGAAGCGAGGTGCGGCTTACCGCGTAATGAGCAACAGGGGTGCAATATCGGGGCCGCCTTAGTGGCTGAGGACGTTTGCAGCACTCACCTCTGGGTGGGCAGGTATTCCCAGCTTAAGGCACCCGCTCGATTGGGGCGCGTGAGTTATAGCAGTTTGCGAGTGGAAAATTATTTGTGGTGAACTCAGCTGCCAACGTACCGCTTATACATATATGAGGTCTGATAATCAAGGCACAAGGTGTTTTGCGTCAGAACTAATCTCTACTCTGTGCATTACAATCCCGAATAGCACGAGAAAAGAAAGATTTCATATACCGAGCGTGGTGAGTGAGCGTTAACGTTCTGGCCTCGTATTCGGGAGGACGTGGTATCGAAACCCCATCCGGGTATCCAGATTTGGGTTTTCCATGGTTTCCCCAAATCACTCCAGGTGAATGCCGGGATGCTTCCTTCAAAAAGGCCAATGGCGAATTAGCTTCCAGTTCCTTGTTCCCAGTCCTTTCCCGCCTCTAATGATTTTGACGTAGACGAGGCGTAAAGCCATAAGCAAAAAAAAAAAAAAAAAAAAAAAAAAAAAAAAAAACTTTTATACAAGCATCAGCACCTTTTCTCTCGTATTATATTCTCCTGTCATTACACCAAAATAGATGCCAATAATTGTAAACTAAATCTACGTCGTAAGTTGCAAGATCGTCTAGACTGTATAGTCGGAGACGTGTCGTCGTAGTAGCAACTTCGAACTTCAGTTCACCTGACGAAGACAGTGGAGGAAGCTGTCTAAACGTCATGTATGGCAGAAGAACTTATCCGGCAGAACAATCGGCAAGAATTTCTATCACCAGTACGCCGGGAAAGAATGAATTCTCAAAACAGAGTTATTAAAAACAACTAAGTACTATAAAAGAAATAGCTAATAATATTCGATACAAAACACACATAGTTGATACATTAAACACATCACCGGAAAAAAAACAAAGAACACCACCACCCCATTACACCCATATAGTACACAAAACACATCAACAGTGCTAATACCTGAAATTATACAAATATCCAACAACACAGAACGCAATTTAAACACATGACACATTAAACAAGCACACACACAGTATAAATAATATATTTAAAAAAGACAAATGATAAACATTGCACTCAAAAAAGATAACTCAATAGTCAAACAAGTCCGAATACAATCACAAACAAACAAAATCCATAAGTCTGGCATAAAACAAATGACTTGTCAGTATTTTGATGAAGTTTTCATCCGCTAAACAAGAAAACAATTGAGGATACTATATAATTAACACTTAAGAACTTTGAAACAGGGTAATCATTTAACTTTTGTTGAATACTTCTTAGACAATGTCCATTTCCCCACAAATCGTTACGACGAACAATATAAAACACAATATTCTAGCTTTACAAGACAACTACCAATTTCGGAAAGCAATAGTAACAGAAAACACAAACGCAATCAACACGTAATCTTAACTAACTAAACTCAAATTAATAAACAGAAAAACAGACACAGAACCAAGCACTCAGATTTCTCAAACACATAAAACAGCAAGGGTTTTTTTTTCTACCACTCATACACACTTTAGCTAAACAAATCAAAACGCACACACACAAATATGACCGCATATTTAAAATTCCCTGCTAATAACACACTCGGAAGAGCATTGCTGAGAAGAAACAGCTGATCAACAACAGCATGCAAAAGTAAACTTGGTTTCGAACGCGGTGAAGGTGAAAACAAAACAATGCACTGAAGTTGACAAACTGTGAGAAAGTTTAAAATGTCTGAAATTATTATAATTACATGTAATATTGCAAACAGCAGGCTGGTCGCGAACAAAGGCGACCAGCTACCACACCCAAGAAGGGAATGTAAATGTAAGTTGCACTGTTACAAGCAAGAGTAATTTTTTATATCTTAACAAAATCATTCTGTTAGAAATCGTATACCCTATCACAGAAAACATTGAACGAAGAAGATACCTCGACAAGAATGCGTCTGAGAATAAAATAATAATAGAAAAAATCAACCAGCAATAGTATTGGAAAGCTTATCATATAATAATATACTATTTTATTCCCCATTTTAGTCCAAACATCATGAACTGCACTTTATTCAAAACTAAACTAAAATCTAACCAATAATTTATGCACGAATCCAGCTATCCAACGTTCTGGACTCGCATTTGGGAGGACGCTGGTTCGAATCCCCGTCCTGGCCTTCAGACTTGGGTTTTCCGTGGTTTCCCCAAATCACTCCAGGCCAATGTCGGGATGCTTCCTCCAATAGGCCATCCTTTAACGTTGATTTTATGGTAAAAAGATTCCAGAGCAAAGCTTTAAGGAACTAACTAGTTTTAATAAATGTTCTATCCTTTAACGCTGAAGTTATAAATGTGAGGTCGGAGAAGCAAGCCATACATTGACAGTGGTGTAAAATTTACTTCTTATGGCCTGCAGTAAATAATTTTATGACTGTATTCTATCTTGAATGATCCTTCTCAGAAAACTGGTACAGAAAAATCTTTTTTTTTTTTTTTTTTTTAAGAAACACATATTTTGTTGCATTTTTTTGTAATACGTGACTTATTTATTTTGTTAAAATTGTTTTATTATTGCGTTAAAAAAAAAATGAGCTATTGAGTAATTGATGAGACTTGTGTTCATTGGTGTAACTGTTACTTTAATTTGAATAATCTTTCTCGTTTTTCGAGTCATCAGCGAGATGGCATATTTAAATTATAAAACAAACCATAATACAGCTACTGTATTCAAATTCATTCGTGTGAACTCAGTTTCCTATTAGTTTATTTGTGACAACAGAGAATTTTACCATTTATTTGTACATATGTTTACGTTGTTGTTGTTGTTGTTGTTGTTGTTGTTGTTGGTGCTTAAGAGCGCGTCGACGACGGGGTCATTAGCACCCATATAT
Organism: Vandiemenella viatica; assembly: GCA_031002005.1. NCBI lineage: Eukaryota > Metazoa > Arthropoda > Insecta > Orthoptera > Morabidae > Vandiemenella > Vandiemenella viatica. The sequence continues at coordinate 51,475,258 of CM061914.1, read as the reverse complement.
GTTTATGTAAATGAATCTGAAGATATACGTACGTAATATTTAAATTATGTAAAAGCTACCAGTGAGACAGAAAGTATTCTCATTATATCTAGTATACTAACTGTGTATATACTATCTATATTAGCTAGCAGTACGGCAACTTAGCATGTATCAAGAAACAAAATAAACAAAAAATGTGTCTTGATATAATAACCGTTAAGCCCCTGAAATAATATTTATTATTCTGATCTCTGTAAATCAATTACAGGCAGCGACCAAAGCTCTCCAGTATTATATTAGGCCAATTTTCAAATTATATTTCAAACTAGAATGTTTTCTGTTACCTTAGTTCGATTTAGGCTGCTGTGTTACTTAGCCTGCTTGTGCAATGATTTGTATCCGCTCTTAAAACCATCCTCCCGTTAAGAGTTATTCCTTACTCTAATTATCTTTTCATTTTACATTATTACAACCTTATATTTCTCATATAATCTGGTCTATAGAAGTACTATTAAATCCTGAACACAAAGATTCTCGAGATATCCCAATTTAATCTTCTGTGTATCACTATTATAATATTTTTTAGGTATATAAAATTTGTAGTTAATATTTCCTTACAGATTAAAACTTCCTGTGTGTAGCTAAGCACACCTGTGACACTACTGATATTGAGAGCAGAGGTTTAGCAGGTGTTGAATGTTACGAGGGGCCCTGCCAGTGGATGCAGGCAATCAAGGAACCTCTCTGCAGGTAATCCCCGAACCGAGCGTCGCTCCTCGATATTAGCTCCATCTCGACGCCCTGCGCCGCGACGCTCAGTCCATAATGCTACGAACAGCGTCAGTGGCGAGGCAGAAAGGGTAGCGAGAGGCAAGACGAGGCGCCAGTACGGTGTCTGCAGACAGACAACGAACCGTGCAGGAGGCTCAGTAACTAGATAAAACTTGAATCTGTAGACCTCATGTACTGGCAAGTTCATTACATCACGTTTAGCAAACCGTCCTTCAATTTATTTAAAGGTGTCGTCAAACCCACTTCCATTTTCCTAAACTTTGTTTGCAGCGACACCAGATAGCTTTAGCCAAAATTCTCTGGGTTCCATATCAGAAAGGAAACGAAGCCGGTTTGATATCTCTCCATCTGTAATAGGCCTTCAGCTTCGAAACAAAGTTACAAACTTCAGTTTTAAAAATTTTGCGGAAAATGGTGGAAAGAGTTGTTTTTTTTTTTTTTTTGTGAAGTGAAAACTTCTATGAGCAGGATGTAAGCTGGGGGTAGATCTATGAATTCGCGTCGCCGGCATGCAAACACGCGTTGCGCATTGGACCCTTTTTAGGACAGGTAGCTTTTATTCGATTTTGATGGAACTTTGCGTTCGTACACTTTAAAACAAACTGAAAAATACTGTTACGTTTGATTTACAAAAACCTATACCCTTTTCTCCTATCCCCACCTCACCTTAATTTCTGTCAACCTTGTTCATACAAACCCACAGTTTTTATCCGATTTTGATAGTACTTTGCAGACGTAAACTTCAAAACAAGGCGGTCTGGTAGCTCAGCGGTTAAGGCGCTTACTTTAGAAAGTTAATTTCTCCGGTCGTGGGTTCAAATCTCGTGGTTAACAGGAATCATTAGGAGTTGTATTTGATTTTATGAGCTACGCCGGGACGTTCAGTGGCTTTAATTCCACTTTGAAGTGAAGGCCCCTGAGGAAATGAACTGGCATTGCTGCCTCTGACCAAATAGCTTGGTTCATCTCCTTCGGAAAGATTCGATCAATCTTCGAACTGTGGACTAAGTTTGATTTTTAGTTTTTGTGGTGAAAAACTACTTTAGGCGCGTTGGGCGATTTTTGGATGGGTAAAATCTTATGGGTTCGCGTCAACGACATGCTAATGTTAACAGTATACTTATAGCGGTCTGCTGGATTGGAGGTTAAGGTATCTGACTGGGGAACGAAAGGTCACCGGTTCGAATCCCTGTCTCGCCGGGGATTTTCATAGACCCTTAACCCGACTTCCACCTCTGCCACAGCTTATTGTGCAATGTGAAACACTCCAGAATGCTTCCGTGATTCGGGTTCCATGTTAATCTGTAGGTCCCCTGCACCTGGCAGGTCTACCGGGTTGGGTTAAGGCGGCTAAGACAGGAGCGGAATGCGCAGCCAATAGAAACTCTGTCACCAGGTCATTACAACACGGAATTGTTATTATTTAGTTTACCTGTAGCTATAAGTATGAGGTGTTGCGCGTATAATATTCATAGTTTTACGTTTTCACTTCTTTCGTCAGTCTCCAATCACTGCGAACTCGTTTTTGCTATTTCGTCGTTTTTTGATGTTCTTTTTGATTTTCTATTAGCGGTATGAACACAGTTATTTACATCAGAAGTCTTAGATATTTTCTAAAAATCATTTTATTGGAAAATACTGATGTGCCGTATTTTCTGTTTGAATCAGAAGTAATGAAAATACTTATTTCTAGTATACCGTAGTTGCTACTGAAACTAGCAGAAGCTTTCATTTCTTTAGTTTCTTTGCCATAAAACAACAGTATTTTCCCGAAAGAGATCTTAATTAGGAGTGGACTGTATCACAACAGATAGGCTAATTTTTTTTCTTGGAATTCAACAAATATCCATCGTTTGGGAAATCCAAGTTACAGATTGATCCCAAAGCGAAAAATTTAGGTATTAAGCACCTTCTAACGGGCTTCTTCTTTTCTTTCCGCCAAACATTTAATGAGAAAAACTGTTTACATACGCCTATATCTTACACAATTCAAACACTTATTCGATGGATTCTGGAACATACTGCGTATCAGGACCTCACCTTCAATTGTTATTCGAATCGATGCAAAAGTAGCAAAACTGAAAAGTACATAATATTCTGTAGTTCGTTTTTTGGAGAACTGAAACGGAATCATCAAGTAGGGAGCATGCGTAAGTCAAGTTTCCGCTGTTAAATCATTCTACTCCCGAGTGGAATCGACTTCAAAGAGAATCGATAACAGTTTTAGACTGCTTCTATATACGGCACGAATATTACATTTATTAAAAACTTATACTGAATCGTCGATGCACTGTTAAAAGAGCGCAACGAAGTGTAGCTAGAAAGTAAAACCAATTACATTAAAAAAGAATTTGTCATAATATTTTATCATCGATTAGAGTAAGCAGCAAGATAATCAAAAGACGAAAAGACATGCTAAACAAAACCAGAAATGTAAGATGTGAAGGTTCTAGGGCTTTAATATGAGAAACTAAAATAAGTTCTCAACGGTTTTTTTTTTTTTTTTTTTTTTTTTTTTTTTTTGCGGGTGTAGAAGAGTTACAGTCTTTAGGGTAAAAAATGATGATTGTTGCCACGATCTGACCAAATACGTACTTAACCTGTGTTTCACCCTTAGGGTGAATGAAATGTCTTGAGTTTGAAGGACTCAGAGATATTAATAGACATATTAAACACGGACATGGACGAAGGCTCTGTCGTATTATTGTTTAATAGGTCGTAGACAGTAACTTGACTTGTATTTGACTCTAAAAGTTCACTCTGCAAAGTTTGAAGAATTCCTGTTTGCTTCGGAAGCATCACGTTACTTTTTATTGAGGCTGGGCAAACGTTTATATTGTAATCTCTTGGCGTAGTGTCTGTAACGGCCAGAGAACTTAATACATATTCCAGATTATTAAACAGTTGAGGAACTCCGAAGGAATGAATTGCCAGAATACTCGATTAGGTAACATAATTGGTCTGATGTGCAATTTAAATAACCTAATAACTCACATACTGCGAACAAGAACAAAGACCATTAACGAAAGTGGTCAGTAAAAAAAGGGAAGAAAATAATGATCTGTAAGTTTAGCCAAGTAGCAACATTATCGAAAGTGTTAATTAAATTGAAATTTAGCCTGTTTCAGAATGACAATTGGCTTTCGTGGTTACAGCACAGGCCATGAGTAATTTAAGTTTTTATGTGAGTTACATTAGCGACATATTATGAAAAGTATTCGTAGTTCCACGATTTTTCAGCAGAAAAAGTTTTTCCATATTTTTTAATAATAAAATACTACGAAAAGCAAACTTAATGAGTGTATTCTAGCAATTAATTTCATAGTAGTTGCTTCGCTATTAAATTGTGCATTTAACATCCAGTTTCAACAATATCTCTAGTCACTGTTTATTTGAGAGAGAGAAGGCCGGCTTGTGACGTAGTCGTTCTCCAGCCAATAGCTATCGAGGTGAGATGAGTAAGTGAGCTTGATAGGAAATTGTGTCGTACATAAAGACCCACTTGATGCTTTTTGGAGTTAGTTTAGTGATTTCAGCGCATATCGATATTCTCGGATCTTAGTTAGGTCAAATGCTGCACCAGAGGTCTTCTCTGTAAGAACGACATCGTTTGGTGGCGTCGCGTTGTCGAGTTGCACCGTAGAGAGAAATTTAGACAGAAGTTATAAATACTGGAGCAAAAGTTGGTATTGAGTCTTTAATTAGTTACAAGCGTATGAGTGTGCGTATGTGTGTGCAATTCATCATTTGTCAGCAGAGAAGAGTATGTGTCTTCCGTAACAATAGATTGAATGAGCCGACACTGGGTTTTACCCTATCCCTACATTTATAATCTCATCAACAACACAAACAACATTATAAACCAGGGGTGGCCAACCTAAATGATCTTGCGGGCCACTTTGGAAATGTATCATAACTCCGCGGTCCACATTTAAAATTATATATCACCATGTTAAATTTGGACCCACTGTAGACTATTTTTGGACTGAAAAATTGAAATATAAGCTATTGTTATTGTGTTTACTATTATTCTTACATGCAAACATAGATAATATAATAATAATGATATTAAATGCACATTGTAAATTAAAATATAACTCTAAAAATGAAATCTAAAAAATTTATAATATAAACGAAATAAAAAATGAAAGGATTAAAAATATTTATTTTATTAGTGCGATATTTGATTCCCCATTCTTTCACTTAATATTTACAAATCGATCTCAATTTGGTTATTTTCGCATCATCATTGGTGTTTCAGGTTAGCGACCGTTATGTTTGAGTGTGTTTTGTGTTTGGTATATTTCATTTTCGACAGAGAAAAAAAAAAAAAACGACTGTCAGGTGTAAGTTGAACCAAAAGTGCTAATAATTTTTTGCGCCATATTTCTCAAATTGGAAAATTTCTCTTTTGTAACGAAAGTGTTATAAAAATCTATTTATGATTCTGATGTTTCAAAAATGTATTTAAATTCAATATTGCACTGTAAGTGAACCAAGTCCATTTAGAGATACTTGGGGCCGACTCGACTTCATCATGAAAGGAAGACGAATATATTTCAAAAATTTTGTTGTATTTGTCTAACCGTAAACTACTGAATCGGCTTTCAAAAGCAGCTGTAAGTTTTGACTACTTTGGACATTACAAAATAAATATATTTTGTAAAAGTGTGATGAATCTCGCGGGCTGGAAAAATATTCAAGGTGGGCCGCGGTTTGGACACCCCTGCTCTACACTATCGCAGTAATCCATACTTACAACAACGCTTACGAACACTGTAACACTGGGGAAGGCAACGGGAAACCATCTAGGTTCATATTTCCAGCCGTTGCCATGTAGCGATAAGCATCTCCCATAGTAACGGTTAGAACATGGACAAGGTCTCCATAACGAAAACAAGAATACGGTATGCTTTCTTTGTGGCAGTCACACTAGCGTAGAGGATACAGCGCTGGCTTGAAGTATGTAGCATCAACGATTCGAGTTCGGTACGAGGGCACGGATGGCCCTCCCCCCCCCCCCCCCAATTTGTGGTGGAGGGCCTTAGGCTACAGCCCTGATTAGAGAGGGTATGTGGGCATGTGTGCAATCGTAGCTGAGTGTATAACCGAAATGGTGCATTTCTGTTTTTTGTTTGTGTAAGCGTTTTGTTCTGTAATAAAAGTAGAAAGAAAGTTACAAAAAAATGAATACCATCTCAAACTAAAATTAGAAAATATTATGCTTAGATTTGTGACTAAGAAAAGAGATTCAAGAACCTAATAGGGATTTTTTATTTTTTTATTTACCCTTCATTTATACAGCCAAATATCTTAGTGACTAAATTAGGCCCTACGTATTAATTATTACTTTGTTGATTACACAGTGTTTTGAGATTTGTACAAAATATTTACATGCAAGGAATTTGGCATACAGTTCCGTTACACTTTGACTTACTGTCCAATTAATTCTATAATATTACATTTGGTCTTGCTTACAGTAATAACAGTTACAGCTGCTATTGCAAATTTTAATGTTATATTGAATCACAAATATCGCTTATTGTTGTTATAGTGCTAGTGGTTTTTATTGAAATATCCCAGTTATTCTTAGAGTATCCCATTATTCAGTTAGTTGCAGTTAACCCAGTTTGTACATATCTTTCTGTAATTTATCATTTAGTTATACCGGATTACTGGGTAATAACAATTGCTTATAAGTAACATTCACTTAATTATATGTTCTCAGCCACTACAGTCCTGAGCCAGTTCAAATTTGCAGCATCCTGGCTTACCATTAATATGGAAATTAACTCCCAAATATTGTTATGATTCATCCTGTATTTGTGCAAAAGTCAATGATCATTCCCTCTACATTACAAACAAGACTGTATTGGCCGTGGTAGAAACGCTTTGTTTGCTGTAAGTGGTATGCTGACGTTTGCTCATTCTGCCACGCCATCGTTGTGACTCAGGCCTGTAGTAGGCTTGGTTCCGTTTTAACAATGGTAGTATTACTTAATTTAATAGTTTTTTTTGTTGCGATAATCACCTCTGGTATTATAATCTACTTTTCCCCTATAAGGCCTTATCCGTTTTTATGTTAGAAAAAAATATTATGTACTACGTCTATTCTAATCTAACTTGAAACCTATATTACTCTATCAACACTAATCTACCCACCACTATCATCCCGGGATAGTCCGCCAGCCATGCCCTTCTGGATTTCCAGTAGGACAGGATCAATCGACACATCGGGACAAAACTTCCGGCTCCCGGAAGTTTCTGAAGAATACTGTTTACTCTTGTCCGTGATTAATTTTCTATGCCTGTATGTTTGGCCGTGCGACTTCCCTAGGCCGGTCCCCATGCCCGACTGCCGCTCGGTCCAGATATCTTTTTTTGTGCAGTTGAGATACTTTGTTCGCCAGATTATCGAGAATAGTCCATGATCGCTCATCTAGAATTATGTCTCGCGTTGATCTACTCCGTATTATGTTGATATCCGGCGTCCTTACTTCTTCTGCTATCGGACAGGACCACACTACATGTTCGGGGGTTCCTTCTGCCCCGCACTTACATAAGCTCGTTTCTTTCAGCCCTCTTTGACACAGTAGGCTGTTATATGGGCCATGCCCCGTGAGATAATGTATAAGGCCTGGTGTGGGATGAAAGTATTCAAGTTGCAGCCGTTCTTGTATGTTCGGAAACACACTGTATAATCTTCTGCCTGTGGCACTATTGTCCCACCGCTCCTGCTATGCAGCGAGAAGTGCAGGGGATGTTGCGTACGAAATATCTCAGGTTGAAATCTTATATACTGTACAGCATGGAGATTCATTAACGTGGTCGATCAAACAGGCGGGAATCAACTTGTGATTTTTTTTTTTTTTTTCTTCGCGTCACTGACAGATATTTGACGTCGGTTATAACTGGTCCACATTCACAGTAAATTGCTACTTGCGAGGCCTCTAACGTGCAATGCGTTGTATCCCTATGCTCCGTGTTGTCATACGTTACTGAAATGGTCGCTGGCGCCTGATTTACATAACGGAATAAGAGAAACCGTGTTTGTTGCCGCTGCTGTGAAATGCGGCCATTACTCACCCGTGTCGAATCAGGCAGATTGAGTGCATTAGAGTGGAATGCGATCGCAGCTGACACAAAACACGGCTCTAATTGACAGCAGTCGGTCGCAGGACTCAAACCAGTAATACGCCAGCAGCGGCGTTTGTCACGAACACGTGTGTGTAGTCTACACAAAATATCAGTATCGACCCCCAACAACAGATTGTTCACTAGTAATTGCTCAGCCTTGAATTCTAGGCACTTGCCATTATTTTAAAATTTACTCATTATTATTTGAATATCCTGTTACAAATTTGTAATCTTTTTTAATCCTTCAATGTGTAGATTAACTACAATCCCTCTCGTGGCCGAGGAAGTTGAAGTAGCACTTGCAGTGGTGTCGAACCTACCGATTTTTCAGTATTTCTGCCGATATGGAGTCTGTCCAACCGAAATAACGAAATGTAACCATTTTTCTACGATTTCTGAGAATACAACGAAATTTTCCAGAATTTTTTCCCGATATTACCTTTCCATTTTGGAAACCCATCTCGTTTATGTTTTATGGGGAATTATTCGATCGATTATATGATGGGTAGTTAGTTACCTTTTTCAGAATGTTCCGTATATCTTTTGGGGACAACCCCTGTACGTTTGTGCCATTGATTATCGACGTTTTTATTAGATCCCCTAGCTATTTCGTTTGTGTATAGTCTATTGGTAACCATTAACGTAAATAAATTTTGTTCATAAAATGTTTATTAAAGACAATGTAATGGGCAGTGACGTAAAAATCAATGCGCCGTATTTGGTGAATTATTTGCATTCAACGTGTGTCGAGATATTCCCACAGTCGACCACCTTGGTCAGGTCACCTACCCGCAGCTAACGGAATAAGCCTGCCAAGAATTAATAACATTTTGTTAAACAACTTAATAAAAGAAATACAAATTACTAAGTCTGTTTTTTTGTTATTTTGATTATTTTTTCTTAATATTGACTAGTGCTTATTCATGATATGAAATTTTTATTTAATGAAATGGTATTAGTTTTAAATCTTATATATATATATATATATATAAACAGACATGTGTTTCCCTATATTTCACTTTTCAGCCACCACTACCTAGCACAGATCACTGGTGTTTCCTGTCGTGCACAACGTTGGCCGAACGCCAATAGCTGCGGAGATGTGGGAGATATGACGGTTAAAAGTGGTCGATGCAGGGCATTTTCATTTTTCGATCAAAGACATATCTTCCATCGTAGGCAAGGATAATTCTAAATTACGATTCATAGGTCATATTTTGAGGAATCGTAATGCTCATACAAAGGAGATAGCGTATAAAACACTAGTGCGTCCGCGTCTGGATTACTGTTGTGGAGTTTGGGATCCGTATCGCAAGGGCCTGATTGACTAAGTGGAGAGGGTACAGAGGAGAGCCGCTCGATTCGTGACTTGTTGTTACAGCTCTTATGAAAGCGTCACAGAATTGCTACATAGATTGGGCTGGGATAGTTTGGAAGACAGACGACGTAGCTTGCGTTCGAATTTATTGGAGAATATGCGAAAAAATTTAAATTTCGAGGGCAATGAAATACTTCTTCCGCCAACCTATTTAGGTCTCAATGACCGGAGGGATAAGATTAGAGAAATAAGATGCCGTACTGATGCTTTTATGTATTCCTTCTTTCCTCGCACTATTCGGGATTGGAATGCGCGGGTTTAGGATTGGTGCTTAGCACCCTCTGCCACCCACAGTGTTTGTGATTTGCAGAGTATGGATGTAGATGTAGATCCTTATACTTCTCTTTCCTGCTACAACTACATAGGATAGACCATTGATGTATGTGTGTGGTAATAACATCAAATCTCCCATCGTGCACTATGGTTGTTAGATATCGGTAGCTATGGAAGTGTGGGAGATATGATGGTTGAAAGTGGTCGACCTGCGCCACTTTCATATTTCTACCAAAGACGCATGTGTAATGGTGTATCACTTTTCAGCCAAAACTATATAGCGCAGGTCACTGGTATTTGTGTGTGGTAGTAGCACAGAGTCACCCATCGATCACAACGTTGGTCGAATTTCGGTAACTGTGGGAGTGTGAGAGATATGGTGGTTTAAAGTGGTCGATCAAGGATATTTTTCTATGTAATCTTGGTTGTCCGGGTTGAACCACGTCAATTTGTTGAAACCTAACGTTTCTGCCATCATTTTGTGGCCTTCTTCAGAGTACTGATACGGCTGGAACTGCTGCCGCCTATATATAGCTCCCGAAGACGCGCTCTTCGTCATCAAACGGTTAAACGACAGAATAATCGGACATGAAGGAATGAACTATAGACGCAGTAATATTTCAGCGAATTGTGTAAATTTGTTGTAGTGTTGTAGGTGTTTCTGATTTTGCCTTCAGAATGTAACGTGACGCGCTGTTGCCACGTTCTAATGTGCATTTTTTATTATATAAATCATAATGTTAGAGTAATTTACATAAATCTTGGGCGACCACCTAAATAGATTTTTTATAATTTCCTATAGTACGCTAGATTCCAAGTGAGGACTGTTATGCAATGGTGAACATTCAGTGTATCTTGGTAAAGCGAATATTAAAGAATTATTGAGCTGTTTAGGCTTGAAGCTAATCGTGGTCCTCCCGAACCATGGTGACAGGAAGTCGCGGATATAGGGTTTTGCCGGACCACACATTCTGCTCCCTGGGGATGGGTGGTTAACAAGGTCACTCACCTGGCGGGAAATGCCTTCCGCCCGAACGCAGAGTCGTCCCCGAACGCAGAGTCGTCCCCGAACGCAACCGAATATGTCCGCCATTGTGAGATACGTGGGGCAAATAAGATATCGGGGATATCACGTGACATTAGGTGCCAGCCTAAAGATCCATCCAAATGAGCATATAACTTAAAATCCTGGGAATTTTCTGTTAAATGTGATCTTCGAGACTGCAAGGGGCGGAGCCAGAAGTTTTCCTCGCAGAAAGAAGAGCGACGAGCTTCACTCTCCATTCTATGCAATGCGAGTCTGGTCTGTGGTGGACTCGATAAGTTGGCTTCTCTCGCCATCTGCCGCTGTACGACTCCAGGCTGCCGGTTTGCTGGAGCAGGCTTATCACGGCGACACCGCCATTAATGCGATGATGGGCATTAACAGACAGGACGTGTCTTTGGCCGCCTTGTGAGACAAGTCTCACATACCGTGGGTCATCTCCGAACACCGTTGACGTCAGACGCAGAACTACAATGGTAACTCATTACGACCAAGCCATCTGATTGTGCATTCCGTGAAACTGAACCCTTAAACGACTTTGAGAGGATAGATCCATGTTCTGACTTTGTAATTGAAAAAAACCCTGAGCTAACGGCGTAATGTGCCAGAACTAGTTATTTTCGAATGATATTGTTCATTCGTGGCGCCTATGATTTTCTTTTAACTGTTAAGTCACAGTATTATGATACCTTTGTCTGAGGTCGTCATAACTTGTATTTTTCACTGTTTCCAAACAACATTGTTTCTCGCATATTAATTCTGATATGGATTTAAAGATAAATACACAATTGTTTGCTTGCTCATGACGGCTAATTGTACCTCTGAGCGTTGCTTTTATGATTTTGCCAATTTGTGTTAATGTTAACGGTAAATTCGCTCAGACTTGTAATCGCCAATGATAAGAAAATAAATGTCATATTGTGACAATTTTCCTATATTCCAACTAACATCGAGATTCTTGCAAAATAATTAAATTTTCACTCCTTCATAAAAATTAAAATTAGAAATCCCCTTTAATAATCATAAAGGTATGAATGATAACTATAACGTAGTTTGCCCACCAAGGCACCCACTACAAGAATTACATTTACTGATACAGCATCATGTAACAACGTGATACATAGCGCATTTTTCAAGCCTGAATTTAAGCCTACCGAACTCTGCTGTACTTTTTCGGTTTTTCTAGAACAGATATACACGGACTGAGTTTTATAGATATTCACAAAAATGGCAAAAAGCCTATAGGTTTGTTGAAGAAGTCATAAGGATTGACAGACTCATTCGTAGGACACTTGGTAGTATGCCAGATAGCGTGTAAGTGGTGGAGGGTACTGCCATTAAGACTACTTTCTACCTGTCTCAGTGAAGGGCACCAGGAAGCAATTAAGGCCCGTTTCACTCCCATCCGGGGGTGGACCCACCCTCCTGCACTAATGTAAAATTTATGTCTCCTTTTAGGAAGCGCTCCGTCTGGGCCACCCTGCAGCCTCTCTGGAAATGTTTGTTTGTTATCTCTGTTTGACGTTTCTTGAATTTCTTGCCTGCGAGTGGGAGCTTAGGGTGCAGGAAGCGCTGTTGTCGGCTCGCACGTGACGTGAGGGAAGAAAAGAACAGCAGTAGGATTTGGATATAGCTGGTAAAGCACAGTGGATATTGCACAGTAGTAACAAGACTAATCGTACGTTAAATACTTACTCGCTTAAGTCTCAGTTCAGATGTATACACAGTAATTATCAGTTAAATAAGAAAATGTTCATTTCCATTAAACCCTCAAATAGTACAAAGAAAAAAATCAGCTTTTTGCTCTAACGTAGTTTGTATTGTTGCTGATAAATGCGCTGGATATTTTACTCCAGTGGCAATTTTCAACACAAGACACTTTGCTTTTTGCGCTTTTTCACATTAAATTCACTCATTGCTTGATTTAAATTACGTACTCATTGTTTGACCTAAATTAGATCATTAAGCTTCCTAACTTATTACTTATGAGAGAAAACGTTTCCACTCCTATATGCCTGAAATATAGCACTAGTGAATTACTTGTTGAAAAGCTAAAGCCAATGCATCTGTTTTTTATTTTGTTCATTTGCGTTTAGTTAGTTAGTTGTTTAAAATATGACACCAATGTAACTGTTTTTTATTTTGTTTATTGTCGCTTAGTTGTTGAAAAGATAACGATAATGTAACCGTTTTATGTTTTTCAATTGTCATTTACTAGTTCTTAAAAAGAATATCCCAATGCAACTTAATTGAAGCTAATTATTTGTTGAAAAGATAACGCAATTGCAATTGTATTTTATTTTCTTTACTGTCGTAACCATGGGGGAAAAAATAGGCTGCAAAAGTATTAATTGTCACGATCTCTTTCCTTCCACGTACTCCTCCTAATTCTTCACCCAATATCCACGCTGGTCTCGTTATTAACGTAGTCCAATACACGACTTATAAGTTATAACTATACTGCATTAGCAATTAGAAACAGAATGTGTCTTGTGGAAATTTGAACGGGCAAATGTAGGTGTTACACTTTGTGTCCCCTCCAAATGTTGTATTTCTACCTAAAAATAAAGGTCCCAGTAACTGTTAGCGAGATTGCTGCATTGACTGGAGTAGGTATATGGAACTGTGCAATCAATCATTAAAATACTTTTAAAGTAAATCAAAAAGTTGAAAGTGCTCGAATTTCTGATAAGTTTTGGAGCACTTTGCCTCAGAAGAAGATTCATTTTCTTACTCGTATTCTCACTCGTTATGAATTATGGCTACACCTCTATACTACTGAAATTAATATCTAGAGGATCGAGTGAGTGGCGGATGATACTGTACGCATCTCCGATCAAAGAGAAACGTCTGATTAACTGGTAAAAATTCATACTGCAGAAATTGAAAGCACTGTTACATATAATTGCTACCGAGCTGGCTATATGACATAAGATGCCAAAAGCCATGGAAACAAACAAACAAACAAAAAAACACAACAAAAAATGAAAACATAAAAAGAACAAAAAATAAAAAAACAAAAAAACTATGTTGCATCCAGTAGACTCTTGAGAAAATTTAAGAGAGGCCTATCGGACCAAAAGTTGTCAGATTCCGAACCAAAAAACTTGCTTCTGCACGACAACGTTTGTCGGCATACTGCCGCTGCCACGCAATCCGAAATGGAACAACTTTACTGGAAAGCTTTTGATCATCCCTCCCAAAGTCGAAAATTATTACTAGGTGCCTATTTTTTGTTTCGATCTATCGTAAAAGATTTAGGAGCAGTAATTTGGGGAATCACGGAAACCTGAACTCAGGATGGCATAACGGAAATTTAAACCAACCTCCACTCCAATGCAATTCTCGAGCGTTAAGCACTCGCTCATCATGCTAGGTGAAATTTTATATTTGAGGGTTAATTGGTAGGTATCAGAAGTGCTTGCACGGTATTGAAATTTATTAAGATTTTATGTCAATTTTGTTTGCCGAGTGTTAGGAGCATTATTGGAAAATTTATGTTTTGCTTTAACTACATAAACAAACGGTAACATTTTGTTGGGTCTGTTCAACAATTTTTAAACACCTTTCAATTATTTTTTCATTTTTCTGAACAAATTGTGTTAATATTATTCAGTCCTTAAATATTTCTGACAGAAATAAGAATATACCATGTAAAAGAAATATTATCTAGTTATTACCAAAACAGAGATTCTCTTATTCTTGACCACTTTTGTTCAACATTTTAAGGTCGTCTGGCTTTGACGATTTTTACCATGGTAAAATTTGGAGCTATGTTTTTACGGCCTAATGCCCAACATTTTACAGCTACTGCCAAGTCGTACTAAGTACTAACAGAGGATGTTAAGAGTTGCCATCTATCAGTGAAAGGTTTAACTGCGTTCAGTGTGTGATAAGGGTATTTTTTTGTTTGTGAAATGTGTAGTATTGTAGGCAAAGATTAGGGACCGTCCTACCCAGGGCCAGTTTAAGGCTACCGCAAGAACTGCGGTCGCGCAGGGCCCCAAATTTGAGGGGGCCCCACCACGATCCGCTTCAAAATTTTTCCTTACTTAACGAACAATAAATAATCTACAAATTGAGAATGTTAGCAAGCTGCGTTCACAATAATCTTAATGCCGAGAGCACCTTCATTGTTGATCCTATTTTCCCATAACAGGACAGATTTGATGATTACCGCGATTGTCGATCACCCGAACCTACGACGATATAGCTTTCCATTTCTGTTCCAATCGGTTGTCGGCTTCTTGGGAGATACCAGACACATTTGATGTTGCCGCAATAAACTGCTGGCCCGTTTGTACACAGATTTAGAGAAACCTCAGTCCGCCTCTTCAATCGTTGTTTGAGCTCTACACAAGGGATGTAACGGATCTCCGCATCCGCAAGTGTGGAACTTTCGTGTGAAATCCCACATCCGCTTTCGCAACCGGAATATGTTTTGCTTACGTTGCAATATATATTATTCTTTTCTCTTTATACGAGATTTTTCCCATCGTCTCTTAGCTAACAACAATGTGGTTATTTTTTTCTAAAAATCTTGCAATAAAAATAACAATGAAGTAAATTGTTTTATTACCTAAGCGACTAATTTACAAGTTAAATGAAAAGTAAAGCGCCTTCTTCACGGTCCAACTTGTAGGCATAAAAATATACTTATTTGGATTTTAAGTTTATTTTTAATAAAATATTAAAATCCAAATTATTATCCGCGAATGTCAAGCGTTGAATATATATATATATATATATATATATATGTGTGTGTGTGTGTGTGTATGTGTGTGTGTGTAAAGTCACGAATTATCAAAAGTGTAGTCAAAAGTAAATCTAGAAAAGAAGTAGGGGGCCCCGAAATCAAACTACGCAGGGGGCCCCGAAATTCCTTAAGCCGGCCCTGGTTCTACCTTTCCGATACAGTGTGCGGCGCCTCAGCGCACTTGTGACATTTGTTACTAACCTGTTCAATTTTATTCCTGCTATTGGTTAATTATTTTGTTGTTACTACTACGTGATTATTATTGTTTTAGTTATAAATGTTGTGAATGTCGTAATAGGGTTTCCACAGATAGTAATACGTATAGCGAGCGGGGTATTATTAGTATCTAAGTCTGTAAGCACAGACAGTGAGTATCTTTGGCAGTGACTCGTGCGCTAGCCTTCGCCCGGTGAGGCTGGCGAGTGGTTGTTAAACAGTGCGGTTAGCAAATTTTTTGGGAAGCAATGTAAACTGTGATTGCGTAACGTCGTGGTTGAATTTAAAAGCATTAAATTTGACGTAAGTGTGAACCAAACTGTGTATTCTCTTTAAAGATACAAAGATACAATAGGAAATCCTTCTGATTATCTCGTGGGCATGTTTGCCGACCCGGTGACAATTGTCAATAATTAAAAGGAACTGTCGGCTAGCAAGTGTTAGTCAAAGGGTCAAACCACCCACAACACGC
This sequence comes from Vandiemenella viatica, assembly GCA_031002005.1. Classification (NCBI taxonomy): domain Eukaryota; kingdom Metazoa; phylum Arthropoda; class Insecta; order Orthoptera; family Morabidae; genus Vandiemenella; species Vandiemenella viatica. The sequence goes on along the minus strand of CM061914.1, from coordinate 51,459,210 downwards.
CATTCCTCAGTTTAAATGAGGAATCAAAGTCCAATAGTAAAGCAATTGGTTAACGACAGGCGTATAAGTTCAAGAAAATTATCATAAACTATCAGCTATTGACTCAATTTCGCAAACGATCCACTTTTAAACAAGGGCAGCTCACACACTGAACCACACTGGAGAATAAAATTAACGAAAATTTTTGACCCATTAGCAAAAAAAAAAAAAAAAAAAAAATGTGCAGAAAATTAAAGATTCTGCTTGTTTCAATTATCCGCAAATATGACACCTTGTCGGAGAGCAACAGTTAAAAGTAGGGAAAGAAACTCCGTTTAATACATTATTTCTATAAGGTGTTTTTTTGTCACAAGCCGTTATCTCTCTTCATATCTAATCGAAATCGATAAATGAGACATCATTTTAAAGATTGAGGTACCTCCGGGGTTCACATAATATATAAGAATTTTTTTTTTTAATTCTGCCATTAAAGGGCAACTATATCAATTAGTTCTAAAAATGTCTTTTTTGTATCGCGAGCCGTTTATATCCCTGGATACCTAACCGAAATCGGAAAATGAAATATTATTTTAGAGATTAAAATTTCCGCTTTGGTGACATCATATACTAAGAAAGAAATTTTTTGGGATTTGACCCTTAAAGGGCTGAGGTATGTATATTTCTACAATGCGTTTTTGTGTCGCGAGCCATGTATCTCCCTCGATATTTAAATGATATAGATAAATCAGATATCATTTAAAAGATTAAGGTCTTCGCTTTGGTCACATCATATTTTAAGAAAGGAATTTTTTTAAATTTGACTCTTCAAGGGTAAAAAGTATCATTATTTCTCTAACGTATTTTTTTTTGTCACGCTCTATTTATCTCCCTTAACATCTAATCAAAACAGATAAATAAGGTATCATTTTAAAGATTAAAGTCTCTGCTTAAGAAAGGAATTTTCGTAATTTGATCCTTAAAGGGCAAAAGTATCATTACTTCCATAACCTGTTTTTTTATTACGCCCGATTTATCTCCTTTCAAACCAAACAGAAATCGATAAATGAGGTATTATTTAAAAGATTAAGATATCCACTCAGGCAACATTATAAATTAAGAACGAAATTTTTTCGGAATTTAACCCTTGAAGTTGTAGGCAAGCAGCTAGATAGCTGCAAATAGCACAGAGATATTAATAAACTGCATCACTGGCATCGACTTTTGTTACGTACAGTGCCTACTACACTGAACAAGTAAACAACTGATACAATGAGTTTTTTTTTAACTTCATTCTATTACAAACCACCATCCTTACTAGTTCGCGAAATTTTTGCACGGATCATCAAGGCTAATATTATTATTATAAAAATAAAACATTTCTCTATTGTGAAAATATAATTTTTTTTAAATCAAAGCCCCTTGTTTGTACTCGTTCTTTGTTTCATATAACACCGATTCTGATAACGTGACATTTTCATGAAGCTAAGAGCCGTGTTATACTAGGGTGCCCTTAATTTAACTACATCCCACCAGTGGTTACAATAGGGCAGGGATGGCGAACCAATGGCACGCGTGCCAATGATGGCACGCAACCAAATAATTTGGGCACGGCATTAAGTAGGTGCCTAATCGATATAAATAATTACAGATTGAGCAAAGGAGGTAGATTTCGAGCGAGTTTCTGAACAAACGGACATAGTAAGCGGCGGGAAGCTAAGATTCACTTGTTTGTTTTGTTGACGTCGTTGACTACTTTTACAAATTACACACAGTTCTTGTGGTTTTTAAGCTAATTTCGTTAACACAGCTGCTGTTTAAGTTTTTTGAGTTATATTTACACATATTCAACACAGCTAGTTTGGCCAAAAAAGTGAAGTATAAGTGTAATTCAGAATGTCAACTTTCATGGACTGAGAAATATGGTATAATTAATAAAGGTGATAAAGTGGCGTGTGTTTTATGCAGTGGTACGTAGAACATCATCTGTAAAACGGTGCTATGAAACAAATCACAAATCCCTTTCTCAAAAAAGAGAACCAGAGCAAAAAGAATAAATTTAATGTGAAATTAAAGAAAAAATAAACAATTGACGTCTACGATTAAGTATGTTAACAAGGATTGTCATACTGGTGCCGCTAGTTTTTCGGCTACAGTTGTTATTGCTCAGCACGGTAAACATTTAGCAAGGGCAAGTTTTGAAAGAAGCCTGGTTAACATGCGCCCCTTCACTTTTTGAAAATAAATATAAGATAATTCCGCGAATCAAAGATCCTCTTTTATACAGAAACACAATAAAAGACAGAGTACTAAAACTGGCGGAAAATGTAAAAGAACAACAACAAAAAATGACATCATCTCCTTTTATACAGTTATAAGTTGGCGAAAGTACTGATGTAATTTTCAGAAGTGATTAACATTAAAAGTTCACTTCGAAAACGTTTATCAGATGACTCCACTTCAGCTTGGATTCTGCTAAAAGTAACGAAGTATGAACCTAATATAAGTTATTTGGCATCTAATATGTAACAACAGATTTTGCAGTAGTTTCATCTATTTAAATAAATACAAAACTGTTGATGTTACTACTGCTTAGTATTAAAAAAATTAAATTTCAGGTTGAAAATATAAAGTTTTCAGGTTATAGTATTTAGTTTTATTTATTTTTCTCATTAATCACTAAGTCATGATGGTTTGACGGCACGTCATGGCTTCATTCAACATTTCTTTTGAAAAAATGGCACGTAGATCAATAAAGGTTCGCCATCCCTGCAATAGGATATATGCATGTACTTTTTTATTTTTTTAATCAATTATTTACATGCGTACATAACCGTAAAAAATATAACATTGGTGTAAATATTAAGATTTAACATCAAAATAAATACTTAAAAACTGAAATCCAGTTCCGCCGATTTAAACGCTGCCATTTTGGCGCACTACACTGTGACGTGTAAGTACACGGCCGCATTGGCGTACTATCTAGCGTGGAGTGTTTCATCTCAAAACTTTCATGTTTTCTAACTAATGTCGATATGGAAGGAGGTCGAAAACCGTGTTATAAGTACTGTATTCTACCTGTGTGCAAAAATACTAAAAGAAATACACTTTATAAAGTGTATTTTCTTGTCCCGCGAGATGCGAATATAAGAAAAAAGTGGTGTACCGCTATGAGAATAGATCTGAAATTAGTTGGTTATATTATTGTGAAGCTCATTTGTACGTAAGTACTTAGAATTTCTGTATTTTTGTATTTTAGGAAATGTAACATAAAAATTCGTTACCTGTTCAAACTCTAATCAAATCTTACTTGGAGACCATCAGACATTTTAAGAACGGATTTCGATCTCCTTCGTATATGTTGAAGGGTACACAGCTTATATGTGTGTGCTATAGTCGTTTTTCAAAATGCTCCAATGATTGTGAGATATTTCCATACAAAAAATTCTAGATGATGGGTATATACTAAATATTGCCACTACCTTTTCAAATGGCGGCCTGGTCATGCGATAGGGCGCTGCCTTCATAACTTTGTGACCCGAGTTCAAATCCCCGCAGAATTAAAAAAAATTACTTATTTTTATCTTCAAAAATTGTCAAGCTTCACTTACATGTTTTGTTAAAACTACATTTACATACTTTTATAGCACGAATTAAAATTTAAAACAAGTCACATTGCTTATAGCAAATACGCCAAACATAATATCGGCCCATTTATCAACAATGGCTTTCTGATATACCATATGAAATTAAGTCATGAGGCGAATCTGCTAGTAAACTGCAATCTGATACAAGAATTTTCCATTTGTCACTTGTTCTTCCATTTCCTTGTCGAGCTTCATTTTTCGTCACGGATAGGCCTACTATTTTATTTTCAACCATTTACATGCAACCGTTTTTGGAACAAATCGAGTGTAGAAGAAAAACTATCTTCCCAATGCTACGTATTTCGTTTAAAATACCTCTTGATGATATACAAGTAAAGAAACGACGAAGATGAAATAAATAACATGATAGGAACTATTTCAATTGAAAACGCGCCGAAGCAACTTATTAACAAAAAGTGAAAAAAATATAAGAATGGAGACTTTCTTGACGAATGATTGCAATGAAGTTTTTAAGGGTGTGCGGCCGATTTGTGTTGTGAAAAGACAATCCGTCGGTAGACCCGTGAATTCATTACGATATCATGCTGATATGTCAATATAAACTTCAACACAATTGCAAAGCTGTTAGAACTCCCAGCAACTACGCCTTTGTTCGCAATAATATCGTGTACTTGGTCGTCACGATTCGATTCGACCAATAGCGTTGCGTTTTGAGAAGTTCCATTTCCCTTGTATTTTTAGCACTTTTGATTAATTAAAATCAGTAAATAAAAATCGAATAAATAGGAAAAAAACGTTATAGCGGTAATACTACACTAATAGAGATTCAAAATAAAAATACTAGACGTAAATTTGAATTTCATGCATATTCCCTATTGTTGAAAGAATTTTAACCAATCTTAGTTTTCCTAGAACGAAATGTGTGTATGCATTATACGGAAGCAGTGGTGAGTAGACACAGAGAAAGGTTTAACTGCTGCCCTCCAACAGACAGAACGTGTCTGTACCGCCAGTGTGGGACGCCGCTTCCGTGTCGGCGACAGCCTGGCGTGCATGCGTGTTTTTTCCAGCCTCAAATAGTGTCCCCGCATCCTCTGCTGTTGCCGTCAAATACAATTTCCGGCCGTTGGTTGGCTCTGCGGTGGCGGCGTCGTGTACACTGGGCAAACCGCCAGCATGCGGGCAGCGGGCTTTGATGGCTGCGGTCCCGGGTTCGCGGCCAGTTAGAGCGCTTACTGCATTGTACTGTGGACTGTCAGTGGTGTTCTGCTACTAGTCGACATTCCAGCTGGAGTCATTCTAAGCCAAATCAAGGTATGTGTTTCCTAGTTTCCTAATGTTTAGTGTTAATGTCGGAGTGAATTAATTTTTTCTTATTATTATTAGCAAAAAGAGACCTCGTACAATGCAGAGACTAGGGAGTGTCATGCTCTACTTTCTTGCAGAGTCTTTTTTGCTCGACAATCTTATTTCGTTTCTGAATAGAATTAATGCTACCAGAAATGCTATTTGTTAGTCAAACAATTCAATATGAAGTTGGTCAGTCTTAATTTATTTCCACATATACAGGGTGTTTGATAAATAGACATGTCACCTCCAAAGTTCGAAAGTCGTTAACGTGAATATTATCTAACTAATCTGCAGGTTAACTGATTTGCTCGTTAAAGTGCAGAATCATAAGTTTTTCGCATTTTACTTAGCTAATGTGCACATTAACGGCTTCCGTATTATTAGATTACTAGCTGGTACCCACGACTTTGTTCGTGTTTGTAAAGAATTTGGATTGAAAAATACAGGTCGACCACTTTCAACCCCTATATGTCCCACACACCCATAGCTACCGACATCTAACAACCATAGTGCACGATTGGAGACTCGATGCTATTACCACACACAAATGCCAGTCATCAGCACTAGTTCAGGCAGTAAAGTAAAATTTACGGACACACATGTCTTTGAAGGAAATTCGAAAATATCCTTGATCAACCACCATATCTCCCACACTCCCAAAGTTACCGAAATTCGGCCAACGTTGTGATCGATGGGTGACTGTGTTACTACCACACTCTAAGACCAGTGATCTGCGCTTCATAGTTTTGGGTGATACATAGGGACACATACTTTTTGGTAAAAATTTGATCAGTTTCAACCCCCATATCTCCCACACCCCTACAGCTACCGACATCTAACAACCATAGTGCATGACAGGAGACACGATACTACTACCACACACAAACACCAATGGTCTGAGCTATGTAGTTGGGGTAGAAAAGTGACATATGCGGAGACACATGTCTTTCGTCGAAATACGAAACCATCCTTGATCGACCACTTTCGACCACTATATCTCCCACAATACCACAGTTACTGAAATTCGGCCGACGTTGTTATCGGAAGGTGACTCTGTGTCAATACCACACACAAACGCCAGTGATGTGCGCTAGATATTTTTCGCTGAAAAGTGATACACCAAGACACACGCTTCTTTGGCAGAAATATGGAATTGACGCAGATCGACCACTTTCAACCCCCATATCTCCCACACCCCAATAACTACCGACATCTAACAACCATAGTGCACGACAGGAAACATGATTCTACTACCACACGTAAACACCAATGGTCTATGCTATGTAGTTGTGGCAAGAAAGTGAAGTATAAGGAGACACAAATTCTTTGTCGAAATATGAAAACGCTCTCCATTGACCAACTTTAATCATCATATCTCCCACATCCCCACAGCTATCGACATTCGGCTAAACGTTGTGCACGACAGGAAACTCCATGCTACTTCCACACACAAACACCAGTGATCTTTGCTAGGTAGTGGCTGAAAAGTGAAATATAGGAAAACACACGTCTATTCTTATATATATATATAAGTAAGATTAGAGAAAAAGGTTTGTTTAACTTATTTCTTTTCTCTAATCATTTTTTTTTTTTTTTTTTTTTTTTTTTTATATATAGCTTCACCACTTCCTGAAAGCAACATCAAGAGCTAGGTGTTCAAAAGTGTAACGTGTGACTTGTGCGATATATTGAAATAGATCCTAAAAATGACGGGTATGATAAGAATGTATTGTACAACATGTGTAAAATGATTACGGGTCAGGAAATACAGCGTGATGAAGCCATGAAAAGATAAGAAAAACAGTTTCTAAAGCAAAACACATAAATTACAATGAACATGTCACTGCGATGATTAAAGTACCCGAACTAGACAGAGCAAAAACTGATACCCGCTCGATTTTATCTGTAGTTCTTAGTAAAAGAGGTAGACTTTTATAATGTTGGTACTAAAACTGGTATTTTAAAACATTTGTAAGCTGATTCAGAATTCAGTGTTTTCAAAGAGATATTTTTAACTAAAGTAGGTGTCCCTGCTATATAAATATCTTTACATCAAACAGCAATAAAACAACCCCTTGGTACTGGGCAGGGTTTCAGAAAATGTGACTGCAAATCTAAATGTACTGCAAATAGTGCAAAATGTGTTGCTCGTGAAAACCAGTTGCTATGTAATTCAAAGTGTCACCAGTCTTTAGATTGCACTAATAAGTAAGCATAATTGTATCATATGTTTTGCAAATTCATTTCCTTAATTGTAGTAATATTTTGAACCGTTTGATTCTTTGTATTACAGTTTTTTAATTGATTTATGATTGATTCTATCAACTAATTTGCTTATTGTCTGATTGTATTAACTTGATTATTCAAATATCTAAAAGTAGATAAATAACATTATATTAATTTAAGCGTACAGAAACGTTGCTGTTGTTCCAACAAAGATCTTATTCTCGCCTTAACGAGTGCCTGGTAGGTAATGTGCAGATTATCTAGGTAATTTGCAGATTAGAGAAATATTTGAGAAATGAACCAAATTTCGGTATTTTAACGGATCATCGTAGTTAATCTGCACATTTCCTCATTAGAGAGTTAGTATTTATGCACAAGTATATCTTTTAGGGTACGTGGTTTGCTGAAAGTGCCACAGGGTGTGATGGGAAAGAAGTGACGAGAATTCTACGCATTTTAGCAGAAGATCTGAGTAATTCGTATCCAAGACGAAGAATGTGGTTTAGAGATTCAAGGTCCGGGAAGAACGTGGTGAGAAAAGATCCACTAAAACTCCTAAACCGTCCTACTGCTTCGTCCATTGTAACAGGTCTCACTGCAAAACGTAAAGTGTGCCATCCACCCACCTCAACCTACTTTAACCCTACCACTCGCGAATCCTACCCTATGATAGGCAATGCCACCTGTACCCCATCACATTTGATATACCAACTGGCCTGTCTGACATCGGCCTCACATCGAACTCATTATCCATCAGAATGAATGGTCACAGAAGTACTACAGTTTATCAACAAAATCTACACCACCCTGTTACTCTCACATAACTGGTGACTTCAATAACTGTTTCACAGTCAGAGCCATTAATGTACTTCTCGATACCACTTCCAAATCTGAACTCCACCTACCAGCTCATTCTGGATACCAGACACCACCGGGGCCTCAAACGCAGGTAATAACCGCCTTCTTGACTCTGGCATACACATCAATATTTCAAATTTGTATTTGGTTATTATTTTTACCATTATTATTTTTAAAAGATGAAAATTTTCTCTTCTTCTTCAACACGTCCCCCTTTCCTAGTTTGATTAATTTATTTTGTGCCATTAATATTTCCGATGATTTTATCATTGATCCACACCACCTCCAACGGTCAGAAGTGTCCTACATATGACTGTGTTGACCGTATGTGCTCTCGCGAATTCAGTCACATGTTACTCTTTTCTTAAAAAATGGCGTGGCACAAAACATTGTGTTTCTTGTGTTTGCAAATTTTATTTTCTGGTCCTTCTGCCCTCGTCCCTTCAACATGGCTGCGTGATGAGTATAATTTATCTCATCTTTACATACAGATATCGTCTCACTGCATCTCTTTCTACTCCGTTGATGCTGTGATTGTATATTAATCATTTAAATGTTGATTGATTGTTTTATCGTTACTCAAAATTCCTTAAATCTGAATATCAATTTTCTAAATAGAAGATTTGCGTTGCTGGTATTTGAGTAATAATTTAATTTGATATAGAATATAGTACACGCAGTTTTAGTACAATTTGTTAAATGTGGTAGCAGCTCGTTTCTGTTATTCAACTTGGTTAAACCAGTCATTTATTTCCATGTCGCCCTGCAACATTATGGATGTGCAACAATGAATCAAATTCACCAGTAACAATTAAAAGTTACTACAATAGGAAGAAATAACAAATAAATAAATTATAAAAGCCTCATCAAAGTAACGGTGAATAGTATAAACCTAAAATGAGTTTTAGCTGTATTTCTGGGAATTCAAGTCCTCCTAAGTCCTTCCAGAAATGTCCTCGGAGAAGGACATTGCCCCGAATCCTCCCCTTCGAGACTTGCGTTCCCTCTGCGACGAACTGTCGCCACTCTCGTAATCTGCGAGACGAGAGAACCGTGTCATGTCTGCAGGAAGAGCGTTGCAAGTAAAAATTTTAAATCCGGGAGAGAACGCGTCCTACCAAACGAAAGGCGAAGGGGCGTCTGAGCATACAGATGGGCCAGAAAAAGTTCCGATTGCCCCTTCTTTCGGAATCGTCTCCCATCTACTAGAGATGAGTCACCCCAACGCCGTCTTCGTATGTGGATAGTCTACAAATCGCTGGAGTGAAATGTATCATTCGCAGGCAGTGTCTACAATTTTGCGAAAAGTTTTTAGCGAGAATTTTCTCAAAATATTTTATTATCCTTTTGCAGAGGAATGGGAATATTATTCTAAATATTGATACATTTATAGAATGGATTCTCTAAACTTTTCACAACAGTGCAATAACGTCAAATGTTTTCAGTGTTGGTTGCCTAAACGAAATTACTAAATTTGACCGAGAAAGATAGCAAGTGTGACATTTACAACGTCGTATAACACTAAAATTTAACTTGAAATAGATACAACATGATGTGATCCAAAAACAGTAGGTGCAACCTACTTACACTTCAACATGTACACCATTGTTATAAATACAAAAGTAACTATGTCTGTCTGTTTATTTAGTTTTCCCGACTAAACGACTAAACCGATCTTGATGAGATTTGAATACTAAATATCATCAGGAAGGGCACAGGATCCTTTTTCTGGATAAATAACATATTTTGTTATGAAATTTTGAAAACTAACCGAACGACGACAAACAGACGGATAGCAAGTGTAAGTCTTTGTAATGTTATATCACTCAGGCTATGTTTCTGACGCCGTCAGTTTGTGGGACACTTTTTTCGTAACTTATAGATTTATATAGCCAATATTACGAAGACGCGGGTAACTGTTAATGATTAATGATTGGGGAAAAGACGTGGGGCGCAAAATTGGAAGTCCAGAGTTAGGCAGTGGGTTACCTCTAGACTTCTAGAGCCTTGACGAAACTGACCTTTTTCATCATTTATTTAATTTTGCTTTTGGCTTTACGGCTCGTCGACGTCGATGTCATTAGAGCTGGGGGAGAATGGAGGCCCAGCAACCGGAAGGAATTAGGCGATGGAGATTTTAAGTAACCATCCCGGAATTCACCTGGACTGAATTCGGAAAGCCATAGAAAACCGAAATCTCCGGAGGGGGATTTGTAACCGCGCTCTCCAAATAACAGGACACAGCCTCACCACCATTCCACGACGCTCAGAGTGTATTTTCAGATTTCTTTATTAAAAATCAAGTGAAACTTTCACCGAAAGACAACAACTAGCTTATGTTTGGTACTTGTTTCATAAAATCATAAACCTGTAGTTATTATTTCCGTGGTTGCAATTGTGGGATGAGAGGGATTGTTACAAGACTACACATCGCTACTCTTACCTCTAATTTAACCTGGGAAAATAATATAGTGAAGCGATTCCTGTATCAAGGAGAAAAATCATTTAATGCTAACAATCCTAGTATTACTGTACTAAATGTTTGTTCCAGAACACTGAAACATTTAGAACACAATCCTACTGCCTTTTGTAATTCCAGTTTCCCGCATTAAAAGTACAAGAATGGTTCTTACGAACTATCATAACTCATAGGAAAATGTCCTGCTCCTTGTCTATGTAATCAACCGAACTTTTTGCATCATTGAGTCTTCGTATACTTTTCGATTGTTCGTATTCCCGCCAGTATCTTTGTAAGCGTCGCAACGAGATTGCGGTTCAGATGATTCATCACCACATACAGTCTGCTCTATCCATCAGATTGGACACCTTCCATGCGATATTTACACTTTTGTTGATAAGATATTTTCCATTTTATATCCCCGTCGCCGAACAAAGTGATCTGGGATTTAGTCATAGCAAATGAAGGACTGCTTCTTTTTCGCAATCAATTCTTTCATAATTTAGGTGTTGGTTCTATTTTGCTTCAACGATATTTGAAGTATCTTCCTTAACTGTACACCTAAAATAGTTATCCACCCAACATATGTAGCATTGTATTGAGGAATATTTTAACATTTCTTCATACGTATTATCTCCTTCAGTATTCGCAGCCCTATAACCACATTAACTATTTTCGTTCTATGCCAGCTCAAACTGCCTATGGGGCAGACCTTCAAAGCAATTTCTGCTATGTGTCTTCGGTCGTTATATCACAGATCTGTACCCCATTCCTTGGGAGTCTGCCTTATCTGCTTACGGATTCATTTTGAAACATGTGCTGTTGCATATGGCGTGTGATTTCTGTGTGGAGTATCAGGATGCGATATCTAAGGAGCCGCCCCTGCGGGTCCTAACATAACAAAAACAATGTCACGTGACCGACAGGCACATGTGTTGAGCCGCCCCACTGGCTTCGAGATCCCGCTTAGGACGGCGTCCAATCCGCCTAATGCGAGAAGCGTGTTACAAGGGCTCATCTGCAGAAAAAAGGAGACTGCAAAGTCGGGGAGCTGTATACTATTATCATTATTTATTCTATATCGAGAATAAAAATATAAAAAAAGCCATTAAATTCAGATTATATATCGTATTGTATATATAAGTTCACACTTTTCTTGATTTATTACAGTTTATGTCTTGAATGAACTAATAAAAGTGAATAAAATGTACATTTTTACATTTGAGTTTATGGAACAGCTACAGGTATACTCAACTGTTTGTGAAAATTTTAGCACTTAGAAGGAATAGTGTGAGTCACTTCCAAATAGAAGTATGTATACAACAGTGGAACCAAAATAAGTTATTAAGATTGCAGAGAGATGACGTGAACTTAGGCCCAGTAGCGCCCTCAGTGTTAGGACACGCCCAATCGGTGCAAAGTCGTCTGAAGTGGAAATGAGCAATAGTGCCCTTATTGCTCGTTAACGTCAGAGAGTGCAATATCGGCATTCGAATGAGTTCGAACGTCACAGAGAGATCGATCTCATGGAAACGGGATTATCACACCGTGACATTGCGGCTCATACAAGACATGTTGCTATGATAGTGATTCGTTTCGGAACCGATGGATAGAAGAGAATCGTAAACAGTGACGAGCGGTAAATGAACCACACAATGTGTCCACACCACGAGTTGACCACCATCTTGGCTCAATGTCGCAACCGACAGACCAGCTTCGTCCGCACTGTTGGATCGATGTTGGAGCACTGCCACGGGTGTGAACAGGTCTGCGTCTGTCAATGGCTGACCTCGTAGGACGAATTTCATTGCATCGACTGATCAGAAACCACAAACGCCTCGGACTCCCAAAACAAATTTCGTTGAAATCGTATGTCGCATTCTTGGTGTTTCAATTTTCCTAAACAACAGTATACTTTGGAGCAAAAATTAGAAATGACAGGATATTTTCGATTAGATTGCAATAAAATTTTCACCTGCATAAATAATAGTGAAATGAGCTGAAACATTGTGTAGGACCTAACTCCAGTGCGTTGGGACGATATTGCATAAAGGTAACTTAAATTAGATCCATGAGCTGAAGGAGCTGCCCAAGAAAGCAGGTAAGTATGTAAGTGTAAATTAGTTGAACTCATAGAATAAATTACATTTATTCGACTTCTTCACAACATGGTAGTTGCGGCAGTGAGAAGATTTGAAAAAGTTCTGGAAGGAATTTGACAATAGTGTTTTGAATGATCCAACCCGTTATTTGGCTGGAGATATGCCAGGAAGTCATGGAAAACCATTCTGAGTGACTTGAAAGGGTGTCGAACCTGAGTCCTCATACATAACTGTCTCGAGCATTAACCACACACACACTGGTCTATGTGTGTAGGAAGAGATTGATTATAATGTTTGGTGTGTAAAAAACTTACTCTGGTGAAGATGATTGTGTTGATATTGGACCAATAATTAGTACTTGCCGGTAGAAAGAAGAAAATATCCTAAGCATATTTCACTCATGATTTTATACACAAGGGATTGGGAAATTTTTCATCTGTATGTGTGAAAATCGGGGACTCGAATATATTGATCGAGATGATAGAAAATATACGTGGAAATGGAAAATAATTTAATGCAAAAAAGTACGTAAAAAAATAGCTAAACAAGCAATTTATTACCGAGGCATAACCTCAATTGCGGTCAATAAACATAACTTGAATACCTTCATATTTATTGGTGATTCAGTTTTATTTCTTCATTGTTAAATGGGAGATTTTAATAACTGCATTAGGTTTTCGGTTGTTTGTTTCTTTTATAACCTATATGGTTCAAATTGTTTCACGGCTATATTGTCAATAATATAGGACGCGCATTAATTCTTAAGGTTCTTGACCGACATTGGAATGGTGTGATTCGATGATTTAACGTATAATGAATGCCATCATTTGTCTCCAAACCATGTAAGTTTTGTGCAAAATTCATTTTCTGTTTAAGTCATGTGTAGATTTTGAGGCGAAGAGTGAGAACTGTTCCAGTATTCCTCTACGATATTGAACATACAAGTTAGTCCGGAACTGACACAGTGCGCGTTATGAGTGAATGGCTCTCACTCAGTCCTGGTATTGGACGGGGCATGGGTTCAATTCTCGGTACTGCTACCCAAGCTTTGGTTTTACATCGTTTCCAAATCTCATTGCAGAAGAGTGCTGAGATGATTATTTCAAACCACCATTACTGAATTTCTTCCTGCTCGTGGCTTCCAGTCCTCTTCTTGCTCTTATAATATTTTCACTGACGATCCCTTGAGCACCTTGAGCATCTTCTCTGCCTTAGGTCACAGGCAGGTGGGGGGTGGAGTATTTGTCCGGAGACATTGCCTCCAACGTCACGAAGGGGTTACAATTCTCTTAGCTTTCGGTGTGTCTTCTTGTTGGGTGTACAGCTGTAAAGTATGTATACTATATGAAACCAAACAGAGATCTGAAGTTGTGCCATTTGTACCTTCCAGTATCAATTATGACAATGTAATACTTGCTCCGCGAAAATGCTAAATCTATATCATAACAGTTATAATTTATTTTTTAACATACTTCATATCGGACTGCTATGTTATTTATCGCATCATCTCCTAATACGATGGAGCTCAAAATCGTAAGAAAAATCCGAACGCTGAATAAACGGTGAATGATATGCTAACTATAAAGCAAAAAGGTAAGAATCTTTTCGCTTGCTGAATCCTTACAACATCATTAACTGGACGAGATATTTGAAATTAACGCATTTCGGTGAACGTAATGAATCAAATTTTGACGTGAAAACTTCTATTCGCTCGTTAAGTATGGCAATTCCCGGTCGAACTATCTTGTGTTACAAAACACCGTCAGATTTAACTATGAGACTAATGATTCTTAATAACGGTTGAGCCCACCACGGGTAAGAGCATGTCTGTACGCGTTCATAGTGCAGCATTTGTTTTGCCTGTGACGTCATCGAACTAGTTTGAGGGCATCTTGGCGATAGTTTAGAATTAGCATTATACATTAGAGTAGCGTCAAAACGCGTTCAGCTAAGACGTTGATTCAAGTGGTATTGTAAAGAGCTCGTGAAGCACTGCTAGGATCCAAAGTGAAAATAAAAAGAAAATTCGCCAGATTATAACTAAATATCGATATTAAATTTAAGAATATAAAAAATAAAGGTGTCTTCTCATATAAGTGATACGTATGCTTGGAATTATTGAAAACGCAAATTAGGAGGTTCGCTTCAAAAGGAACTGAAATCTAAAAAGTCCAGGGCCGAACAATTGCGAGAGCTACGACAACGTCGAAAAGAAAATCCAACACGAACTCCGATGACGTCACAGGCAAAACAATGCTGCACAATGAACTCGTTCAGGTATGTACTACCCTTTGGACTTATGCCATAAATTCCAACTTATGTATCATATGAAAATTTTATTTTAAATTCTTTATATTATTATTATAATTAATTACTTGTAATCTATCTCATGCCCCTGTGGCAGTATCCTTACAAATCTACTTACGATTTATATAGATTTTTACTTTAAAATCCTTTACAGCCTGGGGTATGACATTCATAATTGCCTTACTTAACTTGTTTCATGTACAAATGCCCTATGTTTTAAATCAAATTCTATTTTACTATCGTGGTCCTGTCTTTCTTCCATTTTTTTTTGTTTGTTTATGGTTTTACGCCTTGTCGACGTCGAGGTCATTAGAGGCGGGATGGGATTGGGACTAGGAGGGGGAAAGAATTTGGCCATGGCCTTTTGAAGGAAGCATCCCGGCATTCGCCTGGAATGATTTGGGGAAACCATGGAAAACCCTAATCTGGATGCCCGGACGGGGATTCGAACCGGCGTCCTCCCGATTGCGAGGCCAGAGCGTTAACCACTCACCCACCTCGCTCGGTGTTCCCTTCCGTATGCTGTTTCTAAATCTTCCATCTATATTTACCAGTCTAATCACCAGTGTATGTCCACAATTCTCTTGACGTGCTTTCTATTTTCCTGTATTTCTAACCAACTCCATTATGATTTTATCACAAAGTTTTCATTAAAAATCTATGGCGTGGGACCGAAATGCGCCTTTCTGTATCTTTTTGTAATCGGGATCATCTGTTGTTTGTTACTGAAATTAGCAGTAAAAATGGAAATGGATACACACAGTTCATTTCTGTCAAAAGTGCAGTAATTGGCTGAAAATATTACTTCGGGTTCTTTCCGTTTGGGTAATAACTCACGAAAGACACATAATCATGGCTGTAGCTCTTAAATTTTAAAGTTTTGCGTGAAAGTATTAAAGGGGATTATATAAAGCACCGCCATATGTAAAGCAGTGTGACGCAGAAAGCCTGTTTAATGAGTGCGGGCGTGACTTTATTGTTGTAGAGGCGGTGTCCTTAATTACTGCCACGTGGCTCGGTGCTCACAAAAAGGGCCTATCTGCCTCGGGAGGTCCGGTAACTCGATAACGGAGAGCTTCTTCTCTGCCCCATCCTTAATCCTCCAGTTAAAGCTGTCAGCCAGTATCGCGACAATACGAGACAATTCCTGTATTCGAGATGGAAACCAAATTCTTTAAAAAACGGTTGGCAATATTACGACATATAATTGTAAACGTTTAAGACCCTCCAATTTTAATATGAACGCACATAAGCATTTTGTACAATGCCACCTTTGTCTCATCGAGCGACCGACTGTTTCTTCCTCACTCATTGTTATGAATCGTTTGTTTCCTATGTGATTAGTTTTAAATTTACTGAGCTTCATATCAATGATATCCACTATCCAACTGTTTTCAAGAAACTTGAAGGAAAATAATGAAAGGACCGAGCTTGGTGGGTGAGCGGTAATATTATGGCCTCGCATTCGGGAGGACGTGGTTTCTAATACCCGTCCGGCCATCCAGAATTATTATTATTATTATTATTTTAATTGCAATGGAGCACACGCTCCGGTGGCAATTTCCCTACACACCCAACTTCCCGCTATCCTTCACTCGCCTACATTTGCCCTCTACAAATTTTAACTTTAAATTCCTTTAACGTTTTCGGTAGGTTATTCATACTTGGTAACTCATTCCAATCCCTGACACCCTTACCTAAGAAAGAAAATCTTCCCACACCCTTGTGCCTGAAATCGAGCGCCAGCTTGTGGTCATGGTCATCTTTTCCCTTCTATGCACTACTTTTCATACCTACTGCAATATCTTTCCATGCATCATCGCCAGTATACGCCCTGTACACTCCCATTACCCTCATCCTCCTGCAGGGTCGCATTTAGGCATAGGCTGTCTAGGGGCCCGCACCATAAGGGGGCATGCAACACATAAAAGAAACAGATGCAAAGAAAGTATACTAACCTATTGCCGAAACTATTCATAACGATGCTTGTGATTACCGAAAACAACGTTCCCCCATGCGCAGTTCAATCCTTTGAAATACGGGTGTACTGTTAAATAACATTTCAGTGCGCCTATACCGAAAAGTAACAACTTCGCGGCTCAACGTTGAAGACTTACAACCTTTTTAGCATAAGTTGCAGTATACTGTGGTCGAGGCGTATGAATGAAGACTGAAGTCACTGTCGTACACCTGCAATAGGAACTAAAATACCCCATCTCCGGGAGGTTAGGAAAGATAAATCCATTTTGTATACGATGTAAACAGCGAGTAGAGGTGAGAGGTCCAAGTTTTAATGATTTGTTCGAAAGTATTTATAAAATAATAGATTCTTTTACAATTGAAATAGCTGTATTTATAAATCAATATTAATTCTATTTTTAATTCGTTTTTATTTCATTTGTAGTTTTGAGTCATTTTTAAAACTTTATGTCAGTATTCAGGAATCTCGATGACATGGCCTGATATGGAGAGCTATATAAACATAGATTAGTCTTCCTGTTTACTTGCGTGTGAGAATAATTAATATTGTGTTTTTAATCTTGCTCTATTCCGTGCTTTAGAGATCTTGATCATCTTCTATCTTTTTGTCTTAATATGTAGGCATAGGTTTTGATATTGTTATTAGAACATTTGCGTTTTGCTGATGATGTTTGGTTGCAATTGAACTAGAATAGTCAGCACATTATTTATCGATAATTAGTCGAAAAATTGAACGTGCGACCGTCACTGGCTAACCTCGTTTATTTCAGTCTCGGGAACGATACAGAAAGCATGTTTCGAACTTTCAATTCTTCACTAAGTTATCCTCATTATTTTTAGTATCATTATAACATCCAGTATCTTCCATTAAAAGGTTTATTAATTTAATGAAAAGCAATCTATATTGCTATACATAAGTGCCAGCAACACAGGTGTAGCCAAGGGGTCTTCAGATCCTAAACCTAAATGGTTTCCTTAAATCACTCCAGGTGAATGGGGGAAAGGTTCCTTCAAAAGGCCGTGGCCGTATCCCTTCATGTTCCTTGCCCTCTGGCCTTTCCCGCCTCTAATGATCTCAACGTCGACGAGATGTAAAGCCATACAAAAAAAGGAAGAAAATTCTATGAAGACATGTGAAGCCTCCAATCCTAGGCTTGTTAGGGATGAACGACAGCCAATTCCTTTGCCCAGTGTGTTTAACTATGATTGTTCGTGTATGCTGTGTATATGAAAAGGAAAGAACGAACAGAGTTGAACATAGGATAGGCAGAGACACGCCCACTCCTCCGAAAGTCAACAGGTGGATACTGAGTTTTGCATCTTTCTTTCCGCCTTCAGCGTCGTATGTTCTGACTCCATCTGCACTGCGTACGTGTTTAGGATTTAACTGAGGATTTTGGCACACTATCTGAGTTAAATCACGTAACTACCAAAAATGTCCTTATTGGGTGGGAGATCCCGAAGATTGGTTCCGCAGCCTAAACGACAATTTCAATTCAGGCCATTTCACTTCCGACACGGTTGCCCTTAAACTGTCCCGATTCTTCAGTTGGCTAAACAGGATCCACAGATTTACTTTCGAACCCGTTCTAGTATACTTCATATGAACGGAGTGAAGCTATCGCAACGATTCAAACCAATCTGTAAGCACGCAAAACTTGCAAACGAGCGGGGATTCGAACCTGAAACCTCTTCCACTCAGGTGACTTAACCTGAGAAGTCATCTGGTAATTGCATTATGGTCACCCTATTAATATATATATATATTTTAGATTGTATTTCTCGATTCTGGAAGCAGTAATTTTAATTTCATGTTTCGCTAAAATCACGTCACATACAATAGGCTTAGATATTAAAGTGTATTCCAGCGTACTTTCCATATGTAAAAAATTATTTCTTTCAAAAAAAAAAATATTTATTTAACAATAACAGTAACAAGCCAAACACAGGTAATGCTGAATTCCAGCTGATGGACGGCGGTACAATTAAATTATTTCCCTGAATTCTTTCACACTCGAGCAGCAGTTGATAGATACGGAATTTTTAGATTTAACTGTCCGAACCAAATGTAATGCAGCTGCCATTAAATGTGACAAAAATTTTGTTGGAACGTTTTTATTACACTAAATCTGTTAAAATTAGGAGACACCTTAGGCACGTGAAATTTATTAAAAATTAAACTCGAAATGAAAATAAAGTGTATTAACTACTTGTATTTTTCTACAGTCAATGAAAAGTGAAATTGCGATTGATTCAAATTTACGAGAAACGAGACGGAGAGCTTCGGTGATTGGATCGTAAATATGGCGTATACAATTTCTAAACACTTTGAAATAGGGCTATGTTCTGAAACAACACCTGTGCCGCATTATTTGGCTGATCAATGACATTAGTACTGAAGTTCGGAAGTTAGACCGAATCGGACAAACCAGTATATAGCGGTATAGACAATACAAAACCCTGAAACGTTTGTGAACATTAAACTTTATCTTGTTTGCTTATTTATGAAAGTACTGGCAGTTCTTGTTAGTATTTCATATACGTCTGAGGTTCTTTGAACAATAATCTATCATTGCTGTGCAATAACTTACTATGAAAACAAGTTGTAAAAATTGCTAAATCAGAACCCTGATAGCTCACTTTCACTAACATATTTCTGGCTATTCCATGAGTAAGTGCTAATCATATTAAGAAAGAGTGCTGTTTGTACGGCCAAGTTATGAAATAGTTTTTTTTTTATTTGGTATTAACACAATTAACTTCGTTTACCTCAACTCTTTATTCATCACGATATGTAAATTAGTGAAAAAGACACTAGATTCTTCCTTTTGCTGTTTATACTGCGTTGTTAGAAGAAAAGTATGTGCGTACAGAGACTATGTATTGGTTTGGACAGTACATTGGAACAAGAATATAAAGAAAATACGATAATTCTGTCATTTACAAAATAAAATTACATTTGGTAACCGAAACAAGAATGATATAAAATGTCATAAAGTAAATATATATAAACTTACACCTTCAGAAAGAATTATCTTTTAGTATCGAACATACATTATTTCTTCTTCGGTCATAACGTTATTTTTTTTTATTAATTTCTTACTTACAAAACTTCCAACTATCCAACTGCTACAAGAAATAAGTCACTTCATACAATCTTTGTTTGCCACAGCAAAAACGATGTTGTTTTGTAAAAAGTGAAGACGAACTATGAGTCTTTTTAGTATTACAACAAACCTCAACGGTTAGACTAAAAATTCAAGGAACAAAATAATGTTAGACATTTTAGTGTGAAATCCAACAAAACATTAACCTGGAACAGCTTTTAGATATATCGATAAATAAAGTTACTGAAAAACCATTCGAGACAGGTTGTTGTAGATCTCTGTAAAATACAAAACACAAAAAAAAACTTAATCAAACTACATTATTGCAGAGAGACAATTATAGACCTAATTTTAACCTATTTAAAAATATCCAATGTAATGCTAACAACCGTATCAGTTCATGAACACCAGTCCGAATATTATGAGCCTTTAAGAAAAAATTTTACTACATTCTTTCAAAGTTAAGAGAAGCATTATTCTTTACAAAAAACAGTAATGACTTCCTTAAAATACTTACTGGTGAACATTTGAACAATAAAAAAATTAGAAACCTAAAATAGATTTAAATTATATATTTTATTTTTCTCTGAATGGTGTTTTTCTTTGTAACCAGCTATCTCTCTCCCTTCATACTTGACCGAAATCGTTAGCTGAGGTATCATTTTAAAAATTAAGTTCATAACTTTGGTAACAACATTGCGTAAGAAAGGAATTTTTCTAAATTCAACTCGTAAACCGCAAAATTATGAACAATCAAGTTCACGGCTATGCAATGTTTCAGAGTCAAGATACTAAGCTTCGCTAGTGTCGATGAGAAGTGATCGCATTATCACTAGATAGCAGCACCACATGTCACAGTAATGAGTGAATTTTATAGAGTAAGAAAATTTTAGGAGAGTTTTTTTTTTTAGTTCGAAAAACATTTCATCATATGTAATCGTTTCGTCAGACGTAGTAAGTGTTTTTCCATTCATCAATTTCATTTGACAAGTAAATAATCGCTACAAATAAGGCGGTTGGTCGTTCATACTACTACTAACCGCCAGTCTTCATCGTATGTCATTGGAGAAAATTTCGCACGCGCCACCTATAGTGCGCTCCACGAACGATGGCGGCCCAGTTTAGCGAGGCTCTGCGCATGTACGTCAACACTCTGCCAGTAGCCAATCACATTCAGTAACAATCCAGCGCCTGTCGTGGTAACACGAGTGTCGAATGCGATGTTTTTGTGAAGTAGACGGTTGTAAATCAGTGAGCATTGCAATAATTCCTATTCTAAATAATGGAAGATGAGCAGCATAAGCGTAAGGTTCTGCATAGTCAAAGCAAAAAGCAAGTTTTTAAAGTATGTAAGCATTTTAAGCGCGAAGCAGACGCGAGAGGGCCGATCTGCGACGTTGCCAAAGCTCAAGAGAGAACTGCTAAAGCGTATGACACTAGCCTTAGAACTGTACTGCTAATAGTTAAACGCGGCAGCATCGGATATTCTACGTCAGTCCTGTTTCTCTCTCTCTCTGCGTGACCCGCCATTGTTCGTGGAGCGGACTATAGTTACTTAGAATCTCGAGAGCACTTTCTCAAACGACATTTGTAGCACACAGTTTTTATGAGCACGAAGTTAGGAGTTTAGTATTATTTAAAAGAAGGAACTATTAAGTTGCTGTGATACAGAAGAATGGTTAAAGTTAACTGAAAAGATAAAGTCTGCTATGAAAATTTTCTGGAATCCTCTTTTTTATTTTTTGGCTTTACGCTTCATCGATGTCGAGATTATTATCAGCAATAGCGTTTGAGGGGCAAGCAACCAGAAGGAATTCCTTTATGGATGGTCAAACAGAGATTTAAATTTGCGTCCTCACGAAAGCCTAGCCCGAGGATTATCTTCGGTCTCAATTCTGGAATGGAGTAAAAAAAAAAAAAAAGTATGCGAGCGAATTTGAATGAAATAAGCGAGAAGACGATGGGTCACATTTCACTACAAGTGCAATTGGTTACTTTGTTAGCGGTTTGGACACTTTACGGGAAACAGCATACAGGAAGACAAAGATTAGAGTACCTGATGCAGGTAACTGAAGACATAGGTTGTGAGGGGTAGGGGAATTACTTCAGATTAGATAAGAATGAAGAACTATTTCTCTAAGTTGTAAAAGGAATAGTGATGGGATGAAAACCACTTGATGGAATATTTATACGAGTAAGTGCAATGTCTTTAAGAGCCTGAATCGAATATTAGTTACTTTCCTCCTTGTCTACTGAGAAGGTAATGAAATTATTAAAGTTCAGTATCTAGCATCAAGTCATAATTTGACGTCATTGCGCTGTCAGCAATTCACCGTGCTTGACAGTGAATAACAAATTAATTACATAATTACGTAGTTTTTCTCGGCGTTGCAAATATAAATAATTCTCTCGGGTGACTAGCCGAGTTATATGAGTGTTATAGTTACACGATATTT
The DNA here is from genome assembly GCA_031002005.1 of Vandiemenella viatica. NCBI lineage: Eukaryota > Metazoa > Arthropoda > Insecta > Orthoptera > Morabidae > Vandiemenella > Vandiemenella viatica. Next base: position 51,436,782 of record CM061914.1, on the reverse strand, counting down.
CGGCACACTGATTCGTCGGCGCCATCTTCTGGTGAAGTGAGGTCAGGAACGTGCGAAGTTGCTGAGCTAGACCAGATTACCGCTGCTAACCTCTGATTGGTCGGCTGTAGAACCAGTCGTAGCAGGGGTCAAATCTCGTTGCGGCTTGAATCGATGCTAAGGTGGAGTTACGGCTAGATTTGATGTCCGTTTTTACATGGCATGTAGCGGACGGGCTTAAAGTCATCGCTCCTTCGAAGATGGTATCATAAAACAAAGCATTCACCATAAATTGTTTATCAAACTGATGGGTCAACACGGATCCGTTGCGGGCCTCATATTGAGCCATGCTGCCACGTGATTGGTCAGATTTGTAACCAATCGTAGCCGGGGTCCTGCCTCGTATCAACACATCGTTCCATAGAAGGAAAAATCAGAAGGCAAAAACTTTCCCGTAAGCTGATCATTAATGCCTGAGTAACAAATTGCTCACTTATGTTACTACCGAACTTCCCGTAGATCTGGACGCGCCGTGTAATGCGTCCCGGTCGCGCTGTCGACGAATAGTATTGATGACTGGCGTCCAGGCTTCACTCAGCTGGTACCCGCTGTCGCGGTTGACGAGGTTAGACGCGAGACGAATTTCTACTGCTTCTGTAAGGATGCTGTTCCAGAAGCTCCCAGTATGCGCCAGTACTCTGGTATTTTCGAAATCAAAACCATGGCCATGTTCTAGACTGTGTTCCGCCACCGCAGACTTGTCTTTCTGCCCAAGACGAACGTGTCGTGCATGTTCTAGACACCGTTGGTGAACACACCGCACCGTTTGGCCAATGTAGCTTTTTCCACATTCACAATTAATGCTATATACCCCAGGTGTCCGCAAAGCAAGGTCATCCTTGGGGGAGCGTAAGATGTTCTTCACCTTTGGTGGTGGCAAGAAAATGGTCTTGATTCCAGTTTTTGCTAGAATCCGTCCTATCTTGGACGTTGTGGCGCCAGAGTACGGCAAAAAGGCTAGACGATCAGGTGGCTCCTTGTTGGTGTTGTTGAGCCTACGTGTCGGCTCTCGGAATGCCAGTCTTATCTGATAATCAGTGTACCCATTGCGTTGAAAGGTCTGACGCAGATGACTCAATTCACCGGGTAGACTGTCAGCATCGCATATCGCTCGCGCCCTATGTACAAGCGTGCTGAGTACCGTCTTGCGCTGTGCCGGATGGTGATGGCTTCGCGCGTTCAGGTATAGGTCTGTGTGCGTCGGTTTTCTGTGCACAGAATGTCCTAGAGACCCGTCACGTTTCCTTTCTATTAGTATGTCTAAGAAAGGCAGCCGGCCTTCTTCTTCCACCTCCATCGTAAACTTGATGTTTTCGTTTCTACTGTTAAGATGATGGAGAAAAACTTGCAGGTTGTCTCTGCCGTGTGGCCAGACCACAAAGGTGTCATCTACGTACCGGAAGAAAGCTCTGGGCTTCATAGGAGCGCTTGCCAGTGCCTTGTCTTCAAAATTCTCCATGAAGAAGTCAGCAATAGCTGGCGATAAAGGGCTGCCCATGGCCACTCCATCAACCTGTTCGTAATACTCCCCATCATACAAGAAATACGACGATTCGAGTGTGTGCCGGAATAACTCAATTATGGCAGGCTCAAAATGCTGTTCCAGTAGAGCCAACGTGTCATTGAGAGGGACCCTAGTGAACAGTGACACCACATCGAAACTCACCAATAAATCATGTTGCTGCAGGTGGAGTTCTTTAATGACGTCAATAAATCTTGCGGAGTTGGTCACGTGATGAGGCTCTACTGGAACAGCATTTTGAGCCTGCCATAATTGAGTTATTCCGGCACACACTCGAATCGTCGTATTTCTTGTATGATGGGGAGTATTACGAACAGGTTGATGGAGTGGCCATGGGCAGCCCTTTATCGCCAGCTATTGCTGACTTCTTCATGGAGAATTTTGAAGACAAGGCACTGGCAAGCGCTCCTATGAAGCCCAGAGCTTTCTTCCGGTACGTAGATGACACCTTTGTGGTCTGGCCACACGGCAGAGACAACCTGCAAGTTTTTCTCCATCATCTTAACAGTAGAAACGAAAACATCAAGTTTACGATGGAGGTGGAAGAAGAAGGCCGGCTGCCTTTCTTAGACATACTAATAGAAAGGAAACGTGACGGGTCTCTAGGACATTCTGTGCACAGAAAACCGACGCACACAGACCTATACCTGAACGCGCGAAGCCATCACCATCCGGCACAGCGCAAGACGGTACTCAGCACGCTTGTACATAGGGCGCGAGCGATATGCGATGCTGACAGTCTACCCGGTGAATTGAGTCATCTGCGTCAGACCTTTCAACGCAATGGGTACACTGATTATCAGATAAGACTGGCATTCCGAGAGCCGACACGTAGGCTCAACAACACCAACAAGGAGCCACCTGATCGTCTAGCCTTTTTGCCGTACTCTGGCGCCACAACGTCCAAGATAGGACGGATTCTAGCAAAAACTGGAATCAAGACCATTTTCTTGCCACCACCAAAGGTGAAGAACATCTTACGCTCCCCCAAGGATGACCTTGCTTTGCGGACACCTGGGGTATATAGCATTAATTGTGAATGTGGAAAAAGCTACATTGGCCAAACGGTGCGGTGTGTTCACCAACGGTGTCTAGAACATGCACGACACGTTCGTCTTGGGCAGAAAGACAAGTCTGCGGTGGCGGAACACAGTCTAGAACATGGCCATGGTTTTGATTTCGAAAATACCAGAGTACTGGCGCATACTGGGAGCTTCTGGAACAGCATCCTTACAGAAGCAGTAGAAATTCGTCTCGCGTCTAACCTCGTCAACCGCGACAGCGGGTACCAGCTGAGTGAAGCCTGGACGCCAGTCATCAATACTATTCGTCGACAGCGCGACCGGGACGCATTACACGGCGCGTCCAGATCTACGGGAAGTTCGGTAGTAACATAAGTGAGCAATTTGTTACTCAGGCATTAATGATCAGCTTACGGGAAAGTTTTTGCCTTCTGATTTTTCCTTCTATGGAACGATGTGTTGATACGAGGCAGGACCCCGGCTACGATTGGTTACAAATCTGACCAATCACGTGGCAGCATGGCTCAATATGAGGCCCGCAACGGATCCGTGTTGACCCATCAGTTTGATAAACAATTTATGGTGAATGCTTTGTTTTATGATACCATCTTCGAAGGAGCGATGACTTTAAGCCCGTCCGCTACATGCCATGTAAAAACGGACATCAAATCTAGCCGTAACTCCACCTTAGCATCGATTCAAGCCGCAACGAGATTTGACCCCTGCTACGACTGGTTCTACAGCCGACCAATCAGAGGTTAGCAGCGGTAATCTGGTCTAGCTCAGCAACTTCGCACGTTCCTGACCTCACTTCACCAGAAGATGGCGCCGACGAATCAGTGTGCCGAAATATCGTGTAACTATAACACTCATATAACTCGGCTAGTCACCCGAGAGAATTATTTATAACAAATTAATTGTTCAATCTTGGAGAGAAGTTAATTATTTAATTACTTATTTTTTTTTTTTAGTAATTTTTGCTTAGTTACCATTTTAGAATGAATCATCATGAGCGCCTATCTTTACAACGAGCAAAGTCTGAAGTTTCACAATTTATCATTCATTCAAGAAGATCCATCAATTAAACATATAAACTTTCACATTCATGGTTAAAAGATTCTAATATAGAACATACGCGATTTTAAATTGATTGGCAGCAGCTGAGAATCTTTTAATCAAAACAGGTCTCCCAGTCAGAACTTTCTCACCGAGCGGGGCGGTGTAACGGTTAGCGTTCTCGCCTCGCATTCGGGAGGACGTCGGTTCGAATCCCCGTCCGGGCATCCAAATTTGGGTTTTCCATGGTTTCCCCAAATCACTCCAGGCAAATGCCGGGATGCTTCCTTCAAAAGGCCATGGCCGAATTCCTTCCCATTCCTTGTCCCCATCCTTGCCCCCCATCCTTTCCCGTCTCTAAAAGACCTCGATGTTAAAAAGAGACGTAAAGCAGTTAAAAAAAAAGAACTTTCTCCAGCGATCTCTCTTCGGCCTCATTCCGGAAAAAGCTCATTTTGAGTTTATTGACAGAAAAACAACAAGAAAACAAAAAACATTAGAAGTTACTCCTAACACGTGGCTGTTTTAGTGTTACAATATCTGGTCACTTGATCCATTTCACAAAAGTTTTACTTGGTTTATAAATCGTGGCTATCTCTCTTCACAAAATGACCTCCTTAATCTTTTAAAATTGTACCGATGCACGTTCGTATCTCAACAACGGTATCCCAGCGCTACGCAGAAACGAGGCTGGGAAAACATGACGACCTGCCGTGCAAAGCACTTTGCTTGAACGCGAACAATTGTCTGGGGCTCATGCACCTTAATCCATTTCCCTGTTATAGAATAATTTACGGTATGCTTGAACAAATCAAGACAAACTGAAAGCTCCTCTCATTGCCTTTATAACTACAAATAATTATTTTGCTTTAGAATTCTCACTTATTCTTGCATAAAAATTGTGTAATGAATCAAACATGTAATGGTTCAACTTTGATCATTATAACAGGGAAGGGAGCGTCCATAAGATACGTGGTTTTTGCCTCAACCCCTCCAGCTTTTCCCGTGAGACATATGTTAATTTCAGAAGATATTTTGTAGTGTTTTCCCTTAAAAGATTATCGTTAAAAATATTTCGTATTCAATGAACACAACCAATATTTGTGTTTATGCTTTTCTGTAATTAAAAATATGCTGCATGAAATGTTAACACTAACGACTCCTGAAAATGATTCATTATTGGTAAAAACCTCTTTATCCGATACAATCAGATATCACTTTCTACTTGTGGTGTTACTAAAAACATTCTCCCTGTCTCACTAATTGTTCACTAATTGATTAAACAAAACAAACTATACCTGCCGCATAAAAAAAATAAGAAGAGTTGCATTCTTTGCTTTCTTTTGCTGCAATTTGTCTAACTTTCTATCTACATTACTAGCGAATGATTCTTCGCTCTGCTTAAAAGATTTCTATAACGCATTGGATAAAGGAAACTCGTTGCAAAAACATTTTCGATAAGGCTCTTTACAGCACACTTTTAACTTAAAAAAATAACACTTCGTTGATCACTATAAACAAAGTTGCAACGAAATTCACTTGACAGTGAAAAAAGTTAGAATTATTTTATCAACTGGTGGTCGGATCACACGCGGACGAACCTGAACCGATTCCAAACCATCAAAAAATATAAATCGTCACTGTCTTGGAGAAAACCCCGGATGACATCTGTAAGCTAACTTCAGTCTGGGTACGGCACGTGAAATGTTTTTCGGATTGTAAATCCGTAAGTTCAAAGGCACATCACTCGTGCAACCCAACGCTATGACTTCAAGTCACACACATGCGCGGTACTGTCAGGATGTAGGATATCTAAACTACATCCGGATAAATTAAATGAAGGAAATAATTAACCACATGCTGTTGTGTGAACTGTATCTTATTTTAACTGTGACAAATAATATGAATGAAATGATACGTGGTTTTTGTTCGGACCACACTTCATCCCTCCCCCCACCCCCCATATACCAAGCCGCGTAGTTTATGAATGCTTCCTGAGAAGTCTGAAATATAGAGAGGAAGACAGAGATGCCGGGTTTACGGACGACAAAATCGTGGACACATCTGCAGACCGCTGCTAGGGGACTTATTCCCGCGGGTTGTCCCGTGGTTTACTTGCGGAGTGGTGGTTCAATGCAAGCAATCAGAGGCGTCAAGAGGCGTCCTTAGCCCCTCAGTCGCTACGCAGAGCGGTATCGATTGGTCGCGGAGTTGTGTCGACCTCGACGCTGGCCCGGCGCCTGACGCCCGGCAGACCGACGCCGACGCCGTCGGCAGCGGCGCCCGGCGTCCCGGCGGCAGACGCATCTGCACTGAGGTCGATGGTCCACGAGTAAGACAAATGCTCCGTGATCAAGACACCGGTAAGACGGTCACCACCCGTCTTGTTCTTTAACTTTAACTGCCTGACAAAACTTTCACGCAAGGAACTGGCTTCGATATTTCTCAAATTTGATTTGACTCGAGTCCTATTCTTCTTCTTCCATTAGTATGCTGCACCTACACACTGCACCCTGCACGTCCTTTTCTTTCCCACCGTTGCATGATTAATCATATATATTGAATTAAGAATGAAGTTTTTCGCGGCGTCGTAAATGAATAAAATCTTCTCGGGCTTCCAGCCGAGTAAAAAAGTCACAATTGTGGGACGTTTTGAAGGCGTCTATCTCTGCCCTCATTTTCAACTAAAGGCATGAGTGAATAACTGATTACGCGGTGCAGCGGAAATGGTGTTTTACAAAAGCCGACCCAGCGCGTGACGTCATCCACTTCTCCGCTCCTTAGGGAGCGTCCGTAAACTACGTGGCTCAGTCAGGAAGTGGGGAGGGGTTTGCTGTAATGCCGCGTCGCGCTACGTGGGGTGCAGGGTGGTTCACAGGAGGCCAAAATGGAGCTACGAGGTTTATGGACGCTACCTTACCGACGCGAATATGTTTCAACATTTTAATAGCCGATTTCAAGATGACACTAAGCTGGTATCCAGGCACCCTATTAACTAAAGAATCAGCTGTTCTGATTTCAACAGCTTCTGTTATAATGCTGTCCCAAAAATCTCTGACCGTGTCTAAGAGAGACATGCATTTAATATCAAAGAAACTAGAATTTAACCCGGGTCAGAGATTTTTGGGACAGAATTATAACAGATGCAGCTGAAATCAAAACAGCTGATTCTTTAGTTAACAGGGACACTGGATACCAGTTTAGTGTGGCCTGGAACCTGACTATCAAAATGTTGAAACAGTTTCGGGTCGGTAAGGAGCGGAAGAGTGGATGACGTCATCGCGCTGGGGTGGCTTTTGTCTTCCCGCGTTTCCGCGGCACCGAGTAATCAAAAAGTTGGTTGAAAATGAGGGCAGAGATAGACGCCCTCGAAAAGTATCATAATTGTGAAACATGTATTTGCGGCTTGAAGCCCAAGAAGAGTTTATTTAATCATATATATTATTTCTAAGAAGTGAGTTTTGTGAGGAACCACTTATCATCGTTCATACCTAACCGAAATCAATAACTGAGGTATCATTTTAAAGATTCAGGTCTCCGCTTTGGCAACATTATAAATTAACAAAGGAATTTACCGGCAATCGGCCCTCAAAGGGCAAGTGTCACCATTTCCTAAAATGTGTTTTTGCGACGAGCCGCTTATATCTCTGCATACCTGATATAAATCGATAAATGTGGTATCATTTTAAAGATACGCTTCCGTAAAATCATAAATAAATAAAGTAATTTATCGTAAGTCAACCAGTAACGGGCAAATGTTTTAACTATCAAGGTTACGCGTTTGAGACAGTTCAGAGCCAAGCCACTAGGCTTCTCTGGCGTCGATAAGGATTCATCTAGTTACCGCTAGTTAGCAGCAACACACATCACAGAGATATCGGTAAGCTGTGTGTGTTTTCTATATTAAGTAGTTCTTCTGAAAGTTTGATGTTTGTGTTTTATTGAGCTTATTTGTATTCAGATGCGCCGTTCGTCGTATTTTATTTGCGAAATTTTTACACGGGTTGTTTTTTTATTTAATTATTAACATTCATGTTTCACCTCTCAGTGAGACATCGACAACAACGAATTTGTGCTGAGTTTTACACTTGCTTTAGCAACTTCTTAAGTAATATTTCATAATTGTTTACTTTTTGTATTGATTAATTAAATTTTGTTGCTGTACATCGCCGCGTTTTTCCCAAAGCAAGTTCGAACTAAACACAATATATCGGTAATGTCCTTTGTATTTATTGAAAAAGCTGAGCAGCTCTCAACTTTACGTTGATGTACCTGGGAGTTACATCCGTACATGCTTTGGGAAAAAGCGCCGATGTGCAGCTAGAAAGCTTAAATAATCATTGTTAATAGAAAGTAGTAAGCAACTAGGAAATGTTACATGTTTAGAATTACGTAAATATAATTTAATAAGTTTATAAAGTGTGAATTTCAACGCCGATTCGTCCCAGATGCTGCCTGGATAAGAGGTGAAACACTTGCATTGGCGTTTTCTGTTAAGGACTAGTTACCCTTAATTGCCTATGGGAGAAATGTTTTTCGGAAACTCCACCATGTAATCTATACTATTATTTTCTTTCTATCTCTTTTTTATATATGTAGTGTATCGAGGCTGTTTATTCCGGCAGATGGCAAAAACTACTAAAAACGTTTTTTACGGTTTGGAAGCTTAGGATTGGACATAAAATTTTAATTTTATGTCATCGCTTAACTCTGTTATTTTATGTGATATGAGTAAAATAGTTTCAAAATTTTATAAATTTATTCTCGTGCTATCTCCAGTTTTTTTCTGTAAGTATTAAATATTCAGCTTCCAAAACCCATTGATGTACTTTGTGTAACGAAGCTGGCGAGATAATTACATTGATAAGGAATTTATTGATTATCAGGGAAGATTTAACATGAAGTAAACGGTTAATCAAAAATTTATACTTGAAATAATATTTTTTTTGTAAGGATAGTATCGTGTGATTTAGTGAGGTAACTATCTGAGAAAAATTAAATATTTCTCACCCTGTTGATACCTGAGACTTCATTCCCGTGGAGTGAAATAGCGAACCTGTCACAAAACATCGATGGAAAAACAAAACATGATGCCTCTCGTACCCTAAAATCACGAAAAATATTTCGAATGCCAAAGGTAATTAAACCCAACCAGTAGTTTTTTGCTGAATCGCGTTCAACGAAAAGTGGATACCAATTTGTGGATACTTTTATATTAAATTTATCAGTTTTCCGACTTCACATCCTAATTTTACTATCTAGACCAAGGATTGCATAGCTGAAGCCCCATAAAAATCCTAAAGGTACTTTCCGTGAATTCAGATAATCGAAACAGATAAACAAAAATGCAATGTTGTTGCAGGACATGTTTCCGCAGTTGCTTAGCTGATTACTAGTTGAAAAATAACGCCAATGCAACTGTTGAATTTATTTATTGCTGCGTCGTACGCAGATGCGCAGCTGCATACCCTAAATAACAAATGTAATTAATTCATCGCTGATGATGGCTCGATGAGAGGGGAAATTCGTACGACGCAGCAATAAATAAATTAAACAGTTGCATTGGCGTTATTTTTCAACTAGTAATTAGATAAATAGAAAGTATCACGATCAGCCAAAGGTAAGTTTTTTCTCACAGTTGAGTTATTTACATTATAGTATATAAAAAACTTTTTTATTTAGAAGTTTAATGTTAGGTAAAACAAATTTCTTATCATCGGAGCCAAACAGCTTTACGCTTATGGTTAATTTATTTCACGTTGGCAGGACATTACGTTACAAATTGAAACAAATTAACACAAATAAAATTTATTAATTAATGCCAACACAATGCAAGTACACAAATGAATTGGAGTATGTAGACTAGAATTCTGCAATCCTGATCTTCCTCATTTGCCCTAAAAGGGTCGTCGATAGTACAGGTTTCAGCTAGGTTTCTGCATACCAGGAGATGATGTAGGTCCTGCAGTGAAAGACACTGGTTCGATCAGCTGTGCGGAAAAACAAACTTCGGTTTTCCATAAATTGCAATCTGCTCCTGCTGAATTCAACCGTTGAATGGGGACTTTATGATAGGCGGTCTTCTTGATGTCTTTCGGAAGTGTAGGCCTGAATTGGGCGGCACCATGTTTGACCCTCTCCCTTCTTTCATCTCCCTTCCATAACACTACATTGGACACATTCACTATCATAGTCACCAACACTTTCACACTGGGGAAGGCAACGGAAAATCGCCATAACTCATCTTCCCAATAGAATTCCTACGGAGGGTTACATCCTCCTTGTTAACCACTTACTCACGGAATCGGGCAATGATATCATAAGAAGAAGAAGAGTGCAAGCGGTGAAATATAAACAAAATTTCAGATTAGTTGACTTTAACTGTTTTTTAGTCGGCCACATAAATGGCATTTTTGCCACGTTGTCACGCCAGGTATTAGTTAGGGCACTAATAACCCCGATGTTGATGCGCCCTACAGCCCGAAGAACAACGACAACAACAACGACAACAACAACAACAGCTTTAACTGTATTACATTCATCCAACTATTCACACTGACATAATTTCACCCGCTGGGTGTGCCAGCTGCTCTAAGTCTTCATGCAAAACTAATATAATGGCTTCGTAAACTATTTGCCTGTAAAGAGTAATGATTAATAAACTTTTCCATCTGTGGTTATTTGAACGCATGCATCGCTGCCTATGGCCGGAAAACAGAACTTATCTTCTAAAAATTATATTACCAAGAAGGAATTAACGCCAGACGGTGAAACGTTTTCTGGAAATTCTAGAAATTGAAATTGGTGATAAAAGAAGAGAGTTTCTGCACGTTTGCATACATCCAGGAGGCTGCTACAGATATTTCGAACATAATTCGGATGAAGAAAACGTTGGATTCATTCAATAAATTTTATAACACCTATCAACATTGCTCCAACTTTCAAGTAGCAGAATTAGGTGGCAGAGCGATAATGTTCGGAACTAGCATTCGGATACTCGGGTTCGAATCCCCGTGAGACCATCCAGATTTCGGTTTTTTAATGGTTTACCGAAACCACTCCAGGCAAATGCCGGAATGTATATTCGAAAGGCCATGGCTGAATTCCTTCCCGTCACTTGCTTCCCCCACCCCAACCAAACCTCTCCGGTCTCTAATTATCTCGACGTTGACGTACCGTAAAGCCCGAAGAAAAAGAAAATAAGGTAATGTATCGTAAGCAAATATTAAACAACGTAAATATTTCATGTAAATAGGTCATTTGACAGACTGGGTATACAATAATTTAACTTCTTCTTGACCACTCTTCATGGAAAAGTGGAATAGAAGATCAGAATTAAATCTTGCTCCTTGATTGTGGTTTCTCTCCCAGAACTAATGGAAGGGACTTTAGTGGAGAAAAGGCTATAAATTTCTGCATTTGTTTATGATTAACAATGTCGAAAATGTGAATGGTGCATAAATAAATAGCTATAAATTTTAAGCAAACCAAAAGGATTTCATACTGATGCGGCATTTCCATGGATATATAAACTGTTACATTGCTTTTGGAAAACTTTGGAATACTTGAACTGGTTGTGCCTAAGAACTGCCAACTCTTTTTTTTTTTCACTGTTTCAGCTTTCCTATCGGCCGATAATTAAGTGAACTTTATCCCCCTTTATCTCCAAGTGTTCGCCGTTTTCCAGTACGTAACTTCAATTACCTCGTGTTCCGTCGATTTCTCTCGTTTGACTAAGTCATCTATTGCTAATTTCGTAAAAAAAAAAGTTTGAAATAAGTAATAATACATAAATTTATATATTTTGTGAAAGATGATTTCAATATCCCAATTCAATACTTTTGATTGTGTATCGTGCAGAATGTGTGTTTATATTTAATAGTTTTCAGTTATTTATTAATCTTTATGGATAGAGAATCTGTGAAGCAACTATATCATGTTTGGTATACTGGTTGCTGTGTGCGAGATATGTGTAACTGATCGGTTTGATAGCACTGTCGATAAACACGTATTTCATCAAATGTATTCAAACCTGACGATAATCACAAATTTCATCGTCAACACTTTGCGATAACCACTAAAACGCATGTACCACGCAGCTGTTCCGTTTTTGAGCAGATATCTTTCGCTGTTTAGAACATGGTGTTTGATGATACCGAATTCTGGTCGTCAGCGGCGAACCGAATTTCACGCTTGACACAACACTGTCAGATTGGACACAATCGATGCCCATCCAAGGCTAATTGCAAGGCACAAATTGTTTGTTGTTGTGGTTTGAAATTAACAAATTTTGAAGGTTCCAATCGTAAAAAACTACAGCGCTCCCCCAACCACTGTAATTAATCGTTCGATTAAACACTTTGTCATACCACAAAATTATCCGTAATTACTTCGTTCGGTTATGCTAATGAATTATCTGGCGAAACAGAATGTCGATTACATTAATTAATTGCCTCCGCGATAATGAAGTGAAGCTCGTTTTGCTGCACATATCGGCTGCTGCGATATCAGGTTACGTTGTTAGTCCGGCAAACAAAACAGTTTAAACGCCGTTGCACCTGACGCAATGTAACAAATGGCTCGTGAAATTAAAAGCTGAAATGCACTAGAGGTCACTGACTGGAATAATTTATAATTATAAATCGTTTAAAAAAATGTATAATGCAGGTCCTAAGTGTAAGTTTATATTTTGTTTGTATATTTTTGTATTTTTTTAAATTTTCTATCAGTTTAGAGGTGGTTAAGTACGATCTAACCGAGACGAGAATATTCTGTTTCTGAGCCTTAGTCGAAAGTAAGCCTTAGTCGAAAGTAAGCCTTAGTCGAAAGTAAGCCTTAGTCGAAAGTAAGCCTTAGTCGAAAGTAAGCCTTAGTCGAAAGTATATCCCAAAAGGAATTTTTTAATCTGATTTGTCACGTCAGAAATTTACGTGCAAGGAAACATACACATATTATTATTTTTTTCCTTTTTAGCTGTACAGGGTGTTACAAAAAGGTATGGCCAAACTTTCAGGAAACATTTCTCACACACAAATAAAGAAAATATGTTATGTGGACATGTGTCCGGAAACGCTTACTTTCCATGTTAGAGCTCATATTGTGGACGGCTGTGATACCATACGCCATTCTCCAGGGCTGCATCAGCGCATCAGGGATTCCATGCGACGGAGGGTGGATGCATGTATCCTCGCTAACGGAGGACATTTTGAACATTTCCTATAACAAAGTGTTTGAAGTCACGCTGGTACGTTCTGTTGCTGTGTGTTTCCATTCCATGTTTAATGTGATTTGAAGAGAAGTAATAAAATGAGCTCTAACATGGAAAGTAAGCGTTTCCGGACACATTTCCACATAACATATTTTCTTTGTTTGTGTGTGAGGAATGTTTTCTGAAAGTTTGGCCGTACCTTTTTGTAACACCCTGTATATAGATTACTATTACGCAAGTTCATTTTCATTTCTTCTTCTGAGTTTCCTTCCTCCATGGCCAGTAATCCTGCATTCTCTGGCTCACTATTGCTTTTTCTCGTTCTGAGAATATCCTCCTTCCCATAACTCGTTTTTCTTCGGACAGATCCTTTACCTCTGCAATTTTTCTTCTAAACACTTCCCAGTCATCCATGTATTCCACCTTGATTCCATCCCTTTTCAGGTCTTCATGAACTACTATCACCGATGGAAGATGAGTTTATCTGTGCTTTTGAAAACTGAGGATTTTCTTTACCATTCCTTCTGGTTCCATTTACTTTATGTGGCTCTAAGAGAGCTAATCTACGTTTCTTAAATTGTAATAGATACCTTTTAAAACTTATTATAAAATTCAGGGTCCGATCTCAAGTGGAAATTAAATTCTTTTTCTGCCACTTTTTTTGTTTCGAAGGTATTCCTTAATAACTATTCCATTTCCGCCTGTCTCTTTCTGGCTGGTTTTTTTCGGCACTGCCTTATTTTAGTGCTTGTAATTCACCTGAAGGGAGAGAAATTTGGATTTTTATGTCTTTTTTTTTTTTTTTTTTTACTTATGGCTTTACGCCTCGTCGATGTCGAGGTCATTAGAGGCGGAATGAGACTGAGAACAACGAACGGGAAAGAATTAGGCCGTGGCCTTTTGAAGGAAGCATTCGCCTGGAGTGATTTGGGGAAACCTAGGAAAACCAAAATCTGGATGCCCGGACGGGGATTCGAACCGCCGTCTTCCCGAATGCGCGGCCAGAGCGTTAACCACTCACCCACCACACTCAGTTTTATGTCTTTTCACAAATCCTGAAAGCTATTTATCTTTCTCGCCCTATCTTCACCTTCAGACTTCTCATTACCATTGGGACTCAAAATCTCACCAAAGTATTTTAACTTTTGGGTATATACTTTTAATATCACCATATTTAGTCCTCACTGTCCAAGTACGGTCTTTCGCCTCCAATGATTTTAATAAATTTGGCTCACTTTTACTTTAAATTTGTTTATTCTCAGATTAAGAGACGAAATTAAATTAACAAATTCGGCAGTTTCTACACTTAATCCCACGTTTAGCCGATAATCGTTTTTTTAGAGCCACCATCATTTTCAAACTCATAATATATCTCTGCGCTGAAGGAAGGAACTACAAGGGGAGTAGGTGTTGTTCACCTGCACTTTTCCGTTTTCGTAGACAAACTAAACTGTAATATAATGATTTAAAAGTAAGTTTTCTCTGTTCTTGTAAGATCAAAATAAAATTCTCTAGGCACTTCTAGATTTATGTTTCTGTTATTTCTTTAACGACTGTCTTCATTCTTTAGCAAACTCAAACAAGGCGGATTAATATAATTTTATAGAGATCCATACCACTTCCTTCATTTCTTTAGTAAATCGATCCATCGACAGGGCAGACGTGATAGGTTCACCTCCAGTACAAACTTAAGAGTGGAGATAGCTCCATCCGCTTTGCAGACGAGCTGACTTTACTGACTTTCGCGATTGGTTCTGAGAGTGGAAGCAGTCTTCTAATGCCTATTCAACATTCTTAAAGTGATTTTGCGCAACAATAATTTCTTCTTAACTTCTGTCTACACGCTTCAATAACTTAATCCTTTTGCTTCAATAATTTGAAGAACAGATATTTGTTCATCTTCGTGAATAAGTTCCTGAATATGTAGAATTGTCTGAAGTTTGATGCTTGTATAAGGGTCGACTTCGTAGAGTGACTTTAGAAACTATCGTTCGATCGTCACATTAGAAAGTATGCCACTAGTACACAGGAAGCGGAACTGTATATACAATATGCACAAAATTTTAATTGTTTTAAAACGTTTATGATCAGCACTAACGGGGTCCACAATTAACACATGAACCTTCTGTTAAATCATCGCATTAAAAGTAAACAAATGACTGTAGAAACAATCGTTTAGTATTTATCGTGCCAGCGCCCTCTTATCACCTACACGCTATTGTTACATTGATGAGAGTTATAGAATACTTCTCCTATTTCACTGCTCGGAAAGTATTGTTCATACCCCATCGACCTTCGAACTAACCTATAGGAAGCTGGATTACTTTAAATTCACCGAGCATCAGCTATAACGCTCTGGCATCTCATTCAGGGGGATACTGGTTCGAATCACCGTCCGGATATCCCGTTTTGGATTTTCCGTGATTTCCCCATATCAATCCACGTGAGTACCGGGATGGTTCATTCAAAAGGCCATAGCCAAAATCCTTCCCGTTCCTTGCCCAAAATCATCTCCTTCCTGTAATGACCTAGACGTCGACAAGGCGTTCAGCTACAAGCAAAGAAAAAAATCGATTACCTGTTTTGTACTAACCGCAATATTGCATAGGAAGATTTAGTATTTTTCTTGATTTGTTTGAGTTAAAATTGTCTCCTGATTCTGGCCTTGTGATTTAATGAAGTCATTCAAGACCTGCATACAGAGGTGGGATGACCAATTCACTTCCTGTCTGAGATTTCTTGCAGCGTAGCTAACTTATGACTGTTGTTAAGTACAGTGTGTAAAGTTTCACCTGTTTAATTTTAAAGGAAAGTAGTTGGTAAATGCAGTGTTGGTTCATTAAGGGTCTATGTTCAGGAGGACACCGAGCCTGCCTTGTTTTAGGTCTTCAGTTGAAACAAGAATCACAATCAATATTTTCGGTTCTCTCATTTTTACGCGTTACATACAGTTTTAGATTTAGCACAGAACTCCTACGTAGCCAATCAGACATTGACACTACTATCTGTCTGCTAAGTTCCAATCGGTAAAAAATCATATTTAAGACGCACCGAAAGTGATCGGGAGGACACCGGTTCGAATCCCTGTCTTGGCATCCAAATTTGTCGTTTCCATGGTTTTTCCCAAATCTCTTCAGCGAATGCCGGGATGCTTCCTTCAAAAGGCCATGGCCGAATTCCTTCCCGTTAATTGTCCCCAGTCCCATCCCGCCTCTAATGACCTCGACGTCGACGAGGCGTAAAACCGTAAGTAAAAAAAGGTTAAGGCGTTTCACTGAGAATCGAATATCGGTCTCGACTGGAACTTTCAAGTACACTTACCCGCCGTTCGCCTGTGGGTAAGCTTGTATCAGATAGGCTATGTTAAGTACGTCAGAACGCTTCCGTGTTTTGGAATCCACTTTAAACTGATGGTGTCTATACCAGGTACGATTGCCGGGCTTGACTGGAGGGTTACTACAGAATGAAATACCCAGCCAGTATGGAAGTCTATTAACAAGTCTTAAATACCAAAATTCATATCCTGAATTGATCCTATCAGGCCAAGCAGCTGGAAGCTGATAGAGTTAGTTTTAGGGAATGCGTTAGTTGGAACTGACCTACAAGTTTAGAATGAAGTATCAGGATCATTCAATGGAAATGACTGTATTATGATGCGTCGTATCAACGTAGTATTATACAGAGATTAGTCATAAGGTTAAGATGCAATGTGAGGCGTTTTAATGAGATGCGATTGTAACATATGACGAGTAATTGTGCCTGCGGTCAGTGGGTGCTTGGCTGACCTCAGTTAAGCCACACGAATTTACGTAACCTATCAGCGGTGCACTAACCACAGGTTCTTGCATCAGGCATCAGATTTTGTTCCATCCTCCATCGCTTCATTGCGTCTGGATCAACTCTGCAGAGGCTATTAAACTTCCTGAATCAAAAACAGAGTGCATGATTAAACATTCGAATGAGAGCGGTCTATTGAGATGTGTGAACAGACCGGGTCGGACAGAGCTGATGGCAGATATGCTAATGACTGGCCTACAGATGTCTGTATAACTCAGCCGTGTGAGGTTAACACCTGTCTAACTGGCAACAGTTAATCTTCAGCACCAAAATAACGTAATTCAATTTTCTTTATGAGATTACTTCTCGGGAGTAGTTCCATACGTTAAATAACATTGAAGAAACAGGTAATGATGCAAATACCCCGAACTACGAATACTATCCCGTGTGGAAAAAAAGTTAATCACTTACTACTGTCAATTATTCAGTCACAAATTTCATAATTTAGTGAAGGCATGTTCACAATTGGCAAATGTAAATAAAAATCAAAGTTTCGTGAAGTCGCAAATTATTTTTTGAATTATACTGTTACGGATTTACTTTAGATTACTATAGAGATACGAGTATACGTATTTGGTTTAGATCGCTTTAGAGACTGTAACGGTACAATCGATAGATCGATATATCGATCCTTACCGGAGAGCGGGGTATCAGTAGTGGAAGGGGAGATGGCGCGAGATTATATTGACGTGTAAGCGCACGGACTAATAACTGGATGTTCGATGAACTAATAAACTATAAGTCAGCTACAGAAACTTTATTAAGATTACAGACTTAATGGCAGTGATAATTTCAGTTTAAAGTGGTAATAAGTAGGAACTGTGAGCAGTAAAGTGTGTTGCCGTTGCATGTGTGTTAACTGTGGCGATAATTAATGTCTTGTTCATTGCTTAAACGAGCCTGACAATCTTCAGATTTACGAAGTCCGATTAGCATAATTAATTTGGTGGTTTCTACGGTTAGTTGTAGTTTGAGAACATTTACGTAATAAATAAGTTTGAACTGTATTCCGGAGTGATGTTTCATTTGCATGCTAGTAGCTCCGTTGAATGACTTTATTTCGGGTAATTTTTCCCGTGGCGACTGTGGTCAATACCGAATCTGCAGTAGTTTTATAGCTGCTCAGAACTGAATGGAACTTTGTTTAGTAAATCAATCTGAACAGACTTATTAATTTATTTATCAATATATACGTTAACAGCCATAAAACCGTTACATGGCATATAAGCGTTACAACATATTGTAGCGAAAATTAATCTTATTTCAAGTAACGCACCATCAAAATACACGCGATATCTTTGCTGGAGTGTCCAACTTCAGACTAGGAGTGCCAAAATTTCACGAAATCATGGCAACAAATTATTATTAACGTTCGAATGTCGCTGAGCAGATTTTAAGTCAGATCCTAAACTTTATAGGCATATTTTTTATCTTTGTTTGTATGTTCAATCTCTGATCAGGCTTGTATTAGGAATGTTTGACTTCTATATGTGCACACTACGAACAGATAGTCATTTGATGCTCCGTCCCTCAGCCCTGTAGGGGTATAAGGTATACCGCAGGTTTTAAGGTAGACCATAAGCTTTCGAATAGTGAAAATCCTATCTAAATCGGATAGGATTTTTTTTTGTGATGGCGGAACACAGACAGATGCATCTCATTTACAGATTTATGTGTACAGACAAATCGTTTACCCTATGCCGTTTGTTTTGTGCCGTGTTGTATGATGATATAGCACAGTAATGTTGCATCCTCAGCATTTTGCGCTCGCATTGTATTCAACAATGCTGTAGGAAGGCTGTGTTTTGAGAATTAGGGGTGACGAGTGGACGGACGATAGGCCGGTGGAGAGAGGAGCGGAAAGCGAAGTGACTTTAATGGTCCGTTCCCACGACATCTTGTAACGGAGGCTACCCCGGTCGGATACCCAACAACACGTCGTGGGAACGGAACCGCCTCTGCTGGCAAGGATGGGACGCAGCTACCCACTCTCTGTCGGTTAACATCACAGGCGTGTGTAGTGATGCGCTGTTGCCATCGGTTTGCTGCAGATGTGCTCACCCCTTCTCTTGCTGTAAAGTGTTCTGTGCCAAACGACACTAGGCAACGTGGTGAGGAGGTGGTGGCGAGGTAGCGAGGGCTAACCTGTGGCGCGCGCTCATCCCTACACTTCGGCTAATGAGCTGCGGCCTCCGTTACAAGAGGTCGTGGGAACGCGGCTTAAGGTGGAGCACGTAAACACAAATATCTTTAAACTAGCAAGTCGTAGGGCCTTTAAAAATTATTTTTTCGTTTCAATTTCTGTAATTCTTTCAGGTTTGCTCTTATCATCGAAACGCTTTAAATTAACTTTTACTTATCCGTAATATGCAATGCAGGCGAGATTTTTTTTTTTTTTTTTTTTTTTTTTTTTTTTTTTTTTTTTTTTTTTTTTTTTTTTTTTTTGGAGGGATAGCGGTGGTATACAATAGAATTAGGCTTTGCGATGGACCGTGTTACCCACCATCTTGAGAACTATTCGAAATTAGGCCATAATCGGTAGAAACGTGTGGATTTGCCAGGCTAGCCAAACTAAAGATATTTCTGGGCGATGGAATTTTGTGAAAATGTCGAAAAATTAGGTATCACATGGATAATGCTACTCACATTGTTGAGAAAATCAATTGTACGCAATGTTGTCCAGATCGATTTAACGATGTGCTTTTAAGAGGATTTTTTTTTTTTTTTTTTTAATAAGGTCAGATTTGTAAATAAGAGTGAGAATGGGATGCGGTCGCTGCAGTGCACATGCGCGTCTGTTCCCAGCATCCTCTGCACGCGTTTAGACGCTATTTGAAGCCATATTATCTGTCAGTGTGCTGAGCTGTAGAAGGTTATAATGTTAAAAAATTTGATTCACCCGCCGACTGTCAAATACGACCTGTAGTTTGATTCTTGAGTGTGAGAAACTTTGCAGCAGCAGAAATTCATCGTCAGATTTGCGATAGTGCTATGAGTGGTAGGAAATTTCGAAAGAGGGTGGGAATGAACCATCTAACTCCTTTAAGTACAGAAATAGGTGAAAATCATTGGGGTTCAAGGTTTGGTCTGAAAGGTGGTTGATCCAGTTTTTTGCTTCTAAAATGCCGTTTAAGGTACATAGTCCTTACTAGAATTTATGTTCCTGTCTGTAAATAAATTTGTATAAAAGTAAGGTCTAAGAGTGTATTATTAACGTTGGCTATTTACTGTAGTTGATAGATCAAAGAAATCGATAGTGGCGATCTGGAGTACCTTTGGGGGCAAAAAAAATGAAGAGAAGATATGAAAAAGAATGGTTTGATCGAAGCACAAAGATGCGATGATTGATACGAAAGAAGATGCTTTAAGAAAAGAAGCTTGAAATGAAAATATATCTCCCCTTATAGTTGACAAGCGTGTGAATAATTGTTAATGAAATGCATACGGTGTGTATATGACCTGTCAATATTAAATGTCAGTAGGAAATGATGTATCGATAAATACATAGAAGATAAGTGTTAATTGTATTTTATATAGTTGATGTAAGATTCAAAAATTAATTGTTCGTTTAGTGATTCAAGAAAAATTTAATTAATGATTCGAGAAAATATATAAGTAAATATTTAATGATATTAAGATTACGATTCTTCAGATATTAAGATGTTGGATGAGTACCAGATTTTGTAAGCCATAAGGAAGAAATTCAAATTATAACTGTCTGGAAAGTGTTAAAAGGAAAAGGTAAAACCCAAAATAATAATAAAAAAAGTGAGCGTGTGTACGGACAACCGTTATGTGCCTACACTTAAAACGGTGAAAACACTTACAACCTAATTAATCATTTCTGCAGAAGCAGTCTTTGAATCCATCTACAACATTTATCGATAATTAAGTTTCTCCGAAACAATGGTTTAATGTAAATTATGTAGAAATGTAGAATATGGAAATAAATAAATTCTCATTATGTTAACAGTATTTTTCTTCTTACACAATGAAGAGCCAAAGAAACTGGTACCCCTGCCTAATATCGCGTAAGGTCCCCGCGAGCACGCAAAAGTGCCGAAACACGACGTGGCATGGACTCTTCTAATGTCTGAAGTAGACCTGGAGGGAAATGACACCATGAATCATGCAGTGCTGTCCGTAAATCCGTAAAACTACAAGGGTGTGGAGATCTCTTCTGGACGACACGTTGCAACGCATCCCAGATGTGCTCAATAATGTTCATGTCTAAGTATTTTGGTGGCCAGCGGAGGTGTTTAAATTCAGAAGAGTGTTCCTGGAGCCATTCTGAACGTGTGGGGTGTCGCAATGTCCTGCTGGAATTGCCCAAGTCTGTCGGAATGTACAACGGGCGTGAATGGATGCAGGTGATCAGCCAAAATGCGTACGTACGTGTCACCTGTCAGAGACGTATTAGGGGACCCTTGTCACTACAACTGCACACACCCCACACCATTACAGAGCCTCCACCAGCTTGATCAGTCTCCTGCTGACATGCAGGGTCGATGAATTCATGAGGTTGTCTCCATACCCGTACACGTCTATCCGCTCGATACAATTTGAAACGAGACTCATCAGACCAGGCAATCATCAACAGTCCGATGTTGGTGTTAAAGAGCTCAGGCGAGGCGTAAAGCTTTGTGTCGTGCACTCAGCAAGGGTACACGAGTGGACCTTCGGCTCCGAAAGCCCATATCGATGATGTTTCTTTGAATGGTTCGCACGCTGACTCTTGTTGATGGCCTTGTATTGATATCCGTAGCAATTTGCGAAAGGGTTGCACTTCTGTCACGTTGAACGATTCTCTTCAGTCGTCGTTGATCCCTTTCTTGCAAGATCTTTTTCCGGCCGCAGCTATGTCAGAGATTTGATGTTTTACCGGATTCTCAATATTCACGGTGCACTCGTGAAATGGTTGTACGGGAAAATCCCCACCTCATCGCTACCTCGGAGATGCTGTGTCCCATCTCTCGTGTGCCGACTATAACACCACGTTCAATCTCACTTCATTCGTGATAACCTGCCATTGCAGCAGCAGTAACCGATCTAACACCTGCGGCAGACATCTGTTGTCTGAAATATGCGTTGGCGACCGTAGCGCCGTACGCTGAGTGTTTACATATATCTGTGTTTGCATACGCATGACTATAACAGTTTCTTTGCCTATTCAGTGTATGTAATCGTAGGTTTTCCCGGCGAATCTGCTGTTTGAAGCTTCCTCGGTCACGCAGCCGGATCAACTGGTCGTTATTGAACGAATTTTCGATGGCGTTGTCGCGTGTTGACCGAGCGAGTAGCGAACTTACCCACTGTGAGTCCGTCCTAGCATCTACTTACTGTCGGCTAAGGTACTTCAAGTTTCCAGTCGGCATCTGTAAGCTCCTGGCTAGGATAAAATACATGCACAGAGACTTAATTTGCGTAAAATCCGGATGTAGGTGCTCCTTGAAATGGTATGAAGATTTATGTCTACTTGATTTATTGTGAAAGCGGCTGTGTGGTACAGTTACAAGTGATTGGTACATGAAATCGGTGTTTCCAGATATTGGAATAGTGGACCATAGGATCAGATGTTAAAGCAGTATGCAATCCAAGCCAGCAGAGGGAGGATGATAGGAAAAATGCCTAAAATGGCCTAATTGGATGGTAACAGGTCTGCCCCACGAAATTTCACATCACGGACTGGGACGAATCGTGTGAGCAAAGAGGCGCCCTCGATTCTGGAAGGTGGGGAAAGCCTTCCTCTCATTGGCTGTCTGTCACGATGATCATGCGTGTGGTTCACGTGCTCATAGTGTGTAAGCCTCGTGTACCCACCGTGCTATACAGTGTTCCCACAGCAAGGACTGCCAGACCAGCGTCCTTGGCGCGGGTGTCGTATATGAGCGGTGTAATCTTCATACCACTGTGCTGGCTTGGAAGCACTCCGTCTTCATTACCGCTAAACTCTACACTAAAAGCTGTTGTTATTGCTAGTCCAAAACTGATAGGCAGCAACTTCACATCAAACCTCCCAAAAATAAAACTTCAGGGAACAGAGTTAAACTATAGCGAATCTGTAAAGGATCTTGGAGTCCTAGTAGATAGTAATTTAAACTGGTCTGAAAACACTGTTTCAGTATGTCGCAAAGCCTTCTCTTCTCTTCATGCTCTGTATAAATGTAAAAAATTCTTCCCCATTCATTTTCTCGATTACTGTGACGTTATTCAGCAAAATTTGAGTTCGGCAGACATAAGGAAACTTGAACTTGTTATGAACTCCTGTGTAAGGTTCATCTGTGACCTACGACTGTACGACCACGTATCACCTTCATACGACCGCTTGCAGTGGTTGCGCGTTTGGGATCGACGACGATTCCACACTCTATGTCTCATTCACCGCCTCATACATCTGAAAACTCCCGCATACCTTTGTTCCAATATCTCATACCTAGGACTTTCCCATAATATTAACACCAGATCCCTGAACTCAAACATACTAACCATCCACTCCCACAGCTCGGAAATCCTAGCCAATTCCTTCTTCATTTCAGCGGCTAGACTGTGGAATGATCTTCCCCTAAAAATTAGAACTACCCAAAGAATCGGCCCATTTAAAACTCTTTTGAGAAAGCATTATTTATTGGAGCACTAGCTAAAAGATATCTCCTTCCATACATAACCTAATTTTTAGATTTGAATAATATTGAGGTATACAGTGTCCACCTCTTTATTCTGCCTTCCCTATTATTAGTTTGTGTCTTGTCTCTTCATCCTACTAGTATTAAGTTTGTACCATTTACTTCTTTAACTTCCACTTGCATTAGTTTATACCATTAAATTATTAACTAGTTAAACACGAATACTATTAAGTTCTAAGTCATTATTTTATTCATAAATATAATTAAGTTTTTTGTTAATATTACTCTTGAATTTGATTTAGGCCAAATGTTACATTAGTGTTGTATACTGTTAGTTTGTGTAAGGTGTATATTATTTATTGGAAACACCTGGTATGATGTAAGAGAGGGCTTGACAGCCCTAATCTTGCCAGGCTAAATAAACCTTTAAATAAATAAAATAAATAAAAATAAATAAAATCTATACAAAAACCAGCTACCGCTACAGCGTAACGCGCCATCATCTTTAGGTTGGTTTTGCTGACTGGTGTGAGGATCCCTAGCAGGATTGTAAGTAAGATTCAGATCGAAAATTCGTTGCTCAACGACCAGTTGATTTCGCTGCACGTCAAACTTTTTTCTTCTCGTTATAAAACGGACCTTAATTTATAAACGAAGCGAACATCTAGAATTGGACTTTTATGTTGTGGAAGACATCTTTGGTAATTGTTAAGGTAAGCTGGAGAGTTTTGTTTCGTTTGAGCTGGTCGCACGGCGCTTTGCGCAGCCCTAGGCTGTTGGGACGAGCCGGAACAGGCTGTGTCCCCGGTCCCCTGACGCAGGTTGGCTGAGCTAATCGGCCGCGCGGAATGAGATGACGATAATTTCATTAGAGCGAGAGTTGGCGGCAGTTTACTGCGGCAGTTATAACCCGCCAGAGGGGAGGCAAACGACGCGCACGCCAGGGAACCCCAAACGCGAGTGCAGACGATAAACGGCGCGCTGAAGGCTGCGCTGTGTGTACGCGCTTTAACAGGGCTCGGCTCGCTGGGCATCCAGTCGAGTGTGTGCTGTCTAATGTGAACCTAGAGTGTGTCTTCACGTGACACTAATGTAAATGCAGTGACGAAAATGTAAACAACGTCTCATACTCTAGTTCGTGATTTTGCCATCATGCGCTTACGTAGGCAACTCTGTTGAAATCATTCGAAGAGATTTCATCCACATTAGTATTCGTAGGAGGTGTGCTTGGAAGGTGACTGCACTTTAATCAATATCCCATGCCACTCCGTTTACTCAATGGGTCTTCCCAAGCAACTTTTTCGCCCTTGTTGCGGCCATATGCCACGTCAGCGTATAAATGAATATTAGGGAGCGTACATAAACTACGTGACGCGGTCTAGGGGAGGAGGGTTTGGATGGAAAGATACGGCGTGCTACGTGGAGGGGGGAGGAGTGTTTCGAGCCTAGCCACGTAGCTTTTCATTCACATTATTTGTCACAGTTAAAAATAAGGTACAGAAATCACAACAGCGTGTGAATATTTATTTCCGTCATTTTATTATCCCCTTATCTAATTTACGAGAGCTTGACAAAAAGAAGAAAGCACAAAGTGTCTTCTGGAAGCAACATGGAAAAATCTACGTGCCACGTAGAGAGGGGGAGGGGGAGAGGGAAGGGGAGTTACCAGGAGGCCAAAAATGGAGCTACGTGGTTTATAGACGCTCCCTTAGCAATAGGCAATGGTTTTAAAGGATAAATTTTTCTTGCTCCCAACCCCTAATCTTGTTCCAATCCACAAAAAAGTCCGTTTTCAAAGGTTTCCTCAAATTACTCCCGGCGGATGCCGTGATGTTTTCTTGAAAAGCCATGGCCGAATTCCTTCCCGTTTCAACTCCCCAGACCTTGATTGTTAATAATATTGCCATTTGTGGATTTAATTTTTTTAATCCCTTTCTTAATTAATAATGCTACTAAACCAGAGAGCTTGATCTTTAAAATTATACCTCATTTATTAACTTTAGTTAAGTATGAAGGGAGATAGCTCGACGCTAAAAAAAAATCTTTTAGAAATAATACGTACGATTACTGTACTGCCACGTGAACATATTAAACTAACAATAATACAACAGGATTCGTCGAAAGAGAGAGAGGAAGTGAACGAGAAATATAATATCGATTGGCCCACTTAATGATTTGTAGTGATTGCCCTTTCTGCCGATTCTCTCGTGGTCTCTTTACTTCGACCCACTCTTCACAAAATTCACCAACAAGATAACAGGGAAACTTACATCATAGATCCCAAACGAGAATGGAAATGGTCCTTTGTATTTGGGAAAGCTTATATGTTCTACTAATTAACGGTGCCACCATGTTAGCCAGCCAGTGGTGTTTATCTTCTTCGTTGCTTGGATGGACAGTGACTACGACATTATTGACTTGAATTTAACTGAGTTGTGGTATACTCTCTTCTTTATAGGTTAAAACGAATAATTTGCAGAGGTGATGTTTGTCTATATTTGCCTAATTGTCCTAACTTATCTCTTCTAAGCTGGAGTTCAAAGCCACTGCTCCTGGCATCAGCGGCAATTACTCCTTTCTTAGCCGAGAATTTCTATCGTGTATGGACTACCAAACTTCCATAAAATATATATTTTTATCTTTTTCCTTGTTTACACTCTCGCATCTCTCCCTTTCTATTTTCATTACGTTGCTCATTTGATAACTATTAATTATTTAATTCCAACCATAATTTTTCCTAATTATTCGCACGTTCTTACTGGTTTCCTTTTGTAAATATTCGTCACAGCAATAATCAATTGTAATCATATAAATTATTTCTAAAAGTTGTTTTCATGACACGAACCATTTACATCCCTTTATACCTAACCAGGATCGATTAATGAGGTATCATTTTCAAGATTAAAATCTCCGCTTTGAAAAAGTTTTAAATTCAGAAAGGATTTTTTTTTCTTTTGAATTCGACACTTAAAGGGCAAAAGTATTAACTATCAAGGTCCCAGGTATGAGGCAATTCAGAGTCAAGACGTTAGGCTTCACTGGCGTCGACGAGGACTAATCGCAAACCGCTAGATAGCTGTACTAAGTCAAACAGGTATCGGTAAAGTGTGTGTTTTCTACAGCTTTTCGGACTATTTTTTTTTTTTTTTTTTTTTTTTTTTTTACGCCTCGTCGGCTTCTAAGGTCATTAGAGGCGGGATGGGACTAGGGACAAGGAACGGGAAGGAATTCGGCTATGGCCTTTTTGGAGGAAGCATTTCGGCATTCGCCTGGAGTGATTTGGGGAAACCATGGAAAATTTTTTGTTTCTGTTAAGGAAACACTTGTGTTTTACAAGACAATTCCTATGTAAATATTTTTCTCGCAAAATTTTGGCATAGGCTCAGGTCGCATATCCGTTGGATAGAAACAGGCTGTATCACGTAGATATCGATATACTTTTTGTGTTTTGTTCAGATTAATTGTGTTCCGGTGAAGTGTGCGACAATTCGGCTTCCGGAAAGGAATAACTGTTGATGTTAACGTAAAAGTAGAAAGCCGCCGTACAATAGTATACATCAGGCGAAATCTGAAATATATTGCTACATATGAGCCGTTTATTCTTTCAACCAACTTCAAATCACCAACCTTACTATTCATTGTATTTTACTAGCGTAATTTTCGTTGGTGCCATCTACTATCATCTTATTACACTACGTTAGGTCGTCATACGTCGCCGAGATATATAGAGCGACGGAAAATGAGCTGGATGTGAGCGGATGAAGTTGTTTATAACAGCTCTTATGTTTAATTTTAATTTAATTTAATTGTAATTGCAATGGAGCGCACGCTCCGGTGGCAATTCCCCTACACACCCATCCTATCCCTTCCCTGCACCCACCTACATTTGCACTATAAAAATTTCAACTTTAAATTCTTTCAACGTTTTGAGTAAATTATTTATCATTTCTCTTGTAATTTATTCCAGTCCCTGACACCCTTACCTAAAAAAGAGAATCTTCCTACACCCTTGTGCCTGAAATCGAGTGCCAGCTTGTGGTCATAGTCATCTTTTCCTTTCCATGCATTACTTTTAATTCTTACATCAATATCTTTCCATGCGTCATAACTCTAGGGTTCTGATCTTCATGAGCAAAAAAATAGAGAAATATGCAAGAAAATATAACCTTAAATATAGGTAAATATTACCTAAAAATGACGAAATATGATCAAACATTTAAATTTACTGTATATCAAAACATGCTCATTTGTACATAATTTATTTTACCTAGTAGTGTCGTCATCATGTAGATACCATAATTTGATTCCGTGCACTCACTGGACTATTGGGAAAATACATTTTAAATCACTTTATTGAAGTCACTTTAACTTCACATAATTTACAGACAATAACTGTTTCGTCTGTACTAAAATACTCCTGCAAAAATTCCTTTAGGTAACTCCGTAACATCGCATTTTTTTTTTTCCAGCATGGCGGTACTCACTGATCCACTGCAGATTTAATACTCACTGACGATTATTTTCAAAGGTATTGGTGACAATGAGACACTGATTGACGCGGATCGACACTGGCATACTGCTGCTGTTTTGTCGAGATTAAAAGGCGGGCGGAACGTTTATAGAGTGACTATAATGTATAACTTTAAATCTTGACCCGAGAATTCTGACTAATTCAGTGACAATTGGTTTTGAATAATAGCAGTACAGTTCTGCGAATATGTATATTAATTTCTTCACTTCTAGTGAATTTCCGTTATTATTAAAAATTACCAGATTTTTCCTACAAAAAAACTTGACCATAAATATTATCGTAATATGACCAAAACTAAGAAAATGGGCTGAATATGCATTTATATGCTATATAAAATACAAGTAAAACGTCCAATCGTGTTTAATTCAGTATCACAGTTCAGAAAGAAGGCAGGGAAAGAATATGACTTCTCCCTAAAGATCCGAGTCCTAGTCATAACCAATATACGCCTTGTACAATCACATGACCCTCTTCAACCTCCTCTTGTCTTCCAATGAATCCCATTCCAGCTCTTTTATCATATCTGTTTATACAATCCGATGCCAATTTTACCAGCTGTTGTACAGAAAGCTTGTAACAGATCTAATTACACAGGCTCAAGACATCAGCCTGCTAGAGAAGGAGACACGTGCTGGCATTGCAGTGAATCTCATACTAGGTGAGGGCAAAGTGTCGACAGCTGCCCGTAGCCTCCACCCAGTCGCCTAACAAGATGAGACGCTCCGCTAGCCTCGCTGGCTGACTGCTCAGATCTAATAACTGACTTACGGTCAGCGGACCTGCAGGGATCAGACAGGCAACTCCCCTCCAAGTGTGAGATCTCGAGAACCACTCAAGGGTTCCTCGCAAGTGGCGCACGCAAGAGGCCCTCGAATTACACCGGCCAACTGTAAAGGCACGGG
Source organism: Vandiemenella viatica (assembly GCA_031002005.1). Classification (NCBI taxonomy): domain Eukaryota; kingdom Metazoa; phylum Arthropoda; class Insecta; order Orthoptera; family Morabidae; genus Vandiemenella; species Vandiemenella viatica. The sequence goes on along the minus strand of CM061914.1, from coordinate 51,408,042 downwards.
ACACGAAACCCTCTGGGGTTGGTCAGTAAAGAACTGCGAACTGGCCGTCCTCGGAAGCGTAGCCATATGCTTCAAGCAAGAAAGGTCTCCAGTTCAAACCCAGCCGCAGACGAGGGCGGTTTACTTTTGTCCGTTTGGTGATGTCTTCTAATTTAATGACTTCAAATACTATGGTGATAACATTGTCCTTTTAGCAGACTCAGGATATTTAGAAGTTACAGAATGGCACAAAAAAATCCTAAAGGAAGATTTTGGACAAAATTAAACCAAAGATAGACAATAGTCACTGAATTTAGTGGAATTTATAGCAATAATGGTAGATTAAATATAAAAATAGGAAAGGATGAAATAGGAGATGTAACTGAATTGTGTTACTTAGGATATAAAATTATAACTGATGGCGGAAGGTACAATGATGTTGAAAGCAGAATAGCACTAGCAAAAAGAGCCTTCTTGAAAAGGAGAAAACTTTTATTTTCAACTATTGATATTCAACTAAGAAAGAAATTTATGGTAACGAAGTATGAATACCAGAAAAATGAAAAATTGACGCGTTTAAAATGTGGCGATAAAGAATAAAGCGGAAAATCAAGAGAACAGATGAAGTTCAAAATGAACGTGTTTTGTAAATGATTGATGACGGTAAAAGTCTATGAAAGAGCTTCACAGAGAGAACAGATAGGATGATAGGTCAAATGTTAAGACATGCTGAATTGGTTAATTTGTTAGTGGAGGGAACAGTCGAAGATAAGAAATGAAGATGCAGAGATGAGACTATATGAAGCAGATAATTGTGAATTTATATCAGATTTAAAACTTTGTAGTTTACAGTGTGGCTTAAACATAGACTATAAATGACTTTTTTAAATTAAAATCAGGAACCTAATTCTTTCGTCTTATAAACTTTCGTTTTACATTTCATGCCACTAAAAGCTATTTTGTTCATCTGGACAGTAATGTTTTTGTCCTGTAATAGTTCATTGAAACTAATTGTTGTGTTCCTGCTTGCAAAAAGTAATTGGAACCACATCTCTGAAACTTCTAAACAGATAATGGCATGCACTTTGCATTGATTGCAACAGTGTACAATAATTTACAATCTTTATTAGGTTATTTACTGCTACCTCATAAATGTTTTGCGTTTTTACTTTGTTTATTTGTGAGCCTAAAAAAACTGAATAATGCAAATGCACACTGAAGGTTTTTGGAACGACATCATTTCAGTTAAATGTTATCTTCTATAGTGGTTAGATGTTTTCTGGCATACGTATCAAAGATCAGTGTTTAGGCCCTCTATAATGGTTCAAGTGATATTCGCCACTTCAGAAAATACGTATTTACATCACTGATTAAATGTCGGACCACACTTGACCGCACCGAGCCCGCACCGTCACCGCACCAACACTAGGACAAGTAACGGCTCGCCTCCCTCGCATTCACACTGATCCGTAGCTAGTCCATGTGTTGGACGGGTTCTTACTCGGTCTTAAGGCTACTTCACGGAAAAATGTTAAAAAAAATTACCTTAAAAGTGATTTGGGGATCGCAGCAAGGGTTACCACCTGTACTTTATCATAGAGTATTGTACTTCATTTTGCGTATGCGTACCTTATATCTACGAAAGTAATAAAGCACGTTAAAATACTGTTTTTTCCTGATACTCATTATCACCTTGTTGTTCGATCTCTCAAGCACAAAAATAGTATCCCAACGCAGTTTTACAAATAATCATCACAGTAAACTTGACTGAAAGATTCTCCTATAACTCAACATAGTCACAACGAAACGTCAAGCGTCACTCACTTCACATTTAACGTGTTAGTTTTGGTTGAAGTTCCTTTCGATTCACTGAATGTATTTTTAACAAAAAGGAATAAGATTGTTATACGTTTTAATTTAAATGCAGAACGCAAAGATTCTGTAAAATAATAATAATTTCATTTTATCTAATTCCAGGCACAGAGTTTCTTATCAGCCGCGCAGTACACCTCTGTCGTTGTCACCTAATTTGAAAAGGAGACCTACATATTAACGTGAAATTCGAATCATGGAGCGTCCTAGCATCTTAGTATTGACAAATCAAAGCTTTGCCAGAGATGAATGTCAATTTTAAGACTCGTAAAAATTACAGCTGAGACAAGATTTGAAGCAGGGACTTTCAGCACCCCAATCGTACACCGTAACCATTTGAGTCAAGTGACAAATCTGGATGTAATGAAAAATAAATATTCGAACATGGTACAAAAAACATACTTTTTAACTGATGTGTACTACGCGAACACCAAATAAATAAGCAATAGCAAAGACATGGCAGAAATAACACTTAACTATACTTACGTTTATGTGGCTATCGAGTATTCATTATATCAGCTGGAATTAGAAATATGTCCTTTCATTAGGACTGAGGATCAGAATATCCCATTGTCCAAGTAACATTTGTTGTCAGCCAGTATTGACAATATTCTTACTACACTTAACTGTTCATAAGAAAAAAATGTAACAACCACTTACTCCTAACTCTATGATTCCTTCCTTTGTCGCAATAAAATATGATCTGAGTTTTTTTTTTAGTTTTGATATAAATTTAACTCATTGTATCCTCTCCTCAAAGTTATTTTGTTTTCTGGCATCGTATTTGGGCACTCTTATATCATTAAAATTTCCGGGGTTTTGATACATCTACCGTCAGTTTAAACTCTTGGAACCGTTTTTCCGCCTGTCAATTCAAACTACAGTCGCTGTTTGCATAATTGAAAGCGCGGTTATCCGAATTCCTGTTTCTTACTTCGCAGTTTTCAATTTGCATTTTGTACTTCACTCGGTTAAACAATTACTATACATAAATTTTTGTCACTAACCATTGTTGGAAATGACACATGCTTGCTAATGATAGATCAAAATTGGCTTTATTCTAGTCAAGTTGTAACCAATGATATATTGTTGGCTTTTTGCTTTTGTTCGGGCAGCTCTTTTCGAGCATCACACGACTTTTGAGAACTTTACGAATATTTCGTATATTACGTTTTACTTTAAACACTGATGCTTAGGAAAATAAACTTTAATTTTTTTCAAAATACATATAACCAGCTCTACACTTCTCTACAAAGGTTGCTTTTAAATAATTAAAATAATCAGTAAAAATAACATAGCTATAATTTAGTTCGGTTTGTATTTCATTATTTTATTGATTTCTATTTAACAGCGTTTTAATTTCCACCTCATTTCACTCTAATCGCTTCCAGTTTTCATAGCGAAACCTTACTCAGCCTGCTCTGTTGGATATTACATTACTTTAAATGTGTATCACAAACCTTTTTTGTTTAACACGTTACTTCAAAATCTGCCGGTAATGTGGCATTTGTATAAGAAAAACGGAATTAGGAAACAGATTTAAAAAAAAAAAAAAAAAAATGGGTGCAAGTATCAAACGTACCAGGCCGAACATGGAAATGAAACCAGGTCTCCCAGAACAGGCTTCCAGCGAGTAAGCCATTAATCGAAATGCATAAACTATTTTATTTTTAAAATTTTTCATTCCCCTGGCTGAGGGCCAGGGACAGGCCACTGTAGAGCGTGAGCTCTTTTCAGCCTTAGGTTATTCATATAAATTTATAAACTACAACGACCAGTTCTTTATGTACCTTGACACTTCTCAAGTTAGTTCTCTGAAATTGTCGGGTGGAACAACAATGATTTCAAAGAACTAGTGCTGGTTAAAAGAGCCAGCCACAAAACGATAAAAGTTTTCGGAACTTTAGGAATATGTATGGTGTACAACACCTTATGGAACATTACTGGACTGATTTATTTCGTTTTATATTTGTTGGTTTTTTTTTAGTAAAAATCGGGATGTGATCCTTAAAATAAATCATCCTATTATGAGACTGAATTGATGGATTGAAGCCTCGCTCTCCGAGATGACAGGACCGAGCCTAATCAGGTTCGCACTGAATTTTAGAAACACCAGAAACAACAAAGTTTGAAACATTTCAAAATGTGGTGTGTAGAAGAAATTTGAAATGATTTGGACAGATGGAATGCTATAGGAACGTATGATGGATAGGATGGATGAAGAAAAGACAAGTGAAAGATTCGGATAGAAAGAAGAGACAGATGTGGATAGCTTTTTAAGACGTAGTGGACTGTTTCATTTCTTCATGTGAAGGAATAGTTGAGGACAAGATCTGTAGAGAAATACAGTGATAAAAATATGTGAAACAGATAATCGGGAGGTAGGCTATATTTGATACGTTGAGATAAAGATACTATCTTAAGTTAAATAGAAATAAAAGATTTCATCAGTCCAGTCGAGATGACAGAAACGGGAAGAGCGAAACAGGACAGAGAGATTCACTACAATACTGAGGGGATCAGGTATGCAGAACAGCTATCAAAGGGGAAAACATTTAAATTATTGGAGAGGACGAAGTTTTTCCACATGACTGCCATTGGTGGAGGCTTCTGTATGGATTTTCTTTATGCTATTCTCTGTGTTTAACGTTTACACCATACTACACTTCTGCAAGGCGACAGAGGGAAACGGCCTCAAAACCGTACAGAGAACTGCCGGTAAGTCGGGGTCAAGTTTAAACTCTTTGTACCCCTCCGTGTCAATACGGGTGCGCTATAAATGCAATATCATAGCGCTGAGTTACCGAAGTACATAATGTTCTACATTTACCATTCATTGTGTGCTTTTCTACATACAGGGAATCAAGTATTTCTATATAAACCTGTGATTTTAAGACAAGGTCGCCGATGCGAAATTTTCACAAATAATATGCCATGAATAGCGAAGTTGGTGGTTTGTAGTAGAATGAAAGAACAACTGACAATAGTTACGTAACAAAACACAAATAACGTCTTACGAAACAATTAGAAACGATGAAATGTTGCCCTAACGCAAACAAAAATATCCAAAACGCTCTCCTTACACTAGAAAAAACACACATGGTATCCAAATTTCTGAGATATGTCGTGCTTAGGGATTGGAATCCAGCAAAGCGGGATCCCGCAATCCCGCGGGATCCCGCATGATTAGACAGTCTGGCGGATCCCGCACAAAATTAAGCGGATCCGCAATCCGCAAAATCCGGCGGAAACACGTGTCAGTCTGCGTGACTCGTTGTCCCACTCGGTCTCTGTCGGGTATTTTGCGCTGTTTGCCTGTACCCTTCCATTTGGCATTTGACTCATGTGAACAAGCGTTTGTTTTTGTCAACCTTCGTCATTCGTAAATAATTAAATACACTTTTACGTATTCATCAAAACTTACGTTTGTTTCGAGTACACATTTCTGTAATTTGAGTTATGGTGCGTATTTAGTACGATTTTCTAACTATATAATTATTTTTTAAGTGTCGCATACGTTATCTGAACTACACGGTTACAGCTTTTTATTCAAGGTTTCATTATTCCCATTTTCTGTATTTGCAGATAAAGTAATTGTGACAATTTCCTAATTTTCGGCTGAAAATTTGATTATTCGCTGATATGAAACTAATGTTATCGTAATTTTAACGATCGCGTACCTATTTATTTAACAGCTATCAAAAAGAAATTGTATATCCTTTGACTTATTGTTGTTTTGACCGCTGCCTCAATGCGTTTCTTTGACGACAGCCACCTGCTTACATGTGCCGCTCACGCTTTCGATTAATCCCTCTTCTCCTTGTTATTATTTCGACTACAGGTAAAAAAAGTTATAATGAAATTTTCACGGGTGTATCGACGAATTGTGTTGGAGGAACACCATACTTCGACGGCTGCCTCCGCCGTCTTCCTCACGTGTGTATTTTCGTGTGTTTGCAATTAAATCCGTAGATACAACGTATGAGGCAATCATTCGCCGACAAATTCTCCTTTCTTACTAAAAAATAATAATTTCCACTCTAAAAACGTCGTTACGCCACATAAGTAAATCTGAAATACTTCACAGTTTACGTGTTGGTGAGCAGTTTCTTTTAATAATACTAGCTGACCCGGTCACGCGTTGCTGTGACTCAGTAGTCATAGTACGTTGGATCACGTTTTTTCAGTTTCATGCATGGGAAAACTAAAAATATGTCAGATAGCTTCGTTGCTGCTGATGTATATACCTATCTGGTATCGTGTTATTTCGTCATTTTTATTTACATTTTTTACTTCAAATACGGCCAAATCACTGCCTTTATTAACGTATTTGCAAATGTACTTAATGGATTTTACAGAACTACAAAACTCGACATTAATATGAGCCTTATACGTTTTTGAAAGCAATGGTGAGTTTGGTACCACCCACTGATTGTCAATTTCAACTTGGTTTCTAGAATTTGACATTCGCATCGTAAATGTGTGGCCACCATTCTCAGCGTTTCTGCGGCGATACAACGGATAACCGTCGATATCCATAATAGTATCATTCGTATGTTCCTTTCGGAAACGCTTCTTACATCTTCCATACATGGCAATGTCATGTTAAAAGCACCGCATGGCCCGTGGATCATGTGACTGGTAACAATATCAAACAATTCAGCTGAAATTATTTGACCAATTTCTTCTTGACGGATTTTAACTTCAAGCCAAATCAAAATGTACACTCAATCGAATCCAGATACCGAAAACCGAATATTTTACGATTAAATCAATCAATGATTTTAATTTTTGTTTGAACACACGTGCCGTGATATCATGACGATGCATTGGTTGTTGGCCTGGTAATAGCAAAGTTTGTATTTCCTCCCAATTCGGCTTACATGTAAATGTAATAAAAAAATCTGGACGACCATAATGACATACGTAAGTCATCGCATCTTGTATATATTCCTGCATGTTCCGTGGACTGCCGATGAAGCTTGAAGGTAAAATAAATGCATTACCGATATCATTGGCATTTAAAGATTCATCTATATTGTCGATTATATATAGCATCTCGTAAGTGGATGTATTCCTCCGATCGTAATTTAGCCTGGTTGTATCGAATAAATCGCAAACGTTCGTTTTCAATCTCAGCGTACATATCCACGGCGTATTGATGGTACAGTTGGAGATATCGAAGGATATTGTTCTCCTGATTTCGTCTAATCGTCAACCGGTGGGCGTAGTCACTTTTTTACTTGTTTCATTACCTGAAAAAATAAGAAATTAAATAGGAAAAAAAATTAGAAGAATAAGAAATTAATGTAGTGGGCCCGCGATAATCCGGCCTCTTTTCGGAATGCCGCGGGTCTACTGTATTAATAAAATAAGGAATTAAATAGTTGAATATTAAATTTACCAGTAACTGGATCACACTGTTTGATGATGATGTGATATTCATCCTGCCCTTGCCAGAATATCAGTGGATACTGGAGTGCGTCATACGAACGGTGTAGATCCGAAATTATACTAACAGTGCTATCTCGTCGTGTGATTTTAATGGTTCTATTGTCAACTGGATCACCAACTATAATAACTGCAACTTCATCTACAGTTGCCGCGTTGAACCTGCCAGCGTGTTCTCCTGATGGTAATTTGTCAGCTTTGATGACAATTTGATAGTTGTAATTTTTTAATTGTGGCGACACTCTTTTAAACAATTGAATAAGATGATTATTATTTTCCAAAAAAATTTCCAACAATACCACAATTGCTCTCTCTTCTGATTGTTCGATGAAATTATACTGGCACCGAGTTGTCACGCTTTCCTCACAACTTCCCATAAAATAGATTCGGAGAAACTTCGGGACATCATTAGACATCGGCATTGACGACTCAATCTTATGGTACACCTGGCTTTGTATTTTGAATGTATTTTCAAAATGACGTCCATCAGATGTGAGATCGCAAATTTTTGTTGCTCCAAAAGACGTCATCTGGAAGCAGGAATTGATTTGCGTGTCTTGCACAGAAACAATTCCGAATCGTTTGATTCGCCAGCAAGAAGTGATTGCAAAGGTTCTGGGGGAGTGGGAAGTGATAGTAATACAACTTTTCTTGATGCACAACACATGCCTGCTGCTTCAGTGCGGAATTTCAATGCCTGACTATGTTGGCATAATATGTCCGTTGCATCGATTGCAATTTTAGAATGTGCGGAGTAATCAATGTCTGGTGCATATTCGAAGGCAAGACGAACAAATGATACACGTGTTAATGCACGGCTGATTTACTGTCTCTCTCGTTCTCTTTCTCTAAATGTAGCTATGTGCTGTTCTCGTGCCGCTCTTGTTCTCGATATATTCTGTCACAGACGTTCATCATGCTGTTCTTGAGATTCTTGCATACGACGCTCAGCTGTCCTGATTCTTTGAACTTCCTTACTTGCCGCGATTTGTGTTGCTGATTGATGAGTTCTCTCGTCGTGCGTCTTGCCTCTCTGCTACACGCATTGTCGAGGTTAGATTCTTTGGCGAAATTTCACTGAAAAATATTTGAATTACAGCAAAAAGTGCCTTTCTGAAAGCCTTAAATTAAGACACTATAATACAGTGGGTCCATTGAAAAATACAGTAAAATGGAAGTTAAGAACTAATGAGGAAATATAAAATAACATTAAAAAAAAAACAGAAAAAGAAAAAAAATTTTTTTTTTTTGATACATTTATAGCATGGATGACACCAGGCTTTCAAGAGGTTTAGAAAGATTTGAAACGAAATAATACCAGTGAACTGTTTGGAAAGAAAATTTTTTCGATAGCCGACTTTGAACATGGCAGGATTCAAAGGTAGAGAGGAGTGCAATAATGAAGGAGTACTGGGGAGGAAGAAAGAAAAAACAACAGGAGTGGAATTGACCATAACAAAAAGAAGAAGAAAAATGATTAGCTAGCGAGAAATTCTTACACGATTCGAATTTATAGTAACGTTTTCTTCAATGTTATATTCATGTGTGTAATTACTTTGTCGTTAGGTATAAAGACACACAAACGATGAACAACAATACAGCATAATTATAACACAATACACAGCACAATTAAAATTGAAGAAACTCACGCATATGGCGTGGAATAGACCCTAGCATAAATAAATCGAAATACAACGCCATCTACTGGATTGTTCAGTAAATTAACACACCGCCATCTGTTAGGAATAAACTGTAGCATAAATAAATTGAAACAGAACGTGATCTACTGGATGATTACCCAACCTAGCTAACCAAGTGTTGTATAGATAAGTTAACACATCGCCATCTGTTAGAAACGTATGGAACTATAATAATAATAATTACGTGTGGTCGTAATGACCTGGTGACATGGTTTCTACTGGCTGGGCATTCTGCCCCCGTCGTAGCCACCTTTACCCAGCCCGCCCATCCTGCCTGGTACAGGGGACCTATATTTTAACTTCGAATCCGAACCACAGTACCGTCCTGGCGTATTTCACCTCATACAGCATGCTGCGCCGGGGGTTAATGCCGGGTTAAGTGTCTATAAAAATCCTCGCCGAGACAGGGACTCGAACCGGGGACACTTCCATCTCCAGTCACACTCCCTAACCACTTAGCCAGCAGACCGCTTAGCCTTGGTGGCTTACAAATAATTACAAACCATTGTCGTATGACAAACATTTAATGAACATTTATTTCTCAAATAATAAATATTGAGGGCTATAATCCAGATAAAAACTATCCTATCTTTTAAGTTGGACTAAATCACACACATTAAGCCAAATTTAATCTAAATCGGTTATGTAGTTTCGGAGTTCATCCCGGACGAACATCGTGACACGAGATTTTTATATATATAAAGATTAGATCAACTGTAATATCAATCAAGAAATCAGGAGATATAATAAGGAATTACACAAAAAAGCGCAAAGTCTCGTGCTTGTGCAGTGACAAAAAGTTATGAGATCTTGTTCGGAGCCAGGTCTACACTTAACAGAGTATATTCACTTCACTTTGTGAAGTGGAATGCTTTTCTCGGTGTTATGGAACATTTATATTTTAAAAAAAAAAAAAAAAAAAAAAAAAAAAAAAAAAAAAAAAAAAAAAAAAAAAAAAACACCTCCTGTAACTTGGCCACTAAGCAAACCATATTTTTAAACTTCCTGATGTATTGTAAGGCACATATTATGATCTAAGACTCAATATTTTCCATTTTTATTATTTATTTACAAATTGGTTTAGATTAAATAACAAAAATGTGAAACCTCGAAATACACTTTAAGACACGCTAAAAAGTTTTAATGTCATTTTGCCAACCGAAATATTGTTAACAGTTAATGTTTATCATTTAACATTAAAAATTATTTATTAATTTAATTATTATTTAATTTATTGACGTTTTAAGTAACTGTTTTAAATATACGCGTTAAAAAACTGTTTGTACCAATCCCGCACGGATCCCGCGGGATCCCGCGGGATTGGCGCAAATCCCGCGCGGATCCCGCGGGATTGAAAACACTGTGGGATTGCAATCCTCGTGCTGCAGAGACGCCTAGCAGCTTGTCTCTGAACTATCACATACCAGTGATTTTGACTGTTCACAATTTTGCCATTTACGGTTTGAGTTTCGAAAACTACATTTCTCACGCTCTGGCCTCGCATTAGGGAGGACGCCGGTTCGAATTCCCGTCCGGGCATCCAGATATGGGTTTTCAATACTTTCCCCAAATCACTCCAGGCGAACGCCGGGATGCTTCATTTAAAAAGCCATGGCCTAATTCCTTCCCGTTCCTTGTTCCCAATCCCATCCCGCCTCTAATGACCTCGACTTCGACGAGAAGTAAATCTATAAGTAAAAAAAAAAAAATCATTTCTCAATTGATGAATTGATGATGTCAGCAAAGCTCAGAATTTAATCTTCAATATGATATTTCATTTGTCGATGTTGTTTTGATATGACGGGAATTAGATCGTCATTTTAGAAATGATATATATAAATGAATGCAATTTTTCTCGGCGTTGTTTATTTATTAATGTTTGTGGGTTCCAGATAAGTGATGCATGGATTCCTGTTATTGAGGCTGCTCGTCACCAACGCTCTGCTTTTTGTGTTCCGCGGGCGTCTAATGCTGCTAGGCAACATAACAACGCCTGTTGTTGCCATGACAGTTTTCAAGGCTTCAAGGCTTACAACTGCACCTGAAGATGGCGATGGGGTATATTGTCGCCGAAATATTATGAATAAATAATAATATTACTCGGTTTGTTTCCCGAGAAAGATTAATAAATAAATGATATATATGATTGGTACTATTCGGTAGAGCGGAATAATGCTGTCTGATTTATTAACTGCGACTATTGCTTGTGTGCATGAAAGTTCTGTGTAACATCTATCAACGTTTCCTCCAGTGACGAAGAACAGTGGCTTGCCACTATTTTTTTATTGTTCCAGCAGACGGAGTTGTATGTTTTTCCAGCTCACAGCAAGATGACGGGTGAGGCAAAGGCGCTTTTGGCCGAACGAAGTCTCCAGCAATAAACGGCGAATGACGGACGTGTAAACCGTCGAGACGGCGTTTGTCGAAGAGCGGTCCCGTCAGTCATCTTCGCTCGAATGAGACTCGCACAAATATACACGTGGCCTCTCGGCCGCTGGACCACGTGATGTAGCACTGGACGCGACCACTCCTTTGACACCCACCACACCACAGCTGTGATCGTGAGCATCGTAAGGCTCTGCTAGAAAATTATCACAGAAAAATACTGCCTCATCTGATCAGTGCTTTATATATTTTCAATTTGGTAAGCAAAATCCTCTCCACACCGCGTTGCATTCACGATCGTCCGTTAGTCAAATTATTTATTTATTATCTAATAGGTAGTGCTTGCCCTATTCATTAAAGTACGGTTATTTTTAAATGAAAAGCACTTTTAATTAAATTGAATTATGAGATGGCAAAGCAAGCACAGAATAAAAACGTTTACTTGCTTCGCTTTATATTACTATAAACTACGTTAGGTATGAGTACTTTTAGTATTTATCGCTTGGTTACAGGATGTGGTCGATAGTGGAAGCTTATTTGAAGTTACTAGGTTGGTAAGTGTTTCAAAAGGCCTAGAATCTAAAATGTTTTAACGTTGACAACTCCATTCTTTAATTAGGAGGAAAAAATAAATCTTGACCAGCTTACCCCACAACCTGGGGTATTCCCTACTTCTGTCGTAGGGCTTTACGCATATGGGATCCATTCGCATTATGTGGTGAGTGACCGGTAACGCAATAGTACACTCCCAAAAATACCAACCACCTGGAACTACCCAAGGTCAGATAGAAGGCTTTAGAAAACTCTAAAAATCAGCAAAACAGAAACGAGACGAAAACGTGGAGATAATGATAGTTTATATACCCATAAAAGTGTTCTCAAACTAAGACAGGAACTAAGCAAATACAGAATGAGAACCCGCTCTGGCTTCACATTCGGGAGGATACAAGTTCGAATCCCCCTCCGGAAATCTCGATTTAGGTTTTCTATAGTTTCCCGAAATCATTCAATGCGAATGGCTTAATGGTTCCTTAAACAAAAAACAGAACAAAAGTTTAATTATAATAGCCTAACAAACATTTTGAATAGCCTACTTACCTATATAATGGCTAGGTAACTCTAAAAAGCATTAAAACTTCCCAGTATCCTCGGAAAATTACCCGAAACGAAGAAAGTATTATCTTTGTCAGATTTATTTATTTTAATGGCTTTCGGCATTGTCGGCCATACATTACATTTTATAACAATTTACATTTCAGTTTCTTTACATGTTCTTGTGTACGTCAAGTTTACATTATTGATTATATACTATAATATATCTACATGGAATCGGTTACATTATTAATATCTCCTATCTGCGTACTTGCGTAGTAGTGGTTTTAATATACAATTAGTGGGGTTTTTGAACACTGTAACTTAACTCTATTTTACTCAGTGTGAAGCCTTTGTAACCTAATCATTCACAATGACGGCACAATGCAACGATGATTATTAAAAATAAACGACGGATCACAGGACGAGCTTACGGTGCAAGCTACAGCCATCGCACTCCAACCGTTCGTGTCGTCTGACCGAGCAGAGGTTATTAAAATCCGCTGCAATCTCCCGTTATTCATAAGTTTTCGAAATCAACTTGAATGCTCTTTTAATTCAGTCATCTCCTATATATATTAACAGTTCCAAGGAAACCTAATAAATTCCTTTTTTATATGTTTGTGTTAAGATCTTTCAAAGTGAATGCTGCAGTTTTTCTTTCAAAGAGTCATATTAAACTTCTCTATTTATTCAAGCTGAAAATAAACTGCCGGCTCAAATTTTCCTTCTCGTCGATGAACCTTAGAGCCAAAAATAATGATAAAAATACCATTTAGAACGGCCACGCGAGCTAATGCACAAGGGTTGGACAAAATAATATGAACACCTGACCTTTACATACTATTGATTTATTAATATGTTGTTGGGCCACCTTTTGCTTGGAGAACAGCTGCAATTCTTCGCCGAATAGATTCGTAGAGTGTCTGAATAGTTTACATCGGAATGTTGTTCCATTCTTGTACCAAAGCATCCGCCAATTGGTTCAATGATGTTGGAGGCGGAAATCTGCTCGTTATTCTCTGCACTATAACTCCCCACAACGGATCAATTATGTTGAGGTCTGGTGATTGTATTGGCCAGGGAAGATGTTTGATGATATTCTGATGCTCCTCGAACCAGGACAGAATCTTTTTGGCTCTGTGTATGGGCGCATTATCATTTTGGAAGATGGCAGTGTTTGGCAGCAGTATGCTAGTCACAGTGAGAACTTCATCATTGAGGATGTCGAGATATTCATTCGCACTACGAACAGTGATGTGAATGAGAGGACCAGCTGAATATCACGATATAGCCACCCAAATTATATCGGAACCTCTCTCACGTTCGACTGTAGGACAAAGGCTTCTGTTGGGATTCTGCATACATAAACCCGACCGTTAGTAGAAAACAATGTGAACGATGATTCATCGGACCATACCACATTCTTCCAATCATCAAGTGTCCAGTATTTATGATCGTGGCACCACTTGTTTCGCAGCTTAGCGTTGGTTGCCATTATAAAGGGTTCTGCTACGGCAGCCCTTCCATGAACGTTAGCTTTGTGGAGCTCCCGCCGTACTGTTTTTGGCGACACAGTATTACTCAGGTGTGTGTTGAGTTCTGCTGTCACTTTTTGCTGCGGTAGTTTTGTGTTGTCTGGCCACAATCGTTTTTACTATTCGTCGGTCTCTGTCGGTTACTTTGGTTTTCGTCCACTATTCCTCTTCGCCGACGATGTTTTACCATGTTTTGTGTATGCTGTCATTACCGTGGATACTGTCGCTCGTGAGACGTTAAACAGTTCAGCTTTTTTCGTAACAGGCACTCCCGCTAACCGCGCTGCAATGATTTGCCTTCTTTCGAATTTCACCGATCGCTTGATATAACCGTCGCAGAACAAAGCGTATAATACACTGACACATAACCTACTAGACTTGCCACCTCAACTACACCGTACAAGTGCGTCGTAGTATTCGAACGGAAGTAATGCTGCCAACATGCAACAACCTGTACTCAATTATATGGTGTTGATATTATTTTGTCCAACCTCTGTAGGTCCTATGTTCCCAACAAATCTATGACGACATTCAAAATCAATGAATGACTGATTATTAGATTCTAATTTTGCCCAATTCCACAAGAGACGGTTGTCAGGTGTTCTGTTTGCCTCTCAGTAATGTGTATTCCCTCACAATGTCCACAGTTAATGATGATTATTATTTGTAAAGAGTGTTTTAGTATGACAAACTATCTTTCTACCTTCATACTTAACCAAAATCATTAAAAGAAGTGTAATTTTTAATACTAAATTGTCCGCTTTGGTAACATCATTAATTAAAAACAAAATTTGAAATTAAATCCATAAACGGCAAGATTATTAGCAACCAGCGTCACGTGTATGCAATAGTTGAGAGTCAAGCTGCCAGGCTTCACTTGTATCGATTACAAGCGTTCGTTTTACCACCAGATAGCAGCACCACGTATTGAAATTTTCGCGCGGGCCATGATCGCATTACCGCTGGATATTATATTGACAAATAAACAATTGTTGCTACAAAATGAGATAGTTCAGAGCAAAGCTGCTGGGCTTCGCTGACGTCAATAGTAAATAATCGCATTAACGCTAGATAGCAGCACGACATTTCAGAGAATTATGGATAAACTATTTTTGTTTTCTAAAGTAATGGTGGGTTCCACGACGCGTGGTTTTGAACACCGCGTCACATCAGCCGAAGTATACTGATCAGCAAGCGCCACAGGCTAGGCCTCACCGCCTCCTCACGGCCTTGCCTAGTGTCGTTTCAGCTTTTCGGGCGTTTGATGTTTACCGAATTGACGACGGATAGAGGCGCGCTGTCCCTGCAAGCACAGCTGAATTGGCCAGGCCCGCAAATGTGCGGATTGTGGGAAGCCAACTTAAGGAACTTTCTGATATTTTCTGGGCTTCGGGGTAAGGGGGCATCCATAAATTACGTGAGGTGTTTTTCCGGATTTCCGGCCCGCCCCCCCCCCTCTCTGGTGAGATTTTTTGAGATCTGGTGTGACCTCCCTCCCCCTCTGGTGAGATCCGGTCCGTGAGATCCCCCCCCCCCCCCCCCAGAAAACGCTCTCGCAAGTATTTGAGACCTTTACTCCCCCACTTTTCGACGAAATACCCCCCTACAATCGATTTTCGCGACATTTGTAGACTTTTTTTTTTTTAGCTCTACAGTCCAAAAATTTTGTCTAAACCTCACGTGAGATTTCCGTTGACCCCCCTCCCCCTTGGTGTGATTTCGCCGAACCCCCCCCCCCCCATTTCTCCTCACGTAATTTAGGGGCGCCCCCTAATCGCATTACCGCTAGATAACTGCGCTACATATCACACAGGTACGGATAAACTGTTTTTGTTTTCTACAGTAATAAGCTTTTTGTATTTTTTTTGTTTCTCTTAGTGAAATATTTCATCATTTCTACCTGTTTCGTTATGTGTCGTCAGTATTTTGCTAGTTATTTATTTCAGTTGACAGTTAAACATTTGCTAAAAATGAGCTGATTCTTCTTTCATCCTACTGCAAACTACCATTAATTGTATATAATTCAAGAAAATTTCAGTCGGGTCAGCAAGTAAATCTTTATAGCTACCGTGCGGGGTAAGCGGTTAACGCTCTGGCCTCGGATTCGGGAGGACTGGCGGTTCGAATCCCCGTCCGGGCATTCAGATTTGGGTTTCCCCAAATCTCTCCAGGTGAATGCTGGAATGCTTCCATCAAAAGTTCCTGGCCGAATTGCTTCCCGATCTTTGTTACCAGTCCTTTCCCGCCTCTAGTCTACATCTACATATATACTCTGCAATTCACAAAATTGTGGGTGGCAGAGGGTGCTCAGCACCGAAGCTAATCTCTTTGCTGTGCATTCCAATCCCTAATGGTACGAGGGAAAAAAGAATTCATATAAGAATCAGTCCGGCATCTTATTTCTCTAATCTTTCCTGTCCTTCACACCCAAATAGGTTGGTGGAAGAAGTATTTCACTACACTCAAAAGTGAAAGTGGGAGTACGCATGTTTACCAAAAAGTTTAAACAAAACGTGTGTCGTCTATCTACCAGAGACTCCCAACCTAGTCTACTAATCAGTTCTGTGACGCTTTCATAAGGACTGTAGCAAGCTGTCACGAATCGAGCGGCTCTTCTCCGTACTTTCTCTATACTTTCGATCAACCCCTTACGAAACGGATCCCAAATGGCAAAACAATAGTCCAAATGTGGACGCACAAGAGATTTGTACGCTATCTCCTTTGTTTGTTCATTACAATTTTTCAAGATTCGACCTATGAATCGCAGCCTAGAATTTGCTCTACCTACTAACGAATTAATGTGTATGTCCCATTTCATGTTCCTTTGTACTGTTACTTCCAAATATTTCATAGAATCGACCATATCGATAACTGTATTGTTTAACTTGTATTTCTGAACAATTGGATTCTTTTAGTTATGCTCATTGTCTTACACTTTTTACAATTTAGAGTAAGTTGCCACTCAGCGCACCAAGCCAAAATAACATCCAGATCGCGCTGAATTTCAAAGCAATCTGCCAAATTTCTTACTTCCCTATAAATAACCGCATCATCAGCAAACAATCTAAATAGGCTTTTCACTTTGTCTCCGAGATCGTTTATAAAAATTAAGAAAAGAAGTGGTCCTATTACACTTCCTTGAAGTACACCCGATGTAACATCTAGATTAGAAGAACTTTCTCCTTCAACGACAACATACTGCGACCGACCAGTTAGAAAATCCTTTATCCATTCACAAAGCTGATCATATATATCGTACGCTCGAAGCTTCGCTAAAAGGCGGTCTAGTGACCAAGACGTAGACGATGTGTAAATCCATAACTAAAAAAGAAAGAGAGAAATGTTTAAATCTGGTAATCTTCTTTACTGTGTTCAGAAATTCGGTGCAGTTCTCCAGTTGCAACTTGTTCTGGAAACCCCTTCCCTGTACCTGTAATGACGTCTATTGAGGGAACCATTGAGTGTCTGGAGTGTGTGTTAGAAGGCGAAGCACAACGGGGTCAAGAAGCGATTGTGGACGACGCACGCACTAACGGTCGGATAACCACCCCTGGCATTGTGACTTGGCCGAGGCAGGTAGCTGAGTCCTCGACTTGGCTGCTCTCTTGGCTGCCAGCTGCCGAGTCCTGGCACCTGGCTGCGATGGAGTGCCGGCAGTCTATCGGAATTTGTCGCCTATTGTCGCGCCCTGGTGGGGACTCTCCGAGTCCATTGAGAAGCACCGCGGCGTGGGAAAAGGCTCACACCTGGCTGGCAAGACCCCGTAGATCCTCCAAATGATAGCAGTGCAGACCAGACTTCACCCAACTAAACCGCCAGTATTGGGATATCGCCGTATGAAAATTATGAGGCTGCAGTATGTGAAAATAAGAAACAGGTTAGGAAATGCGCATAGGCCTGATACGGCCTGTTAGAAAGTACGCTGTATCGATACTCGTTCCGGTCATCAAGTATTCAGTTTTTTTAATGCCTCCCAAAGTCATTACCAGCGAATACAGAAGTGGTTCCTTCAAAAGGCCATCGGTAAATTTCTTCCTATTCCATCGTTTGTTCTTCCTGATCCCTTGAACTCAGGAATTCAGAATAGAAGTCTTTACCATTCTGATATCACCTTCTATTATTTCCTTGGTATTTGGAATGTTTTTTTTCTTCACTTTTTATTTTCATTTCTTTTGTGCCTTATGGTTTTACTGTTTGTTCATGTTTATATTTATTATTTTATTGTTATTATATTTCTGTACATAATTTTTTGTCCATCCGTGTTTTGCGTGATCACACACACACACACATATGCACACACACACATATGCACACACACACATATGCACACACACACACAATTATTCACACTCGCACGCACGCTCTTGACCTAACGTATTTGGATGGCCGTGATCACGTCAGTTTTGTCTTGTATGTATCTACAATTTATGTTTCCATCTTAAACTCTAACATAATTAGCTGGTTGGTGTTGTACACATACCTTTTATCATAACTGTGCTTTCAATCTAAGTTTTTAGATGCATCACAAGTACATACGCACTTCTACAATCACGTCACCCACCTATCTCTAATGACCAAGGTGTTGACTCGCCTTAAGGTTCTTAGCATAAAATGCACACAAAACAAGGTGATTGTTCCTAAGTATATTTAATGCTTGAAATTAACATGAGCAGAATCTAGTAGAAGAGAAATTTGACTTTGTGGTAAAACTTCATTGAAAGAAAACTGAAATGCTTCGGTACGCTTACGATATTGCAATCCGAGAACGCCTTCATAAATGTGGAAAATCTTAAGGAAAAACTAAAACATAGAATTGGTGAAAATAAAACCAAAATTACAATTTGTGACATGGAAAGAAATATACCATAGAAGAAGTCGATGTTTTCACTTATTTGGAGAGCAAATTCACTGTTGATGGGAAATATGAAACAGAAATTGTAGTCAGGAAAAGTCGAGCAAAACCTGTTCTCAGTATACGGAACAACTTATTTATAGCGAAAAATATTAGTTTCACGGTAAGAAAAAAGTTGATGACAACTTTACTACGGAATGAGGTATAATTTTAGCATGAAGCCTACCCAGAGGGAACTAAGAAAGATGTCTGAAACCAAAAGAATTGTGGTTCTTCCGAAGGGTGTAAAAAACTAACTGATCAGATAAGGTCTCACGAACGAAGTATGTACGTGGAACAATGCTATGAAAGAATCATTTCAGTTAACTGCACCGTCAATGCGACACAAAATTCCTGTGAAACTGACCATACAGGACAAGTTGAACGAAAATATTAAGGAAACCACGCAACTACACGCAGACCGGACAGAGATTAGGAATAATACGGTTAAAAATACAAATTTTTAGTAATTTGATGTTCAAGAGTTTTGTCAATGCATGACTTGCTTTTTCTATTACTCCTCACATGATGTAATTTTAATATTATTATTCATATTTGAGAGTATATACCGTTTCTCACATCCTTGCTTTTGTTCCTCTTTCTTGTAGATATTAGTTTTTTTCAATTTTGATATCAAAATAAAGTTTTTTTAACTAATTAATTACTCTCCTAAATATAACTAAGGAATGATGGTGGATACGATTTTGTCAATGACGCTTTTCAAACGTTTACGGACTACGCTGAGAAGATTTGAAGATGACTAACAGAACTGGGATGTCTTCATGTGCAGTAATTGTTGGCTTTGGTTCTCGTTTTAGAAAACGGTATACTGTCTTCTTAATAACTCTTACATTTTAAATTGATACGTTCTCGAAATCTTTCCCGTTTTCAAATATTTTCATTTTTTCATACTGGCTAACGAATATATTGATAAAATGAAACAAATAACAAAAGTTGTTCTAGTCTTCCTATGGCCGGAGTAAGTCCTGACATGTTAAAGAAAAATACCTAGCATGTCAGGGAATGGTAGCTTCGACGGGTTTGCCAAAGAAAGGGTTTAGTTTCTTTCGCAGCTATTATATTGTTGCCAATACTTCAAGTAGTTAAACCAATATTCCCGTGTTATTATTTTTTCCTTATTTTTCAATTTGAGTAGTGATATATCCTCAATAACTTTTAATTTAATTGCTTCGAAGATTCTGTGATATTTGCTGTTCTGAAATTTCATGTGCTTGTTGTTGATCCTCTTGTAGGGATAGGCAAATGAACAGATATATCGATAAATATCGTATAGATATTTACAAACAGTATCGATATATCAAGAACAATTTTCTAAAAAAAAATCCCAAAAGTACATCAAAATATTTAATAAAATTCGAGAAATTAAAGACACATATGGAAATTATAAAAAAACTTTTGTTAATTTATCTATTACTACAATCAACCAAACCAGTAATCATCTGAGGAACACCCTGTTTTCTATGTTCCACTGTCGATCTACTCTTGTTGTCTAGTGCTACCAAATTAACAGCAAAAGCTACTCTCTCGGATGAAACAGAAGAGTCTTGGCATATCAGTTACTTAGTCAACGGATTAACTTATATTCGTCAATGAAAAAATCCAATTGAAAACAGAAGCTGTTAATTTACGTCAACCATCAACTTCACAACACGAATGCTTAACAATATTCTTCAACTAGACTGAAAATAATCTAACCGTTATAAATTGGTATCATTGAAAAAAAAATGACGTTGTCACTAACATAGATCTGTTAAAATTTAACGTCTTTTTTAACCTGTTAATCGGTGATGAAGAAATGTTAAATTACGAAAAATTCACTTTTTGTAAAACGCCTTCATATCTGATAGGTAATTTATCCAATTAATATGCAATACATTATTTTGGACACTGATTTGCAAAAATATCGAATCGGTACTAAAAAATATCGTTTTTTGACATATCGAAAGTAAAAGTATCGACGATTATTATCGAATATTTTATGCCTACTGCCCTCCTTAGGTTTTCTGACTCAATAGACAGCATATAATTATTATGAAAGAATGATAAATTCATTACTTCTGATTCACATTGTACAGAAAATTGGTGTCTCAAAATCTGATGTGAAAACGCCTTTTGCCTTCGATTTGCGTTAGTTTTACTGTATACCCTTAATCCGATAGCGAAGTAATTTCGTGGCTATGTGTAACAGATACTGGAATATTACGCCTTGAAAAGTCTCCTTCGCTTGAACTAACCGAAGTTTTTATCTGCTCCACGCGGTACAATGATAATCTCAGCGAGCTTGTAGTAAGTTATATTAAATGAAATTGCGCTTTCGATGGAGCAATGTGTAAGAACAGACAATCGAATGAACGTTAATCTTATAACCGCTGTTAAACATGAATTTTTACGTCGTTTTTATGATCGATCCGTCAACGCTCACAACCAATGCTCTCTTGTTGGTGTTATGTAAACTGCATGACGTCAATTCTATTTATTTAATTAGAAATAGATACAGCGTTAGTAACTTTTTCCAACACGAACATTTTTACAGAAGCTTTTATTTAAACGTAAAACCATCGAAGTCTGCAGAAAAATTTTTAGTGTCGTTTGTTCAGCTTTTTTGGTCAACTGTTTGGGAGCAGAATCTATGTGTAACTCTATGACTAGGGTAAATTCATTGCTCTGTAGTTGTAGCGATACCGTGTGCAGTTTCAGGCATTTTTAATTCACTGTTGCAGCTGATTGTATTATATTTCCAACCTCACA
Source organism: Vandiemenella viatica (assembly GCA_031002005.1). NCBI lineage: Eukaryota > Metazoa > Arthropoda > Insecta > Orthoptera > Morabidae > Vandiemenella > Vandiemenella viatica. The sequence continues at coordinate 51,386,365 of CM061914.1, read as the reverse complement.
TGAATAATAGTGTCAACTTTATTTCAAATTAATTAATATATAGGAAAAGTGATGAAGATAGTGGTACTGACGGACCGATGCTAAAGAAAAGGAATCACAATAATCATAAATGAATATTATTCGCAACGTGAATTTTAAAGGTACACAACAGACAAACTAGTATGGTAAACTGGTGAAAACTCTTATTAAAAAATGAAGTGATACTAAGTTTAATAATGATTCTCTAATTAAAATCTTGTTTAAATTCAACTCACTGAGTTATAATTATAAACTTTTATCCCCAGAGGAAAATGCAAATTATGGAGGAAAACGTATAAAGCACTTGCATGATAACTTAAAGGCAAAATCATGCATACACTTGATTGGAGAAAATATTCAACGTTAACGGTTAAGTATGAGTTATACGTTAATCAATATATTGAGGATAATTACCTTTTACTATTTGGTCGTCAAGAAACAGATATCCGTATTACACTATGTATCAAAATTTGACCAAGATTTTATTTATCTTAGTTTTTTAGTGTTTGTTGCTTGATTTAATGATGTCGATTATAATATACAAGTATTTTTTCTTAAGTGTTAATATTTTGGTTTTAATAATAAATTTTTCAGTTTTCTTAAAAACTTCTAATATTACATATTTATTTAAAAGAAGAATCCAACAACAGAAATATACACTACCTCAAGAATTGGTAGGAATAAGTGCAAAAATATTGAGTAACATTGAATCTTCATACATCAATAGCGTCTTTTATAAAAGTTTATCAGAACGGCTTTTTCTCCTATGTTTTACTGATCCCTCTGCATGTACTATACCCTATACATAGTCTCCCGTTATAGCACAGTTCCAACGTCACTGATACCTTCTTTCCATTCAGTGAATGTCTTGGCGAAACGCTCACCGTGTTCCTAACTTACAGCTCCTATATTTGGCCTAAATATGTCAATATGAGAAATCAAGTAATGCATTTACACAGACATTCGACATCCAAGAACATGGTAGTTCTGTATCAAATTTTCTATCAGTTGCCGTGTAATTCTAATTTCTATTGTTGCTCATAAACTTCTCCACTACCATTCTAAATGCAATCACGAGCAATTCGTTTATCAAAAGTAATTCCATCTTCAAGTTCTATTGATCTCAGTATCATACGCATCTAAGGTCCGGTAAAATTTTAATTTTGCATCAGTTATGTTGGGGAATATTTGTCTGATGATGCTCAGAGCCTCACTGTTCCTATCTAAACCGTTGCTGAATTGTTTAACAAGTTTGATATGGAATGGGGGCTCATTCATCACGTTATATGCACCTGGCAACAATGCCCGCAATTGAGATGTCTTACTTGGATGAATGATTTCGTCATCGGGGGTACCAGAATTTTCACTCATGACCCCCTCGAGAAACTCCCTCGTGCACATTAAGCACCAGTAGCCGGCCACGTCGCGGAATCAGGTCATCTGAAGAATTACCCGCCATTACAGCGAGGATGTTGAGGCAGGGCTCACTTTGCCACCCATTGAGGGTGCCCAAGGGGAGCAACGCGGAAGCGGTGCCTGCCACAAACCAGGCCGAAGACCCTTCCAAAACCTGGCCGTACAGCTTAAGCCTTTCTGCTATGCCCGCGCGCGACAGGCCCACCCATCCCCGCAGGAGTCAAGGTGGAAGCCGTAGCGACCGAGCACAGTGCAGACTTGCTGAATACTAGACGTCTCCCGAGCCCAACCGGCACATCAGGTGTGGGCGCTATTAATACGCCCGAGTCCCCGCGCAGATCAGGCTTCAGACCACTCGTCCAAGCTTCGCAGAGCACCATCGTAGAGCAAGATCACACCGCTACCGTGGCGCTCCCTAGTGGTGCTGCCCATCCGGGTCAGATGTTCGGGCACAAATACAACAAAGTCCCCAAATATCCGGAAATGGGCCTTACTGATGAGCACAACTTCATGCTCACTCATCCAGTCTTCACTGAGCACCATCATAGCGCACGATCACGTCGCAGCAGGCTCGAAGTGCCGCAGCGCTCACTGGTGGTGCTGCCCTGGATCAAATATTCGGAATCATGCACTACCAAACTCCAATTATATAGAGGATCTATTGTGACAGCAAGCGACGGTGCATAGCGGCGCAGGGAGCACTAGTTTCTCCGATCACCGAACGCTACCGCAGCAGCAGTCTCACCCGACATGCTGGAGACTTTAGATTACGGACGGACACCCGTGATAAGGCTGCTACCTTCAACGATGCTCGCTGCCTTACGGGATCCGAACATCGCCCTCCCCCCCCCCCCCCACCCACACTAGAGTCGCGTAGCTCTTACAGAAGGAACCAGTAGAAACGGTGGGGAGAATCCTCCCCTCCTGCTCCGGTCTTACTGCCAAGGGCGTCGGCACTGAGTGGAATACTGACGGCACGACGAACCACTCCCATGACTACTTCGCGCCAGTCTTAAGCCGCGTTCCCACGTCGCGTCCCTCGGCGCTGGTGGACGCCATTCATCTTTGTTGCATATGCTAGCAGGTACGGCGCACCTCGACCCACCGCCAGGCGGTAAAAGATGAAAGGCGCGTACAGCCATACCACGCGCCGTGGGAATGCGGCTCTATAATCAACCAGCACATTGGCTACCGACACCGTGTTTTCGTTTACCGGTGGCAGACGAAACCAGCGACTTGATCGCCAACGCCCACCTCAGCAAGTGACCACCGAGCGTGGTGGGTGAGTGATTAACACACTGACCTCACTTTCGGGAGAGCGTCGGTTCGAATCCCCTTCCGGGTATCCAGATTTGGGTTTTCTATGTTTTTCTAAAATCACTGTAGGCAAATGCCGAGATGCTTCGTTAAAAGGCCACGGCCGAATTCCTTCCCGTTCATTCTCCCCAGTCCCATCCCGTCTCTAAGAACGTCGACGTCGACAAGGCGTAAAGCCGTAAGTTAAAAAAATAACGGAATCAACCATTATCTCAACAGCGGATATCGGCTTACCGGCACTTTGTGTATCCGTTCTGCAAGGTCAAACCACCTCGTTGAACACCGAGCAATCTGCATAGCCGCGGAAAAGACCGCTATGTCGGCATAGTCGGAGCATCGGAACAGTATGCAATCTCGGCGGCAGGGTGCATGACATCTCTGACAGCATATTTGCAACGTATACTGCCGGTGCCATAAAGTCCTTTCGGCTGGACACCCGAGAGGAATTTATTGCATTAGTACGCAGGGAAAATCCCCTCACACATCATATACTGCCAGTGCCGCGAACTGGGGAGATGCAATGGACCCATGTTCTAATTCCGAGACCGTAGTACCGGTCGACCTGATTTCGGTAATTCTGTAATTCATAGGCTATTCCGCTTTTGACACTCAAAATATACACGCCAAAATGAAGGCGAATGGGGTGTGTTCTACGTATCTTAAATACATCCTCAATTTCAGATGCGGTGTGCTTATTCTCAAACTGATGAACGGAACAAAACAAAATTAGCATAATACGAGACTTAGTACTTGTTAACAGCCACCGTTACAAGTATATACAGTAGCTCAGTGTTGCTCGGTAAGAGGACGTTCAGACTTCCATAACGACAGGAAGTTTGGCTTAGGAAAGGTAAAAGTAATGAAACTTGACAGTAACCCAGCAATACCGTGATACGGAAATCTATTAGCAAAGTTGAGATAGAATGGTTTCAAACTGAAAACATTTACATCTTGAAAGACTGGTGGTCTTCATATACTAATAAAATTATTAGTCTATCATATGAATCATATGATGAAACTATTCTAAAGAACATTAGTAGATCTTGGCTGAGTGAATGTCATTTAACTACAAGGATTGTTGTAAAGCCACGATTAGGAATCACACGCTTTTGATGTGGGTAACAGAAAATCACCGAACATTTTATTACCCTTTGTCGCTATTGTCTTTGCCTATATTTAAATCTGGAGCCCATAAACAAAAACAAACTAGAAGACACAAAGAGAATGCCAACAATTTTTAATGACATAAACAATCGACAACTCTCTGATGATCAAAATGTTACTGTGATGACGATTCTGATGTAATATCTGCCTCCTTACTACTTACTGGGACGAGAGGATTAAGCCACACCATCTATTAACGACATGGTTTGAATAAGAGAGAGAGAACAAACGGAGACAAGGACGAAAGGTGAGATGTAGGTAAATTTAACCGTTCAGCAGATGAAAAAGGTATCTTCGGACTAACTGAATTGAATGACGTCAAGGTAATTGTTGTTAATCAGAGGCTTTAAGGCACTTTCGCGGAAGCCAATCACAGCAGCAATTTGCCGTCATTTCACACATCAACACTCCGTCCGTGTAGTGACAGGTAATGAAATAGAATGACACTAAATACATTGTTATGCTAAGAAATTTTGGAATAATGTTTTGAACTACGTAAACAAACCGTCACTTAACTGTTACATTACTCTATTCAAATGTCTTTTCCTACTTTTTTTGCCTATATTGTAACTGTAAATTAGCAAAATAAATCCAATTTATGTCTTTCACATAAAAATAATTTTGATTCGTCATTTAACCATGACTCCCTATGACGCTCAAGTTTCCTGCTATATTACGTCACGATTAATAACTAACATTAACAACCAAATAACAAGGCGTAATACTTTGTTTTAAGAGTCATTTGCCAATTTGAACTATAATGTGCAACAAGAATCAATTTATGTCCAATAAATTTTTAAAATGTTAATATGGTTTAATATGCATTTAGAATAGTAATATCGAAGTAAAAGAAAAAAGTCAAGATTCAAAAATAAATTCTAGATTTAATAAAAGTTCGAATTATTCGCAGCATTAAAAAGGTAAAGTGCAAAAAATCACTGTTTGATACTTTGTATTAGAGATAATTAAAAATATTTTAGCCCCTCCAAAAAAAAAAAAAAAAAAAAAAAAAAAAAAGTAAATAAAAAAAACAGGGAAATACTAATTATGTGTTATCTGGTAAAGTTTATATAAAATATACATGAAATTAATTTGCGTATACATTTCTGGGAACATGATCATAAAGATACAATTACTCATCGTATCATCTGATGTTAATATTATTTCTCCAATCATCGCTCAGTCGAAGTATAATAGGTTCACCGCCTCATAAACCTCAATAGTTACATTGATCTCTTCACTAATGATTCCAAAGCTGTTGTCATGGCGTAAGCTACGAATATGTGTAAGCAGTATTACTTCATTTTGAAGATTGAATCTAACTGCAGCAATTATTGTGGTTCTTTAGGTAAGTGAAATCGTTGGTATAGTAGTGCTAGGCAGATTACAACGTCTGAATGCATATAGAATGGAAAGGGAGTATTGAAATCGTCTTGACGTTGAGCTCTTACCGAAGAATATCATAAAGCATGTAGGCCATTTTTGTCTGATGTCACAATAACACAAGGTCAAGAACACTGCGTTTATGACTATGAAACACTACCCTAGTGTGTACCGTAAGTTGTCCTTTTCTGTTGCCACTACTCAACGTGATTGGGAAGTTGGGGGGATGGTTCGTGTCATATTTTGAGTGCTATAGGTTTGAGCCCCCATCGGACAGTTTGGTTCATCTGCGTTCCCTATTGGAGAACAAATTTCAACGCCAAAATCCATATTTGAGTCGGCAGCTGTAGTAGCAGCTCCTTTTAGCTTTTCGACCGACTCCGAAACTTTTTGTACTCAGTAAATAACACATTTTCGGGCCAAAATTAGAACGAAATATTCGTACATACTTATTTACCTGTCTGTTTCACCACGGAAACAACTGATACACCAGCCAACTTCTATAGTTTACACGGAATGCTAATATATAAATGAAATAACAATTATTTGGTTCCACTATGACGGTACATCTAGTCATAAAGGATGTTCGATTTTGATGGCAACTCGAAGAGGGCCGCAATGGAGATGATGAATTCGTTGTTACTCTTATCGTTTTAAAATTCCTTTTAGTTTTTAGTATGCAGCTGTTTTCCAACCCGATTTATACGTCATATTCACCAAAAATGGTAACGTCTGCCAAATTATTGTCATTAATTTTGTATTGTGATGGAGTTAACATTCCGGTGGCAATTCTCCCAGTCATCCATTTACCTGTTTTTTATATACATATTTTTAAAATTTTCTTTTATAATTGGAATGTCAAATTCCTCTCCCATTTACTGATATGTTTTACAAAATTGAATTCTAAATTCCTTAAGCGTTTTTGGAAAATTATTCATCACTACACTTGATAATTTGTTCCAATCCCTGACATCCTTGCCAACAAAAGAAAATTTTCACACTCCCTTATGCATGAAACCGACGGCAAGCTTGTGGTCATGGTCACCTTTCCCCTTCCATTCACTAATTCTTTGACCAATATCCCCCCCGGCTCCATCACCAATATATGACCTGTACATTCCCAGCACTCTCCACCCTCCTCCTTTCCTCCAAAGAGTTCTAACCCAGCTCCCTTATCATATCAGTTACTGACTGGGTCCTGCAATAATTTGCTCAAAGAACTGTAGCTGCTCTTCTTTGAACACCTTCCAATTCCTGTTTAATTCAATGAAAATATACTAATAAAGGGGCAAGAAGAATAGAAGTAAGCAGTAAAAACAGGACTGATGTTGTAGAATAAAGCCAAACTCCGCTTTTTCTCGCAGCTGAAATATTTCAGTGGATACTTAAATCAGTTTATTATCAAATACATTTTGTTCAAGTACTTAAAGTAAGATCTGAGTAAATATCCCATTTATAAATTGGATTTGACAAGATTCATAGTTCCGTTGATCGTTTTGTGTAGGGTTGCAAGTTAATATCAGTATGCAGCAGCACAGCACCAATTACTGCCTTTTCTTAGAGGGCAGGTGGAGGTGGAGGATATTGTCCGTAGACATTGCCTCCAAAAGTATATGGGTGGTGCAAATCTTCACTGTTGGGGTGGCTTCACGGTGGTGTCAATTATTTGATTAAATTTAGTGGTCTCTTGTGACGATCAATTGTTGTATCATAGCGACCGATGTTGTGGACTTCAGGGTTTTTGCTTCTATGAGTACTTTTGTAGAAAATTTCGGCTAGTTGTTTGAACCTGTCGTGAAGATATGGAACTCCAGTGGCTTCATGGAGTGCATAGGTTGGAAAACTGTTTGGAAGATGTAGAGCTCTCTTCAGTGCCCTGTTTTGTATTGTTTGTAATCTGAGTATATGACTGTCGGCAGCGTATGCCCACACTGGACAGGCGTACTCAATAATTGGTCTTACAAGAGTGGTGTATATCTTAATGCCAGTACTTGGGGCTAGATTATTGTTTTTGTTAAGCAGCGAGTATAGGCTGTGAAGCCTCAAGCTTGCTTTCCTGCGGATATCATTAATATGGGCTTGCCAGGTGAGTCTCCTGTCTAGCAACACTCCTAGATAGCGTGCAGTAGCTGACCAGGGTATATCGTTACCATGAAGGTGAAGAACGGGGTCCGGTTGCCGTTGCCGACGGGGCCCAAGTCTTTTGCTGATGATTATTGCCTGTGTCTTTGCTGGGTTAATATCAATTCTCCATCTCCGGGCCCAGCTCTCCGTTACCTGGAGGACTTCCTGAAGACGGCGTATGGATAAATATATCAATATTTATATCTACACCAGGCAGATATCGACTGCAGAAAACCGATATGATCGATATTTCTAAATTTGAGGTAGTTTAATGAAAAAATAAGTCTGCAAATATTGATCGTAAACAGATTCTGAAAGCAGTGGTTTACCTAACCTTTTCCCATGAAGTCTGTTCCTAGTTTGAGATAGGACTGTTGATATTTTTAAAAATATCGGATTTTCGATATATCGATATTTAAAAAAATATTTATATCGGGTTCGATATATCGAAGAAAAAGTATCGATATATCGACCCTATTATATAAACACAATGTTACAAATACAAATCATTTTAAAAAAGGGCGTAGTCTTGTGGCTATTTAATGATGAAGAGTTGTGAGATATTTTTCTGAATCAAGTTTTGATTTTCTGAAAAAAATATTTCATGACGTTACGGATAAATCTTTTTTTTAAATTGTGATTTAGTCATTATACTACCACTTTACTAAAAGGAAAGGCAGAATGTTTATGATTTACTCGAAGACTTGTGAATCCAGAAAGAACACCGAGGAAAATCTTGACTTTTGTGGGTTTAAAAGCTCAATAATGCAACATTGTAGAGGCATTTATTTAGGTTGATGTTCTATTATCAGAGTTTGCATAGTGACCAAATCACTTTTTTTACAAGTATTGTTTTATGTGGAATTTAATTTCTTTTTGTAGGTTGATAGATTATTCTGAGTCTTCTTACTTTTTTGGACCAAATGTTTGCACCTTAGCAAAGATTGTGTATCCGAATTATCAATATTCCTGCTTACATCCAATTTTCTTGTCAAAATACTTTCCTCGACAACACACGCTCATGTAAAACAACGGGCTCGAGTCCGATTCGTTCTGTGCGAGCTTCGCCGTGTCTGCATTGTTATCATCGGTGTAGGACTACCAATAACTTCCAAATTAAATGTATTAACAAAGTAAAATTAATTGTGTTTTTTATGCTCCTGATCTTTGTGCAAAACTGAAATTCAAGGCATATTGCCTCATCAAGAAGAAAGCAATTAACCTACAAATTTTCTCTTAGACGTTTCAGCTTTTAGATTGGCATTGAAAAAACACAGGAACTTTTCTTATACTATGGGGATGAAACCAAGTATGTGTACCAAATTACCATTTTCTAGGACAACTGGATGTTGCATAGAATTATGATGAGAGAACGTCATAGTTATTTAAAAGAGTTTCTGATCCAAAAAAATTCCAAACTAAGGTGGTGAATGAAGTAAAATTTTGCACCAAAACTCATGTCAGAAACTTCATTGGACATACTTTTCAAGAGCACGAACTCATGTTTCTCCCTTTGTTTCTTCTATTATGAATGGAGAACTCCCTACATTAATTGAAAATTTCCCCTTCTTTGATATTGCTTCGCAAATGGGTAACGCTTTATAATAATACAATTTTATAAAGCTGAGATTCTAGGTGGAATGCAGGATTTAGGGCGAGGGGTGGGGGCAAACCGGGGTACTTGCTCTGGGCGATAAAATCGTGTCCAACAATGCGTTTGGCAAACAGTTAAAGTGGCGATATCAATGCATTTGGCCAACAATCAAAGAGGCGATATTCGGGGTCTGGCTGGCAACAATGTTTGAAGAGGCGGCAATCTCAGTTTTTCACCGGCTTGGAAAAATCCTACAGCCGCTACTGTAAAGGCAGTTCCCTTGGCGTTAACAAATTGTTTTTTAAACGCACCAATCTATAATAATATGTTTTTAGCATAGTTCTTTGTAAAGGCAATCCAAAAGTGGTAGATTCTTTTTTTCAATTTCTTATCTTAATAAATTTGTAAGTGATATAACAAAACTGGCTGTGACATAATTTTGGAGCTCAATTCTTCTGTTGGTATGGAATAAGAAGCGTATCCAATTCGCGCGAAATATTTAACTGTGGAGTGCCAGATACAGGATTATAATTTCCGGGATATTTCTGGGTCTAAATAGTATTTTAGCGGTATGTTTGAAGAGTGAACAAAAATGCAAATTAATAAAAAAAATCTATTTTAGGTAAATATGCTATCTAACGTATATATAGCACCTCTTTTAACTTTATTAATTAAACTATGGTAGAAAGTCAACATCAGATATTATGAATCAAAAGGAAAAATAATAAACTTAAAACAAAAATTGACCACCTCGTTAGGAATTTTTTACTTTGGTACAAAATCAACATCGGGTATTATCAATCAAAATCTCAAAAATATTAAACCAAAACTGAATACTTCTGTTAGGCTCATTAATTAAAATTAGGCGGAAAATCAACATCAGGTTTTATCAACAAATAAAAAAAAATTAGCATCTATCATTTGCTAAATCAAAATCAACATCAATCAAAATAGATCTTAATCATCTTCTTTTAAAATATTTATTACTAGATTTTGCCATTTTCATAAATAGTTCTCCGTCACTGCTTTGAAAATCTGATAAAATTTCTCAGCAAGAGTCTTCAAAATTGATTGCAGTTCAGCCTTGATCGAATCCATGAACGTTCTGTTTCGCTCTTATTTCATAAATTATTCAACGGGCTAAAACTTGTCTCGTAAAAGACATTGCTTGTTGGAATTGACAAAACAAAACCAACTATTTTTTTAAAAAATATTCAAAATCATTAAAAACGCTTGTTCTAAAGAAATTGGCCCAGATTTTATCGTTTGGAAAGTCTTTTGGAAGGATCTGAAAAACACGTTTCAGACATGTGAACTCTGTATAAAGGGAGTTAATGTTAACTGCATCTAGAATTTTAAAAGTCCCAGAAAATTGAAAGAGTATTTTCCTGTTAGTTTCAAATCCTCTGATTTAAGGGACATTCCATCCTCCCGCTGCAAGCATGGGATACTTGGCTTGGCCTCATGACCACCATGGTGAACTGAGTTTAAGAAAAACTAGTATACGCAAATTCCGGGACAGTAACACATAATTCCTGAACACGAGATCAGTATTCCCGGATTTTCCGGCTATCTGGCAACCCTACCCATACCTGGTACATTACGATTAGTTTCTTAATGCTAATACTTTTGCATTGATTGAAGACAAATTTTAAAAACTTTTCAAAATGTCCAGACAAGAATTCTAATGAATATTGAATGAGTTATTTTACCTTCGTTTTTTACTTCTCCACAGGCCCGCCGCTAGCTGTTTGAGCGACCGCGTGCAATAGTGATTATGCCGCCCCCTGTCCAACTTGTAATAGGTCGGAAAAAGGTGGGGGGGATTTTATGAATTTCATTAATTTTTTTATAATAATAATAAATCAATTATTGGGTTGGCAAGAATCTTAACCTTGTCAGATCACAATGAAACTGACATAGATAATTTATTATATTCATTTGGCTACTACACCGCTAGGCATATTTAACGTTACCATTAACACAATAATCACTAACACATCAATGCAAGCCTAGCGATTACAACTGGCCGATTCATTCAAGCAAACAATTATATGAATTTTACTTTAATTGAAAATCTTCTGACGAAGTTATAGTTAGTAAGCGGGAACAATGTTCACAATACGCTACAACAAAAAAAAAAAAACAGTCAGCAATCAAACTGAATACATGAAATGAACATGCGTCTCGGGCGCCGTCAAATAACAAGGAGAAAAACAAGGAACTCGCGATATGCAAAGGTTCCCACAATGTTCAACAAAATGTCGGCTAGCTCAGGGTCAAAATTTGCTCAAAGAACACAAGTCTCTTTCTCAAGCCGCTTACGGGTCATTCGCAGTCTCATAAGAACACAACGATGCAAGACCTGGCGTTAACACTTTACCATAGCATAGGCAGCAGCACTGAAGTCCGTCACACTATCAGCCCAGCGTGATAGAAGGATCACCAGCCAGTGATTATAGGCAGGTCACTGTACTGACCAAGCACAACCGTTCTGGCCTGGCGAGAAGTCAGCAGTCGACTATCCCAGACCGTGGTCTGGCCAGAAGTCAGATCGACTGCTCTGGACCGTGGTCTGGCCAGAAGTCCCTCCTCTTCGGAAGGCGATGGCGTCCCTCTCAGCGAAGGAACATGGCGGGAAGAAAAAAAACACCCTGAATTAACTTGTGAAGACCCTGTCGATGATTTTCATAGGCAGGTTGGAAATCACGTGGTATCGTTGCACACTCAGATTCGCGGCATTTTTGCCAGCGTCCTCTCCGCGTCCATCCTTGTTGGGGCGGGGGAGAGGTTGACCTTCACATGTTTGCTGTGCGAACCGTTGGGGTTAGTGACTGGCCTTGGGTGGCGACAGCGAGGCGGCTCTATTGTGTCCGTTCACTGGGAATTACCGTTTCACTTCCGTCCCTAGCCTCAGATGTGCGATCCTTCGCTTAAACAAATCTTATGCTCACACATTTTTCGCTGAGATCTCTCAAATTAAATACCCTTGCATATTTATTTAATCATATACAATTTTTGGGCTGCCCGAGATCAATTTTAATTAATTTTAATCTGAATAAAATTAAAATTAAAAACAACTTAAGAAAAATATAAATTGTAGCGTGGCGTGATAACGTCCCGTTACAATATACGGCCAACTACGGGAAAATGAAATTATAAAGCATAATTTCATTTTAAGACATTCTAACTCCCTTCCACTGTAACCAATAATCGATATTTTATATATACAGGGACCCACAATGTTATGATTCTTGCCACAGATACTAACTGAACGAATGTCCATGACCTTGGACTGTTTTACAACATGTGGACAACCACACGATTTCTTTCCTGCCATTTCATATTAACTTATTAATTAAAGATTCTTATACTAAACAACACAAAACATAATAAAACATGAAATGAAAAAAAAAATTGACAAATACAAAATTATGTACATGTGAATGAAATATTTCTTTACCTAATTATTACGCAAGTTCTGCTCATGTCGGAGTCCTGTTATTTTTTTGTGAAACTCCAAGAACTAAAGCAAAAAAAAAAAACGCGAAAACTGGACTGATGTTGCATTTCTAGACCAGATTGTGCCATTCTCCTACTTAAGAATGCACCAAGAGCATCGTTATAATTTACCAAACAGAAAGAAAAAGAAACCGCCATTGACCTTTCATTATGCATCTCCATTCAAATTATTACCCTGAAGATTTTCTACTGAGGGCCTTATGATTTAATATTTTTTTAAAAAAAATACATGGTCGATATGCCATTCCGTACAACAGTGAGTTTCGAGTATGTGTCTCACGCAATATGTGTCATTTCGACAAGTTACAGTGCATCAGGAAGTGATTTCGATATAATCTTTTACGTCGTTTCTCGCCAATAAGTGCTACCGACAGATTTACTGCTGAATGGCTTCGCAACGGGGAAATAACAAACGTATATATGCCCATGGGTTAGGAACCTTTAAGGATTTTTATATCCTACTCCCGAAATGGTGCATTTTATACAACAAATGTGTCCTGGCCTTTATGTCAGTGACAACAAACAAAATAATAATTACTTCCGCATTCCATTCATAATTTTCGAATAGCATAACCCGAGAATACATTTCGGCGCATATATCATATCCTATTTAGTCTCCCGACATCATGTTATTGCCAAACAAACTACATATTTCAGTTATGGTTCGACAAATACTCATTCATTCGACTTCAGCCCTAGTATGAATGGGACCCC
>CM061914.1:51313044-51372113 GCA_031002005.1 Vandiemenella viatica | reverse complement strand
AAGGGAGATATCTACCTCTCTTAAATCACGAGCTATCGCTCCGTACACATCGAGTCTTCCCTCTCTCAACAGGATATCTACCAACGTTGCAGAATAATTTTATCAGCTGAAGAGGTGCAATTATTAATGAAGCTAAACTTCTGAACATACGTGCAGGTATGCTCGTCAAGACGTCCACATTGGAAGCAACGAGGCCAAGGATTGAAGCCAAGCAGACAGGCTAACTACTTTTTTTTTTTTTTTTTTTGCTTATGGCCTTACTCCTCCTTGGCGTCATTAGAGGCGGATGAGACTGGCGACAAGAAACAGGAAGGAATTCGGCCATACTCTTCTGTAGGAACCATCCCGCATTCGCCTGGAGTGATTTGAGGAAACCATTTAAACCCAAATCTGGATGGCCAGACGGAGATTCGGACCCATGTCCTCCAGAATGCGAAGGCAGAGTGTTACCACTCACACACCATGTTTGCTGCGTGCAACAGGCGAGTGGTATTTACAGGGTGTTACAAAAAGGTACGGCCAAACTTTCAGGAAACATTCCTCACACACAAACAAAGAAAATATGTTATGTGGGACATGTGTCCGGGAACGCTTACTTTCCATGTTAGAGCTCATTTTATTACTTCTCTTCAAATCACACTAAACATGGAATGGAAACACACAGCAAGAGAACGTACCAGCGTGACTTCAAACACTTTGTTACAGGAAATGTTCAAAATGTCCTCCGTTAGCGAGGATACATGCATCCACCCTCCGTCGCATAGAATCCCTGATGCGCTGATGCAGCCCTGGAGAATGGCGTATTGTATCACAGCCGTCCACAATACGAGCACGAAGAGTCTCTACATTTGGTACCGGGATTGCGTAGACAAGGGCTTTCAAATGCCCCCATAAATGGAAGTCAAGAGGGTTGAGGTCAGGAGAGCGTGGGGGCCATGGAATTGGTCCGTACAGTACAGTACGTACTAACGAAACTAAAATGAGCTCTAACATGGAAAGTAAGCGTTTCCGGACACATATCCACATAACATATTTTCTTTGTTTGTGTGTGTGGAATGTTTCCTGAAAGTTTGGCCGTACCTTTTTGTAACACCCTGTATAAATGAACTCACTACTCCATCGTATAAGAAAGTTCTTTCGCAAACCTTATCTGTTGTACCTTCAACATTGAACGGTAGTCGCTACCAAGACGAAGTTGGTTGAACTTTTCCATCGAGTATGCTCACATACTTGTGGCGGGCTAACCCACGTGGTGCCATTGATCTGACTGCTGCACGTGGCCTCACACAGCGAGTAGCCCAGCTGTGCGGTGCAGCTGTGACGCGTGCCCTGTAGTGCGCGGCACATTTCCCGCGTGGCTGGCCGCTGCAGACGTGGTTACCTCTCGACCGTGCTACGCTCTGCTGAGGAACCGAACAGCGCGGCGGCTGCGGCCGGAAATTCAATCGGGGCAGGCGAGCGCAGGGCTGGCTGCCGAACTCACAGGGCACCGCATACAGCAGGGCCCGACATTAACTCCGCCATGCTCGCAATACGGCTTGTTAACAGGGTATGATACTGTTACCTTCGCACTGGCAATATGTTAAACCACAATTTCTCACATCCAAAGACACCTTGTACTTCGGCTGTTCGAGAAGAAGTCTATACACATTAACTAACTGTTTCAAAACATGGACAAGTCACCAGAATTCTTTTTATTTTAAATCAACGATCTGTAACTCCGAAAGAAACTATTTTGTTTCAGAAAGTGAAATAAATACACGCTGTAAAGAGTATATGCCTTAGTTAAGTACAAGGTCTCATAAGTTTTAGGAACTAATCAACAATGATACGTGGTCTATTTTTACAAGAATTGTTGAGATGAAAACTTCTATAGGCACGTTAATGTTTGTTTGCTATTTGCCAATGTTCATCATCCAAACACAAGGTTTTTATCAGATTTTCATGGAAATTTGCATACGTATACTTTCAAACAAATAGAAAAATGATTGATTTAAAAAACCTAAACCTTCTCCTCCTTTCCCACCATACCTTAATTTCTGTCAAGGTTGTTCACACAAACCCACAGTTTTTATCCGAGTTTGATAGTATTTATCAAACGTATACTACAAAAGAAGGCGGTCTGGTAGCTCAGCGGTTAAGGCACCTACATCAGAAAGTTTCTCTCTCTGGTCTTGGGTTCAAATCCCCAGGTGAGCAGATGTTTGAAGAATTGTATTTGATTATATAAGCTACGCCGGGACATTCCATGGTTCTGATTCCACGTTAAACTATAACACCCCTGCACCTAGTAACGCCACCGAATTAGGTTAAGGCGGCTAAGAAATAGACTGAATGCGTATCACATAGAAACCCTGTTACCAGGTCCTTACAACCACATGGAATTATTATTGTTAAGTATATCTTGTAGTCAGCGGCGAGGGGCGGATCAAGGGGGGGCTAGGGGACTCTAGCCCCCCCCCCAAAATCGTATCTAGGTCCACCCCCTGACATTGTAGTTTTGAGAGACCTTTTTTTTAGCTCTACGGATTTGAGGCCGGAGGAGGCTATAAATAATACCTTTTTTCCCGACTCAAGCCCCCCCAAAACCAAAATCCACTGAACGCAAGCCCTCTGAACCAAAATTCACTCAAGCCAAGCCCCCCCCCCAAAAACAAAATCCTGGATCCGCCCCTGTCTGTAGTTATAAGTATGACGCGTTGCGCGTATCATACTAAGAATATAATATTCACAGTTTTAAGTAGGCCCTATTCACTTCTGTTGGAAGACCCCAGTGGCTGCCGATTGTTTATTTTTGTTGCAAGAAACATGTCACAAGGAAATAAAGGACTCCCAGAGTCAAACTATGATTTCTTGAAGTTTCATTGATAATTACTTTCCGAGTTACCGAGTCTATTAATCTGAGTCAGATTTTGTAAGTGTGTTTGATATAAATCTTTCTTTATGCCATAAAAATTAGCGAGGATAGGAAAAATTAACTATTGTTAACACATATGGTTTCAAGTGTTCCATGTTCCGCCTATTCGTTTCTGAGAGACGGCCTGTTGTTTCCTAGCCAGTCTACTTCAGTAAAATGCGTTCTTCCTGGAGACGGGGTATGAACTGAATAGTTCGGTAACCTCCGGTGAGCGATGACACCCGAAGCGTTAGTTACGCTGACTGCCACTACAGCACTGCTGAGCTAACCAGGAAATTTCAAATGAACAACTGAATTTGATTTTATTTGCGCTTAAAAGATATGTGATGTCAGCAAAAAGTCAATTAGCTGATGGGGACCAAATGTTCATAGATACAAAGCGCAGAGATAATAAAAAATGCAATGCGAATCAGAAATATATGCCACGAATTTTTTTAACAGGATATAAGAATCACGAAAATTTATTATAAACTCAGAGACAACTTATATATAAACGTAAGAAATCACGTTTGTTAAACAAATAAATAATCGTTACTCGTTTTTGAAACTATGCTTTGATTAGAAACCTTTTCATAACAGTAAAATTTTTCGTTTTAACCACAATTCTATCTTTGTACGTGACTGTATTAATTATATAACATATAATGAAAATCAGCCTTCAGTCACTTTGATGAATGCAAATTTATTACGTTACAATGTAATGTAATAAATTTGCATTCATCAAAGTGACTGAAAGCTGATTTTCATTATATGTTATATAAAAATTTTCGTCATTATTGACTGGCTTGGTGGAAGTAATTACAAGAAGCATAAAAACGGGGGATAGGTAAAAAACATTATAAAACAAGGCGGAAACGCGATGTTCACTTTTTCACTGTGAGTCTGTTTTAATTATTGTGTATTCTGTTTGCCTCTCATTGCCTGTTGTGGAAGAAGTAGAGAAAAACCAAGAGCAGGATATTTTTTTACCACAACTTCTGAAGTTTTTTTAACTGCTTAACGTCTCTTAACAGCGAGGTCTTTAGAGACGGGAAAGGATGGGAGACAAGGAATGGGAAGGAATTCAGCCATGACCTTTTGAAGGAAGCCTCCCGACATCCCTGGAGTGATTTGGGAAACCATGAAAAACCCAAATCTGGATGCCCTGACGGGGATTCGAACCGCCGTCCTCGCCAATGCGAGGCCAGAACGATAACCGTTACACCACCATGCTCGGTTTCTGAAGTTTGATCGGTATGCACTTTAAAACTTGTCAGTTCCACGCAAGCTGTCCCTGTAACGGGCTTTGCCCAAGTACTCCACACAAAAACAGTAAAAACGTTTTCATAATATACGAGTAATTAATATTCGCAAACGGAGGAAACGCCTGTTGAGAAATTTTCCTGGGAAGTAGTTTTATCACAATTTGCTCTGCACGAAGCAATTATGTGCCACATGTCTCAAAGTTTTTAAGTACATGTTAATCAAAACATATAAAGCAATTTACTTTCACATTGTAGCAGCCTACACGCACGAGCCTGTACGCCCCTCCTTGGAAGTCAATGTTGTTCTCTCGCTGTTTGTGCACAGTGTTGCGGGGGCGATATTTCTCACTAATCCGCCCCCTCGCTGTAGTCTGCCGCCCCTTATCCCACAAGACATTGTACAGGCTGCAAATAACATCACATGGGCTGCCGCTTCAGACGCTGTTGTCTCCTTAACTGAGTGTAGCTGCGATACATAACACTCAACTCCAGCGCTACAAATTCACTGGGGCTCAACTCTACAAAGGAAACGAGCGCTGAAACTTAACTACATGGAGCATCAGCTTCCTCACTGAAATTAGCTTAATTTATGCCATTCATCTTTACAAAAAGATTTCCGACATTCTCTTTCGAATTATTTGACATCTGTTGCCACACATTTAGGAAAATGTTTGTCTCGTTGCTGGAAATACACGAGAATGACGGATTTCCGAAAGGATGAAGGGTTGCAGCTGACATTCACTCTGCAACCTTCCAGTGACCTTTTAACTCTGTGGAACAGCTGGACATTAGATGGACACAGAAGAGAGAGTGCAGGAAAGAGGACAAAACTTTTCGTTTGCAAGAATTCCTGGCCAATTTGCGATCTCTCATGCCAGGCAAAATGAAAGTTACGAAGAAAAAATGCTACGGTAAGTCATATGCCTATAAGAGACTGTCTGAAAGCATATCAGCCGAAACTTAATGGTGTTCAGAACTTACCTACGTATTCTAGCCACCAAACTAAGAAAATCGTAATAAATCCAAATATCTGAATCCATTAACCTTATTTACTAAAAACTAACTTAGTCCAAAATCAAAACGTTAGTTTAATACTCCAGGAAAAGGCATAATAAGCCACTGTGTCAGAGGTAGAACGACCAGTTCCTCTCCTCTGGGACCTATAGTTTAAGATGGAATCTGACCTGGTGTGGCTTATAGGATTGAACCCCACTGTCAAAAATTCATGCACCTGCAGGTATTTGAACTCGGGACCGGAGCAGTGAACTTATGATAGAGAGAGAGCAAGCGCCTTAACCCCTGAACTAACAGACCACTATAGTCTTAGTTACTTAAATAATATTTCATTTCCCGAATTAGCAATGATATAGAGATAAGAATCCTTCCAAAAGTACACGCTTGTAACCATCATATCTCTCTATATCTGGAGGTGTACGCCAGCCACCAAACCATTTTTGGTCGAGGTGATGTACCACTCCATAGTGCTACTTGAGCTAAATTTTTATGTTCTGTTTTATATGCTGTATTACAGAAAGTCATGAAAAGGAGCAACAACAGTAGATTAAATACGTAAGGTTAATTCCGTTTGTTAGGAAAATCAGGTATAGTTTTATATGTTTTTCATTTTTACAAAGACTCGATTGCGAGATCACCTTAAACTTAAAGTTTCACGACCTGAGAGTTTGTTTACTCCCAGCTTACTAAATTATATCCTATTATCAACTGGAAGTCTTCTCTCAAAAGTAACATCACTATCCTACTATACACCTCTTTAATTCGATCTCTACTGACCTACGCCTGTCCAGTCTGGGGAGGTGCCGCTGCCAGCAAAATCAAGAGGATGCAGTCGCTCCAAAACAAAATCTTGCGGATCTCCGTCGATGCTCCATGGCTCGTCTGCAATTCCCAGCTGCATCGCGAACTCGGACTGCCCACCATCACGCAGTTTATCCAAGAGCAAGCACGACGCTTCTACCAGCACCTTCCCATAGTGCCAGGAGACGTTTATTACTCACTGGGCACCAGATCAGACAGACCTAAAAGAATCATCAGCCGCTTACCCCTAGGTTCTTCTCTTATAGATGGACACTTAGAACTACAACTAAATCAGACATCACCTAATAATGTTCCTATAAAATTATTATGCTTAGTGTTCCTGAGAGACTCGATGAGTTAACCTCACTCAAAGTGCCTCGCCGATCAATGTATCCATTTTTTTTTTTCAATTCATAATTTTTTCACTGCAACCTGTAAAGCGTAAATACGCTGAACGATTGTAATAGAGAAATTTTAAAAGAAAGCAAACAAACAGCGAAGCAAGGAAATTCCAGGCGAGTCTTGTATATGCTCCCATTAGTACGCAAGAGTCAACAGCATTTTCATTACCTTTTGTTATTCATTTAGATGCCGTGTTACGTTCTCATCTTGTCCTAATATAGCAGGCTTATCGAACTGCATGAAAGTTAAAGTTATGTAGTAAATGGATTTTTCATTTTTTGTATTTTTTGTCGTGATTATGCCTAACCCTCAATCCTAAAGAACACACGGTAGCCTTTTCTATTGTAATCTGATTTAAATATAGAAGATAATTATAATTTTTCTCTTGTAATTTAATCCACATGGTCGTTTAGGAAATACTGTCTAAATGAAGTTACGAGTGATCTGTTACAAAAATACGACCCTGGTGTCAGGACCGAGTGTGGTAGGTGAACGGTTTAACGCTCTGGCCTCGCATTTGGGAGGACGGCGGTTCGAATTCCCGTTCCGAGCAATCAGATTTGGGTTTTCCATAGTTTCCCCAAATCACTCCAGGTGAATACCGGGATGTTTCCTTCAAAAAGGTCATGGCCGAATTCCTTCCCATTCCTTGTCCCCCGTCCAATCCCGCCTCTAATGACCTTAGCCGTCGACGAGGCTAAAGCAAAAATTAAAAAAAAAAAAACAAGTCTGTTGTCAGAAAAAATAATTTACCACCAACTGGTAACTGCCACAGTTAATGCATAGTACTTGTTCTACTTATCAAACGTAAGCAGTAACATAGTGATAAGATCAGTTATAGTCAGGTGAATGTGAGTCAGTTTAAAAAATATGTGACTCGGTTGCTTCTAGTCAAAGTTGCGTAAAAGTATAGCTAAATTTGGCGTCAGTGTTTTGCACCTCAACTCAGTTTGGTATTACAGCAACGTATGTCATCCAATACTTAAAATCCTTTTTACAAAGATTTGTTTTCAGAACTGGAATAAATCTTCTTACCTGCAACCACCATTTACAAGTAAAATAATAGTGTCGGTTGAAAAAAAGGAGAAGTAAACAATTTCTCTTACTTACGAATTTAAATTACGATGCAAGAATGAAGTTAGAAGCAGAATAGCAATAGAGAAAAAAATATTCTTACTGAAAGGAAATCATTCAGTTTCGAATATCGATCTAGTACTGAGAAAAAACTATCTAAAACTCTATGTGAAGAGCACAGCAGTTTATGGTAGTCGAACTTGGACTTAACAAATCCAAGAAATTAAGAAAATTGAAGCATTTGGAATGTGGTGTTGCAGATGGTTGTTCAAAATCAATTGTATAATTAAAGTTCGAAATTAACTTGTTTAAAAAAAAAAAAAAAAAAAATGGTGGGTGAGGAGAGAAGATTGTGGAAGAACATAGCACAAAATAAATATGATCGTGTGTCGCATTTTAAGACATGCTGGAGTAGTTAATTTGTTAGTGAAGGAAATAGTCAAAGGAAAGAACTGTAAAGAATATTGTATCGAAAAACAGAAATCACAGATTTTTAATTTTGTATGTTGATTAAAGATTTGTAAAGTAACTTCGATTCTTGAAGTTATAACTGTGCAGTAAATAATTTCTAGTAAATATTATTGGTACCATAATCCTTTGCGACGTAGATTCGTAAACTCCCTCGCTTGAGATATAGAAACGTCTGATCTATACCAGAAACCATTTTATTTATACAAATTTTACAAATAAGACTCTGTCTATAAACAAATGCTGTGGTTGATGTTATTTATTCCTCAGAAACGTTTCGCCTTAGAGGTGTGAGGCATCATCGGCGCAGATACTGTATAGTGTCAATACTCACACGACGTTCTGGAACAGGACTATATGCACTTTTCAAGAACTGCTTATTTAAGTTCCAGTTGAACATTTTTCCAACCATTGTTTTACAAGCCTTACTTGTTGATATACTAAACGATTTATATGCCGATTTACACCTTTATATTACACACAGCTTTGTTTTGTTTCACCATGTTGTTATGATTTTGATTCCAGTAATACCATCCTAACTGTCTGTTTTATTGTATCTGTGCGTTTGCATTCTGTTAAATTATCTCACTGTTTCCGTGATTATTATGTGAGTGTTTGTATTAGTTTTCTTGTTTTATTTATCGTCCTGTAACTGCAACAGGCCCGCCTCGTTGGTCCGGGAAGATCCTTCAACGAGATGGCGTCCGGTTCTTGAACAAGGGATTAGCCGGTTTTAGTCCTGGAGATGAAAGAAATTTTCATCATCATGCCTTGTTCGGCAAGGTAGGAGGGATAGCGGTGAACCATTCCTAATCACCAGATTGTACACCAAAGTCCTAGTTTAATTCAGAAACCCCTCCGCAGTGCGTATAAATTACGTGAGGTGTTTTTCCCGATTTCCGGCCCCCCTTCTGATGAGACTTCGTGAGATCTGGTCTGACCCCCCCCCCCCCTTTTCTCTCACTGGTGAGATCTGGTTCTTGAGACCCCCTCCCCATTGCAATCGCCGTAGATACTTTTTGAGACCTTTTTTATTATGTCTCGCCCTTCCAAAGCCGGTTACTCCTCCACTTTTCGACGAAATACCCCCCTAAAATCGACTTTCGCATCATTTGTAGGCCTTTTTTTTTTCTTTTTTTAAGCTCTACCGTCCAAAAAAATTTCCAAAACCTCACGTGAGATTTCCGTTGACGCCCCGCCCCCCCCTTCTCCCTCTTGGTGAGTTTTCGCCAGAACACCCCCCCCCCAACCCCCGCCTATTTATGGACGCCCCCTAAGGGCATACGACACTGTTGATTCGTCAGTCGGATGGGACTGGTGACCCTTTCCCCGTTGTCTTTCGGATGAGTAGGCCTGGATGGGCTGGCACATTACACATTCACACATCACTGTCATCAAAAAAAAAAAATATAACGGATAAATTCTTTTCCATTACGGGGAAAGTAATTTTCTAAAAAAGTTGTAATGGATTACCAGCTCTTTTTTTTTTTATGGCATTTGGCAACGGAGGCCATACAGCCAGCTCAATGTAATTATTTTTGCTTTCAGTGTATAAGTCGTCATCCGGTATATTTATTGTATTTTTCCAATGTATGGACGCCACAGGACGGACAGGACATTCACACAGACACACAACACTTAACATCCATGCCCGCGGCCGGATTCGAACCGGCGGCCTTCGGCACGCGGAGCTAGCACTCTAGCCCCTACGCTACCGAGGCCGGCTGGATTACCAGCTTCTTCCAGGGCAGCGGACAGGGTTGGATATAACCGCTGGAGATAAGCTGCAGAAGAACGTATAACACCAAATAAAACAAAAGGACCGATCCGTATTGCAAGCCGGTCTGTTGGTAATGATGGTCCGCATCTTTTTCTTCTGTTTTAACGTTCGCAAAGAAGCGCTCGCTGCGTAAGGAGCTGCGAGACAGCGGCGTGTCGTTTCTCTTTGTTCCAGGCCATTTCTCGGGGTGCGTGGGTGTCTGGAACCGGCTGGCTCCCTCAAAGGGCCCGCCCTCAGGACATTCCTGTAAGGGGCTCACGCCTCGCTGCGCCCTGGGGACAAGCACGGCTGCCTCACAGCGCCACAATTCTTGTCGAGACCGAGGCAGGCCGGGCTGTCAAGACGAGGCCGCGGCTTCGATCCGCCGCAACACCTGGCGCCTGGGAATCGGATTTGATCAGTAGGATTCCTGCACCAACTCATCTATATTACAACGGTTACTATTACGGTTCGGATCCTTATGACCAAAAAAAATAGAGAAATACGCTTGCTAATATGACCTTAAAATTGGGTAAATATGACCTAAAAATAACAAAATATAACCAAACATTTAAATTCACTATACATCAAAACACGCTCAATTATACATCATTTTTTATCGCTACGGTGTATAGGGCATAATTTGATTCCATGCACTCACTACACCATTGGGAAATTAAATTTTAAATCATTTTGTTTAAGTCACTTTAATGTCACATAATTTTTTTTTTTTTTTTTTAAATGTTTCTTCTGTGCTAAAATAATCCTCCCCAAATTCCTTTACATGACTCCATATTTTCGCACTTTCAGAAAATTTTGTTTTCAGTTTGGCGGTACTCACTAATCCACTGCAGATGTAATGAAGGCTGAGGATTATTTTCATAAGTATATACGAAAATGAGACATTGACGCAGATCGACACAGGCATACTACTGCTGTATTGTCGAGATTAAAAGGCGGGCGGAAGATTTAGAAATTGAAAATAATATAGAACTTTAATTTTTTACTGCGAGTTCTGACCAAATCAGTGACAATTGGTTTTTTTTCTCCCGTCCAATCTATTCCAGAAGTAGAGTTCTGTGAATAATTACCTTAATTTCTTCTCGTCTAGTGAATTCCCAGCACTATTTAGAAGTTACCAGAGTTTTCATCAAAATATGACCATATGTCCACAAATATTATCTTAATATGAGCAAAACAAGGAAAATTGACCGCATATGTACTTACATGCTATATAAAATACATTTAAATACAATCAGAAACGTATAGTCAGTGTTTAATTGAGCATTACAGCTAAAAAAGAAGGCACGAAAAAATATGATTTGTTATAAAGATCCGAATCCTAGTTACTGAATAAGGCTCCGTTAATAATTTTGCATGCAGCTAAAACATTGTTGAGAACGCTGAATAGATGACTATACGGGAATTTAGATAGATGGATTGGAGGGGAATAGTTTGTGATTTTGGAAAGGAAGATGTTACTGGCCTGTTAAGAATCATAGGGGAAAGATATACTGAGAAAAGAAATTTCTGCCGTCTTTATTGAATTGGAAAAAGCTTCTGACAGGATATCTTGAAGAGGAAAGGAGTAGATTAGAAGCAGAGAAGGCCAATACAGAATATATATTAACAACAAAACATAAGAAAAAAGATTTGAAACGAGATGTCAGGACAAAGCAGCATTGGGAGGAGAGTTAGGCGATGTTGTTGCCTTTTACCATTATCGTTCAGTTTATACCTAGAAGAGATTATTGGAAAGTTCTTAGATGGAAAAAAGAGGAGTGCTTATTGGTGGCAAGAGAATAGAAGGTATGAGATTTGCTGATGATCTGGTGTTGTTAGCAAAAAATGAACAAACTCTGAATAAAATGCTGAAATTTTTAAATGAAGCTTGTGAAGAGTATGGAATGAGAATTAATGCACTATAAACAAAGAGTATGGTGACTGGTAAAGGAAGGAAACTGATAGATATTAAGATGGGACACACTAATATCAACCAAGTAAGAACCTTCAAAAGTTTTGGAAGAACAATTACTGAAGACTTGAGATGCCATCAAGAGGTGAAAACTCGTATTGTTGTAGCGAAGAAAGCGTTTAATAGGAAGAGGCGATCGTTCAATGGGAGAGTAGATAAAACATTGAGCAAAAGACTTGGTAAATGCTTCTTGTGGGATTTGGTACTGTATGGGGCAGAGACGTGGAGAGAATGAAAAACGGACGGAAGCATTTGAGATATGGAGACGATAAGCAGGATGAAAAAATGATTAACCTTCAAGTTTCTGGAAAGGGTTGGTGAGAAAAGGAATCTAATAAAAAAGAGATAGAAAGAAGGAGTGGATGGAACACTTGCTGAGAGTGGAGTGCTTGTTAGAAACGCTATGAAAGGACTAGTTTGTGGCAGGATAGTGACAGGAAGAAGGAGGTACAAGTTGATAGATAACATCAAGGGAAATAGAAATTACGTAGACCTGAAGAGAAGGGCAGAAGACAGGAAAGCATGAAGAGCAACCAAGCGAAAATCTACCTTTGGTAAGAACGCTGATAATGATGATGATTTTAATAAGAAAAAATATTTTATATATGTATTAAACTTACTTTTATCTACTTTCCGTTCAATAAGTTTTTGCATTCCGACATCAAATAAATCTGCTGCCTGTGAAGAAGCCCAATCCATGACTGTATTTATCACAATTTTCGATAGTTCACTTTCTCCGAAACAATGGTGTACAAAAATGACCTTGAAACCTGTATAAAATCAATTGTTAACTGTGAAATCGTGAATTATCGATTCCCTCGAATTTTTCTGTCCACATCACGAACCAAATCTTGAGAAATCAGAGAAGTTCGGCCTGGACGTTGATCCACATACACATTAACGGACCCATCCTTGAAATTCTCATCCAATTTTTAACTTTACTATCACTCGTCATAACATTATCAGAGTGCTCTTCACAAAAAGGATGGTGAAATATCTTGCATTCAAGAATCTAATTACAGATTACATCTCACAATGGGCTCGTGAATTAAATTTCTTAAACGTTATAAGCTTCCACAACTTAGTCCAGACAGGCGATACGGCTGCAAGTGGCGTCTAAACACGGGCAAAGCATGCTGGGAGCAGATGCGCTAGTACACTGCGGCGATCGTGCGTCATTCTCACTCTCATTCACAAACAGACCTTTTTTAAAAAAAGTAACCATTTTCTATTTACTACATCAAAATTGGCGAAGGGCATTATTAATCGCGGGATACCTAAGCGTTCTTAAGGCGCGTTCCCACAGCGCGTCCCTCGGCGCGTGCTAGGGAACTCCTGCCATCTTTGCCGCATATGTTAACAGGGACCCACCGCCAGGCGGTAATAGATGAAAGGCGCGTATTTCCCACTACAAGCCGTGGAAACGCGCCTTTAGAACGCTGGCAATGTTATAATTCGCCCCGCCGTCCACCTAAAGCAGAACTACAGTGCTACGTGAAATAAGAACCACAGTTGAGCTGGAGTGACAGGACTGTGGGTTATGATTATTTTAAAGCTTTTATACCGAAAAAGTTAAAAGGAGATTAAAAAGAACAACTATATGAGTAACGTCTGAATGAAATGACTATACAACATCGTACCAAATTTATTCCTGGGGTAGTCGGCTACTTTGGTGTTCTTTCCACACACTGTTGTTAAATGGAGTGGTCTCCCTTATCCTTCCCTGGTGCGGAAAGTGTTTGCGGGTATCGCAGTTTTGTATGGATGACTGATCTTTTTGATAGTATTTTCGTGTTAGTACTATTGACGACTAGCTGTAACCCACAACTTCATACGCGTGAACTTAGAATTTTATTTCTTTAGTTGGATTTAAAAATGTTACATAAAAGATTTCCTAAACAAACAGGAAGTCGTAATGATATAACGGGGATGCCTTTGGACCTGTCTCATGAAGAGAATCAATTGTTAACATGTTTTAAAAATACTAACAAACTGTTTTGCTGTCCTTTGCTAAGATATAAAGCCTTTGGTGGTTGTAAATCGGCGTGCTAACTACATATAAACTCAAAATAATAGTACACTGCTGTGCGAATCCACATCTGTACTATGTAATAAGTTGTATCTGTAATTGTAATTTTTGAACAAATCATAAACAAACTGACTGCGAAAGAAACAAAGACTGAGCAACCAATATAACATTACACATACATACACACGCAATCCATCTGTCTCTCACTGTTCGGTTACTTTTCAAAATTTCGTAACAAAATAGTTATTCTGAAGAAAATATCCTATGTCATTCCTAATGACAAATAGTATTTCTTTGTCAAATTTCAACAACATTAGTTTAGCCGTTTAGTGGTGTAAATGTAACAAGCAGATAGAGACTCAGAGTTATTATTTTATTATTATTATTACTCCGCGATTCACTAGACGTGTGTGGCGGAGGGTGCATTGCACCTATCGAAAAGCGTTTGGAAGGGTTATTGTGAGGAACCATCCCCGCATTTGCGTGGAGTGATCTGGGAAAACCATTGAAAACCCAGATCAGGATGGCTTGAGTGCTTTATCGAAAGCTACTCCTGTCGGATTTTAAGTATACTCGCCCGGTAAATCCTTTCTATTCCATTCCCTAATCGTTCGTGGGAAAAATGAGTACAGAAATGAATCGGTTCTGGCCCTGATTTCTCTTATCTTATTTTCGCGGTCATTCCGAGATATGAATGTTGCTGGTAGCAATATTTGTTTGCTGTCATTCCGAAATACGTCAGTCGAGAATTTTTCAATTAGCTTCCGTCGAGAGCAATGCCTTCGGTGCTCCAGGTCTTCCCAACCTAACTCCTTCAACATCGCACTTACGCTTTCCCTCCAACTATATATACCTGTCACGAATCGGGCGGCTCTCCTTTGGACCTTCTCTAAAGCCTCCATTAACCCCTTTTTATGGGGACCCCATACAGAGCAACAATACTCTAAGTGAGGACGTACTAGTGACTTGTATACAATCGATTTAACTTCCTGAGTGCATTTATTTAAATTAGACCTAGAAATCGGAGCATACGATTTGCTTTTCCATTACATTCTCGATATGCTCATTCCACGACAAATTATTGCGAATTATTACCCCCAGGTACTTTCACTTTTAAAATATTGGTGGAGATAGATAAAAACGCTAAGGTTGATATCAAGTGCCGGCTTATACAGGTAAAGGTGGATTCCTATTATGCGTGCCGATCCAGAAATCAACTGCGGGACATGTGAAGGGCTCCGCCTGTGCTGCCACGGATGGCAAGCGTCTATCGGTCACCCAGTCGGTAAAGATCAAACGTCCGGGTAGCTGAAACCCCACTAGGCAAGGTGGTGGGGAGGTGGCGAGGGCTAGCCTGTGGCGCGAGCTGATCCGTACAATTGGGCTGCATGGCCCGGCATGCAAAACCACGCGCCGTGGGAAGCGAGCTTTAGGCCCCAACGAACAAATCGCAGTTAACAGAGTCGTATGCTCCCGAGCAATATACACTGTGGAGAACTTCTGGGCCGATGTCTATGGTATACAATCCGGTGATCGATCATCGTACACCACTACATCTACTATCCTGCTGACGAAATTTCGAATGGTAACCATTTCTAGATAGATAGATAGATAGATATGTTCACTTTGATCCCATGTGAGAATAATCTCGGGGATGTGGAACAGTACATACACTTATTTGTAATGTCAATATTACTATATAATTGATAATGTTATTACATATTGACAACAAGTTAGCTACAACCCATTAGTATAACCAATATCTCCTGTTATCTACAAATACAATCCCGAGTTAATTAATACTTATTATGTGGAACAGTGTATACACTTGTTACCAGCATCTAATAATCAGTTATTTTCTTACAACCAGTAACCATGATAAGTTTCACTGTAATTTGCGACTACATATTATATCATGTTAGTTGCTATTTATGTGGAACAGTACACACACTTATTAACAATATCAATTATATTACCAACAACTCATAAGCAGTCAATTACTTAACAACCTGTTAGTATGATAATTTTTCACAGCAGTTTTTGAATGCATGCTATCCCATGTTAGTTACTATATATGAGTGGAATTTTGTAAACACAATAATTACTTAAATTGTCAAAAGTTTCAACAGAAAGAAAAACCATATATCATTTTAGTAATTGTGGACAACTTTGTCACCTTCCCCTTCCATACACCATATATACTATTTTATCAGTCATTCTTAGTTACCAAATTCCAAGAAGAAAATTCTTTCACAGAGTAAAATGGGTTCTGAAGCAGAAACTCTTTCAGTTTGGACTTCACAAACGTGGATCGAACCATATAACCCTACGGCGAGTTTCAGGCAACATCACTGTGCTGCAACTCTCTCAGCCAACGGAGCAGGTGTCAAGGGCGATAGGCGAAGGTCGTAGTCGGTACTGTTTTCGGGATGGAGACAAAGTTCTCTCCCCAGCGTCGGACGGTCTGTTGCCTGGAGCAGTTTATCAGTAGGCTGCCGTCCAGCTGGGCTTTTAGCCTTATCGCTAATTCCTGGCGGGTCGGCAGATTAGAAGGCGACAGGCGGTCGCCACCGCCGACAGACAGGGATATAACACTCCTCTGGCAGCAAGTGTCTGTAGCTGCACAAGGGCTGCCTGTATTACGGTGCATTGGCTGAGGTAATATTTGCAAGTGTATCGAACCTTCCTGAAAAAGAGAAATCTTTTAGTTTCAAATATTGACCTAGGACTAAGAAAGGACTTTATGAAACTGTATGTGTTGGGCACAGCACTCTATGGTAGCGAAGCTTGGACTTTAGGAATACTAGAAAGAAGAAAAATTGAAGCATTTGAAATGCGGTGCTGTAGAAGGTAGCTGAAAATTAAGTGGACAGACAAAGTACGAATGGTTTTGAAAACGGAAGACTTAGAGAATTATTTATGTTGTTGTGTTATAGTAACAACAAGAAGAAATGTTAACCTGGATGTATAAGAAATGAGCGACAAATAAATAAATTATATAAATGTAAGAATAAAAATCAACACAATTCTCACAACTGTAAACTTAACTAAGAAGCTAGATTAACAAACTTATTTTTAATAAATATTTAAATCAATGAGAAACGTTGCACACTAACGATATCCCGTTTCAAGAGATTTGTCCTTATTTGTCATTAATATTTTTAAATCTTGGGTAGACTCGTTGTTGAGGGTGCCTTAAACTTCATGTTTTCGTGTGGCAAGGGTCGAAGTTTTGTTGTTAGTGGTTCAGCCAAAAGTTATGATTAAAAACAGGTCACTGACAGGATATTTATTGGAGGAATTAAAGGTGGGAAAATGATTATTGGAGATTATCTTTGTTTGTGTTTAGCATCAGCAGAGTAACTAACAAGGCGTTTAACTACATTACAAGAATAATATTCAGTTATTCCTACCGTTTACTTACAGCTACTTTGAGTGTGTACTTATATAGCTTAAACAAATAAATCTTCTTTCCATGAGGCAATATCCCTCTGCAAACGAACAGACATTTTTATGATGGAACATTTCCATCATTAATCCAAGAAACGGATTTCTATTAAGGCCATTAGCACTGAATTTAGAGATCCTATGAATAAAAAAACAATTAGCTCGCTGATTAATTCTAAATCCCTGCTAACTAATTCACGGTATATTTATTTGTAATGAAAACGTCCCGAAGTAAAGATAACTTAATACACAAGAAAAATCCATACTGAACACTTTCGCTTCAAGACGCGTCCAAAAAGTGAAACGTATCATTTGAGGTAAAGATGAAAATAAACGTTAGAAATGTCAAAGTAGTGTGATTTAGAAGGAACGATTTCCTGGAATGTTTCGTGCTTAGGGGACATTTACATCTCTTTTGATTCGCTAATTGGAACTGCTGTGCAGCAAGTTTATTGTTCTCATTAATTGTCTGTGATCCCAGTGTTGTTCTTGAACAACTTCCGTCTCGCAGTAACAGATCCAAATCTGGCTTTGCGCATCGTAAGTTAAATTGAGAGTCCCTTCTCTACTGTTTGTCTGTGGTTGAAACTAAAATATACAAGAACTGTTCTGTGTAGCCTTAATCAGATATAAAATGTTTGCAAGTCGAATACACTGATGAAAATATCACAGATCATTACTACTGCGTAAAAACTATGTGGATAATGCCTTAATAAAATAATTTGCGAATTACCTACGGATGCTTTTGTTTAAATATCTTTTTTTAAAAGTATAACAAGAAAATATCAGAAGAGAATGACAGATCGATTATTTTCCCAACAGTAATAAGTATATCTTGGGTGTAGTTTTGATAACTGATTACTTATAATAATGATAAATAAATTATAAAATCTCAAATGTTAAATTTATAAAAAATCGAAAGTAGCCTGTCATAAAAAGACAGTAAATAATAACTAATTAAATAATTAATGCCCCAGCAAATATTTTTTATCGTCATTAAGTTTATTTTTATGTACAGTATTACCATTACATATATATATTATATGATATGATATAAGACTGAATATAAGTATTTGTTGGTTTGAATCTGTTGGTTCAAACATGGTGATGTTTTAAGTATTGAATTTTCGAATTGCCTTGCTGCGTTACAAATCTTCGGCTTCACCGAAGAGCTTGTGTCGTTCCGTTTTGAGCAGTATGTCTCATTGATAAGATTGCCAGGCGTTCAGAAGTTCAATGGAACAGAAAGTTAGAAAAACACTGTTGTTGTACAATGAAAGTTACTGGTATCATGTGGGATTAATAGCTCGTTATATATATATATATATATATATGGATTTGAAGCTTGGACATAAGGAACACGGTAAAAAGGAGAATATTAAAAATTTAATGGATAATATACGAAATGAACGTTCTTTAGAAATGGTGTACGGTAAAAGAAGCTTTAAAGAGTTTAAATAATTTTAATGAGTTTTAAAAAAGAAATAGGATGGTGGGTCAAATTTTAAAACATGCGGGTTTGGGGAAACTGCTTCTTTATTCATTTCCTGTAACACTATGAAAAATATTTTCCACCATACACGTGCCAAGGAATAAGCACTGGTTTAATTGGACTCCTGTGAGTGGATTTAAATAAGCTTTCATTTTGTACAGCTGGAAAATTAGATGGCACTGCACAGTTATCTCTGCTGTAATGAATTCGTCTCACCTGCTTCTTGCATCTTCTTTCTTTCAGGCATATACAAGTACGGAAGTAGATTGTTCGTAATGAACGAGATGGGAACCAGTTGCGATTTTTATGAAAGACTAAACCTAGCATTCGGCCCAGATGATTTCGGACAGCCATGGAAAATTGAAATTTGGTTGTTCGGTGGGGCATTGACTAGTGGTCTCGTGAATGTCATGCCTTAATGTTTCCTCTGGGTCACCTGCCTCGCTTTCCTGATGTTAATCACACAGGAAGAGCTGAGCAGTTTGTACTATTTCATGCAGTGCGGTTACCCTGTCTTCTTTAGTAGAGTTGTGTGTGTGTGTGTGTTTTTCAAGGTTTTACTCCTCGCGCTGTCGACATCAGTAGAGCCGGGAAGGGGAACAAGAAACCGGAAGGAATTTGGTCATGGTCTTTTGGAGGAATCATCCGCGCACTCACCTGAAGTGATTTTGGGAAACAATGGAAAACCCAAATTTCGATGTACAGACGGGGATTCGAACCCGCGGCCTCCCGAAAGCTAGGCCGCAGCGTCAGCGCTCACCCACCACGCTCGGTCTGTTGTAGAAGGATTCACTTTCAGCTCTAAGCCGCCGAGGAAGCCTCCTCATCTGCGTGGTATTGAGTTGGCTCGCGTGTTGCGGAACAGACCATCCAAAGGTGCTCGCTGAAATTACTTCTGAGTCCTGTTCTAATCTCCTCGTAACAGGTAGTTACACTCTTGTTGTGGACCTCTCTGACACGTGGAGCGTCCCACAGCTACAACACCTGTGTACGTATGACTGTCGACTCACACGCGTAATAGACACGAAGCTAAGGAAAATACAGGATGAAATCGGGTCCAACCTATTAACAGGGCAAAAACCTTAGAGTTTGTTGTAAAAAGCAGGGAACACGAAACTATTTTTTAAAAAGGGTTCGATGATAATGAGAAAAATTGACACAGATGAGAATTATTATTATTATTATTATTTTTTTTTTTTTTTTTTTATGGCATTTGGCCCTGTTAGCCATACAGCCAGCTCAATGTGTTTGATTGTCTTACAAAGTACAGATATCTTATAAGTGTAATTATTTTCTCTCTGGTGTAAGGACGGCACAAGACGAACACAACAGTCGATTAAAACCACCCGTGCCCTAGGCCGACTCGAACCGGCGACCCCTGCAACGAGAAGCAAGCACGCTGCCCCTACGCTGCCGGGGTCGGCGATGAGAATTATTCAAATCTAAGTGAAAAATGGAACTTTACGGATTCGCTCATACCTCCGTAATTCCTTAAATTAAGAAATTTTTAATTACGCATTACTGTAGTTCCTACTGATCAGAACAAAAGTAGATGCACCATTAAATTTTGAAAAATGAAGGGTTGTGAAAACAGTTATAGATAGTTATGTGAGGAGTTGAAGCAAATATTTCGTTGGATCAAAGATTTCTACCGAATTTAGGAAGCCATTGATATATTGGCCGAAATTACGTTTGGTGTATCTGTTACAAGCAATGTGATATGTTTTAAATTTTATCCCGCACAATAAAAGTGTGTAAATAAAGTTTAAAGAAAATAAAAAAGTCAAGCTTGACAATTTCTGAAGATAAAAATAAATAAAAATAATTGATTCTGCGGGGATTTGAAAATTATGAAAGCAACACCCTATCGCATAGCCCACGATGCCATTTGATGATGTGGGGCAATAATTCACTGTATAGACAACATTTAGATGGTTTTTTTTTGCGCAATTTGAGAAATGACTGTACCCCAGACATATATGCTGTGTACCCTTAAACATATATGAAGGAGATCGAAATCCATTCGTAACATGTCTGATGGTCTCCAAGTAAGAGCTGACACAACTGTCTCACCTCTAAATTTTACAAATCCTGAAACTGCGACAGAAAGAAATCTGCACAAGTTTTTTGGTGCCTCTAGTACCATTCCACGTGGAGAGAGCTTTAGTCACAGACTACTGGTATTTGTGAGTAATGGGGCGAGATCCGCCATTCGCGTTCAAACCTATATAGGCTGATAGCAGCTCGTGTGTGGACGGACACTTCTATCTCTATTGTGTGGAAACGCGCACTGTGGCGCGTCGAGTGCTGCTCTGACCACAGCGTAGTGTTTGGCATAACTCCCGCGGAGCGTCCATCAAAGTTAGCGGGACGAGGCGCGAATTGCGTTAGGCCCTCGTCGTGTTTGCACCGACCCATTTAGTCGGCCTAATTCCGTAATGACACACCGGCTCGCAAGCGCGAAGAATGGCTGCAGTTTGGAACAGCCCGCTCTGGCAAATTGCGTCGTTTCGATTGACCCGACGTGATTCCCGCTACCAATGAGGATGAATTCGGCGACAAATTAATACTGAGGCAGATGGGTGACGTGATACAAGCTTCCAAACAGAATCGAGTTAGCACCACTACAGTCGCAGCATACGTCATGGTGGGAGTCATGAAACGTTGCTAAGGAGAAGAAATGACTGAATAAATTTAATTAAAAAGGGTGTGGTAATATATCTCTACCCTCATTTTATAAATAAACCCGATATTACAAAATTGTTCAGCATCTTATCATATTAATTTCAATTACTTAAATTGAGTATGTTGTTGTGGGGGAGAGAGAGAGAGAGAGAAGTGTTGATTAAATATAAATTTTTATATTATTTCTAGAAGTA
This sequence comes from Vandiemenella viatica, assembly GCA_031002005.1. NCBI lineage: Eukaryota > Metazoa > Arthropoda > Insecta > Orthoptera > Morabidae > Vandiemenella > Vandiemenella viatica. The sequence continues at coordinate 51,350,612 of CM061914.1, read as the reverse complement.
TGCATAATTATCAAGGATGAAAGGGCTTTAAATGAATTTTAACTTAATCAAAAGCAGTGCAATGTTTCTAAGACTTTAATTATGAATGTGCGGTAAGCCATCTGGGTTTAAGTATGATTTCCGGCTATAAGGAATTGTTAGATTGTATGTCTAAACATTTTTTGATATCATTTCTACGATTTCTACTGCTGGAGCGATTTTCAGCGCACTAGAAAGTACTATTATGAACTTCCCTTAATCATAGTGGTTAATTTGGTGACTAAATTCACCAAGTCAACTGTAGAAGAATTAGATGCTGTAACAACAGTTTCACTCTACAGGAAAATACGGCGCGTAGTGCTGGAGAAGATTCATATCTTCGGGAACACATTCAAGCAACTGCTCATTTAAATTTTAAATTCGAATATTGTTGATTAATTTAGATCGGCTAAACATGTTAAGACGAAATGATAATCACTGTTCCAGAAGATCCAGCCAATTAATTTTTCACTAAATCTGTTACCAAAATCAATACTTAAACATTCGTAACAGTATTTCTTGAAACAGCTACAAACACAGATTATCAACTTTTAAAAACTTAATAATATTGAACGTCCGCCACACACATACGTGCCTTAGTACATTCGGGGCATGATATTCTTCGCTCAGTTGTTTACAAGTGATACCACCAAACATCACCAGTTATCGATGATATAGCTTGAGGTGTATTCCCTCTCGTTATGAATTAAATTAATTTTTGATTTCATAAATTATCATATTGCCACACTACATAGAAATATATTTTCGAGAAGCCGGACCCATAGCCTAGCACAGTTGGACAGTGCGAACAATAGATTAATGGTAACTGCGCGGCTACATTCCGGAATGTGACGTTGGGACGAGTAACCTCAGTGAAGGAACACAGCGTGCCGCTGCGGTTAAGCACTGGGGATGGTACAGTGGATTGCGAGCTGTGTGGTGGGTGAGTGGCCAGCCGGCAGAAAGAGATGTGTGACGACTAACGCCGGAGGTGTGGTGTGTGGTGGTTCTTGTGTTCCATGTCGTTATCCGAGTAGACGGGGGTCTCCGACAGCAAGCAGAAAATGGAATCATCACGTCGGACGACTGCGGGCAGCATACTCGGTGCTTTCTGCTAAATGCATATGGTGATCACCACGAATCATTGTCGTATTGATCAAACCAGTGTCTCACAAGAAAAAATCTTATAGCACCGCTGAACCTAATGAATGGACATATAGAAAATCCTGAGAACTGGTGTAAAATGAATCTATTGTTGGATTTCAAGAGATTTGTTCAATTGTGTCATATTATTGTTAATAAGATTTGATGAAGAATAATTTTTAATAAACATATATTAATATTAAACGTAGGTACAACGGCGTTGTTAATGTGCAAAACAACACCCAGATTCCTCATATCGGAAATTTTAATCATTAATAATATTTTCATTGATAATGTATGCAAACAAAAATTAATTAAATATTAACAAGTGGGAGTACACCTCAGTCTTGACAGCATATGCTTCCGTCTGCTATATATTTATTTACACTTTTTCATCGTTCTTTTTTCAATGTGTTGTATACACAAAATAAATAATCCAAGACCTAGTTTGTACACGTGTCACTCAGTTGATGGCAGTCTTGTCGCTACTATGGGGTCATCTAATGAATTAACAGACACATTACTAATACGTATGTAATGACAAAAAACTGATAGATAAAACTCGATCAACACTAAATGTCGGTGCATTTCATTCTAATTACCAATGATACAAAACATTCTGACTTCTACAATACTATCTACAATGATATTGTAATCACAATAAACAGTAGTTTTGTAGAATAGGACGTGGCTGAACGCCGGCCTCGGTAGAGTAGGGGCTAGAGTGCTAGCTCCACGTCGAATCCGGCCGCTGGCATGGATGTTAAGTGTTGTGTGTCTGTGTGTGTGTAGTGTCCGTCCTGTGGCGTCCGCACTTTGAAGACTATATAAACACTGGATTTAACTGATTCACTGGAAGCTCTAATATAACACATTGAGCTGGCTGTATGGCCTCAGCTGCCAAAAGCCATTAAAAAAAAAAAAAAACAAAAAAACAAAAAAAAAAAAAAAACTTGGCTGAAATTTGTTGACTTATGGTATTGTTTTGATTACTTATTGTGGCAACACTTTTGCAACAGGATTCAGTGTTTTAGAAAGTTGGCGATCACCAAGCTTTTTCTAATCGTTGGTTTTACAGATTTTCGGTAATTTTACGCTTTTTACTTGACGATATGGTTGGATAAAGATGTTGACACATTGAATGTTCCCAACATTATTCAAATCGATTTTACTTTTTTTGTTGCTTTACGCCTCGTCAACATCGAAGTCATCACAGACGGGATGGGAATGGGGACAAGGATCTAGAATGAATTCGGCTATGGCCTTTTGAAGGAAGCATCCCGCCATTTGCCTGGAGTGATTTGGGGAAACATGGAAAACACAAATCTGGATGCCCGGACGGGGATTCGAACCGGTGTCCCCCCGAAAGCGAGGCCTGCTAGGCCAGAGCGTGTTCAAATCGAGAACTAAGTGGCTGCTATGCCTATTATAAATAATATAAAGGAATGGGTTCAAAGATCATGGACACAAGGAAATTAAATTTTGTATCATTAATCCAATTCATTATATTTTGTCAATTTTCTAAGATGTTTGATTTATTGTTGATTTAATGGTAAAAGATATTTAAACAGAAACACACAAAGTGGAAGTGCAGTTTTAATTTCTAAATTTAAAATTGTAAAATATGTGACGTCTCACCAGTGGAGGGGGGTCATATAGATTTGACAAGGAGAAAGGTAGGGGGACTTAAACAATCGTGGAATTAGTGTGACGCAATTTATGACAACACTTTTGTAACCGAATTCAGTGTTTTAGAAAGTTAGTGATCACTAATCTTTTCTAACCGTTGGTTAACAGATTTTTTATAATTTTACGATTTTTATATGTTTCAGAATCATAGAACTCACCTCTTTTATTGCTGCTTCAGTACACTACGACACCTGCCTGGGAGGAATCGGGTAAACTCATCAATGTGGAAACTCCACAACGAATAATCCATACGTGCTCCCTGTACCGTTAACATAAAAAAAGATTCATAAAATAAATTCAATCATGATGATACGTTACAGATAGCGTGGTTTATTTAATTGAAATCAAGTTATTTCGAATTTTAAAAATGAAATAAAATCCATGAGTTACGTTTTATTAATTCATGTTTTAATTTATTTCGACTCAATCACTTTAACTAACGCCTGTTATGCCTCGGTTTGCCTTAGTTACATTATTTCCCCTCCCATCTCCTCGATCCGGACGTCTGAGAACCAGGTTTCACAGGTTTCCTGTTGTCCGCAGGTGGCCAGTGTGCAGTATGAGAGGGGCTGCACTTGTGTCCTGCCCGAATTCAAACCTGGTTTGTAACACACAGCGTACTTAACCCTGTATAGGGGAAAATAGCTGTGAAACGTGTAACTTATTTGATCGGCAGTTTTTGAAAGGGCGTAATCGACATTTTTTCGCTTTTTCTTTTCTGGCGTTTTTTGTTCCTTGTGGGTAGAGCTAACACTTTCCTTTGAAAAGGCGTAGTGGCACATGGTAAGGTAACATATTTCAGACGAAAATAACATATAAAGCTAAACAAAAATGTCTAATAAGACTTCTGGATTAAATTTACGAAAGTTTATATTTGGTCACATTGATCACACTGATTCATTTGTGTTCTGAATGCAAAGTATATTTTTGTCTTAGAAATGTGTAGTCTAAGAGGCGGAAATTGGGGACCGTCCCAGCATACGCCTCGATGGCTGCGGAAAACCACCTAAACACCTCAATCAGGACGGCGGGTAGGCGGGGACCAGGATTACATCCTGCCCCACTAACCTCCCCGGTCGAGTGTGCGGCGCCTTGACGCACTGGGCCACACGGACGGGTACAAACCTTAATATTAATATCAAACTATTATTAATGAAGTGGGTGCGCAGACTTCCGCGGTCGTTGTCAATGTAATCTTGGTTGTCCGGGTTGAACCGCGTCAATTTGTCGAAACCTAACGTTTCGGCCATCATTTTGTGGCCTTCTTCAGAGTACTGTCTCGGCTGGAAGTGCTGCCGCCTATATACAGCTCCCGAAGAGCGCGCTAGCCGTTTGGAGTGACCATATGGTCATGCTTGATCAGGAAAACGCGGGACGTAGGCCCCCATCGGACCGGCCACGCTGGCGGCGCACAGTGGTCTGAAATCCCGAAAAGCTGGCCAAAAGTAAAAAAAAAAGTTACTATTTAGGAACTTTGACTTTACTAGTTCCATAGAGCGGTATTTCTTTGATTTTAATCACGTGTCGGTTTCGCTTTGTGACTCACGCAGAACGTGCCGACGTGACGTGGCGAGAATATCTGGCGAGTTGTAGCTCATACCGAAAATAAGCGATTAGTTGGAAAGTAACCGGCGAAAATTGACAATTCTTTTAAATATAATAAGTGATAATGTACAGAACGACGTGGTGTAACGAACACTTGAATTCGCAAAATGAATTCACCCCCACAATGTAAGAAAAATAATAATCTACATCAAACAAATTATTTAACTTTAAAGTTGAAAAAAGTTTGTGTGTTCTGTCGTGTTCGGTCGAATCTCTTATGCCACCTTATAGCCTATATTGTATTTGATATTTATTTTAAAAAATTGGCTGCTACTAGCTGCTATTCTGTTAATAATATATTTTTTTGTGTTAACATGCATAACGACAAAATTGTTGATCAGGTAAATAATTTAAGGTTTGAATACGGCCTTGACTTTTCGTCGTATTTCGGTAATACTTTCAGGTTCCAGTGTATTTGAGGACTGATTTATCAGAATGAAATTTAACAGAATCATTAACAAATGGATTAAAAAATTAAAAGATTATAATAAATTACAGTATTTTTTAAATACATTTTTAATGGATTTTAAATGTTTCAGAATGTAAGTACATCTACTACATGTATAGAGATTTCTAGAAAAGAAATTATTTTACTACTAAAAGGAAAACTAAACAATGATGTTGCAGACATTGTTGCAACAATTGAAATGCATATATCTGATGGAACAAAAGTAACTATTTAGGAACGTTCACTTTACTAGTGCCATAGAGCGGTATTTCTTTGATCTAAATCACGTGTCGGTTTCGCTTTGTGACTCATGCAGAAGGGCATAGACTCGTTTGAAAGTGCGCAAGAATCGTGCAGTAAATATATAAATGGTTTCGGGAAGATTTCTCGCAAAAATGCAGCCGCCAAAAAACGATGGAGGATGTATTTTTGCGACTTTTGGTTTCATCAGACCCCTTTATTACGAGCCTCAGGAAATTGCCACAAAAAAAGTTGAGATCGCTGTCAATAGAGGCATTAGAGCTACTCAATCCGCCAGATATCGCAACACATTGCTCTGATGTAACTGATTCTGTGACGGATAAATCAACGACAGATTGTTGTGATTCCGATAGCGAATAAAATGTACCTTGTTTCTTATTAAGCAATCGAATTTTTGTACAAATAAAAAATGTTTTATAAGTAAAATTGCATAAAACTATTTTTCTTTTTTCTTCAACAATACAATTTTACACATTTTTAATAAAATATTATCAATAAGCAATTTTGTTTTTTATTTTAAAAATGAAATATAGATTTACGTGCGCATAAGTCCCGTTTCATAATATTTTTATTTTTTTGAAAAAGATACTATTTTTCTGTTTGTAAAAATGTCCACCACAATGGCTTTGCCATTTTTATATTATAAGAGCTAATTTTAATCAGTATTAACAAAAGTCGCGATATATTCAATATCGTATGACATATTGTTTTAATTTTTTTCATTATCACCTATTTCATATACTTATAGGTTATTTTATGCAGTCAACATAATTTTTTGTACTAGCATCCGCCATTTTGTTTTTTTCAACAATGTCCAGATTTTTTATAACAGATATTAAATCACCCAATATTTATACTATTTTTTAGATAATCTGCCATTTTAAATATTTTCTGCCATTTTGGAACCGACATTTTGTTTATTTTTTATTTATTTATTTTTTTATAATTGACGTAGATATTCGTTATCAGCGACCTAGACAGATCATGTATACAAATTTTCATGAAGATTGAACAAGTATTTCTATTTTGGCCAGCTTTTCGGGATTTCAGACCACTGTGCGGCGGTAGTTTGAGTGACGTCACTCCAAACGGCTAGCGCGCTCTTCGGGAGCTGTATATAGGCGGCAGCAGTTCCAGTCGTGACAGTACTCTGAAGAAGGCCACAAAATGATGGCCGAAACGTTAGGTTTCGACAAATTGACGCGGTTCAAACCGGACAACCAAGATTACATATTATTAATGAAATTGGCGAAATTAACATAACCAGATATTGATTTGATTTGTGCAGAAAGCTATTTGTCAGTGCTTATGCACACATAACTACATGGCATTGATGGCAGTGGGGACAGAAATAATATCAAAAACAATCAAGACATTAACACTCCTTTAGACAAGGAATTCAGTTTTTTTACTCAAATACTTCCCGTGTATCATTATTTATTATTTCGAGAAAGAACATATGTATAGTTTCTCCTTGGGTTTTTTTTTTTTTTTTTTTTTTTTTTTTTTTTTTTTTTTTTTTTTTAAATACCTGGTTTCTGGAGAAAACCTATGGTATTTATCCCTAAATTCCCGGCCTGTCAAATGTTGGAGGAAGAATTTTTCGTATAACTTGAACCGTAAGAGAAGGTCTAAACCAAAAATTTTTCGAGGGAAAGAAAGGTTTTATTTTACATACAGGGAGAGGACAAAATAATACGAACACCTGTGAAATAATGGAAAATCTTTATTAATAGGGGGTTGGACCACCCTTTCACTGAAGTACAGATTTAATGCGACGTGGGATAGATGCATAAAGGTCATGGACAATATTTAAAGGTATATTAAGCCATTCCTCCTGCAGAACGGTCTCTAATTCCGAAAGGCTGGATGGAGGAGGAAATCTGGAACGAAGTTTGGACTACAAATATTCTCATAAATGTCCAAGTCCGGAGACTGAGGGGGCCAGGCAAGATGTTCAACTTCATCATCATGCTCTTAGAACACCTAGCAGTGTGGATAGGGGCGTTGTCGTCTTGAAAAAGCGGACGCTCTCCAGGGAATACAGTCTGGACAAAAGGTTGGACATGATCCCCTAGAATGCTTAGGTAGTGATTGGATTTGATTCTTCCATGCAGAATAACGATTGCTTGTGCTTTCGGGCTACTATGCGCTTCAAGACCCGTCTATTCCTATCAGTAAGCTTTGACTTTCGTCCACTGTTGTGCTTTGAAGGCACCGTCTTACCCTGTTTCGTGTACGCTGTCATAACGGCTGATACCGAACTCCTTGCAAACCCCAAAAGGTTTGATGTTTCCATAACCGATGTTCCACTTAAACGCGCTTCGACAATCATTCCTCTTTGGAATTCTGACAGGTCTGACATTTCAACTTATCACAGACAGTTCGATAGAGGCATGGAACGCAGTGACTGCTGTTGACAGACTGATACCTTCCTCTTCACGCTCACTAGGTGGCAGACTTCTGTTGCAGGTGGCGCGGCTGTATTGCAGGTATGAAATACGTCATACTTTTTCACAGCACAGGTGTTCAAATTATTTATATATATAAACAAACCTGCTATCTTATTCTGTAAATAGTGAAGGAATTAACGATTACATAGTTCGATTTTTACAGAAATATCCCCCGCGTTATAAGCTTCATACCAATTATCAAATATCACGTTCAGCTAACTGTGATCCTAATAATTTAATGACTCTTATTGGCTTAAGTTTTCATACTTACAAACATATTCATAAACAATCCATTATTACATAATTGATATCGCCAACGAAAGTGGTACAAATTGTGATGAATTAAAGATTATTTGGTAAAGAATGCAATCAACAGTGATCGAGCAAGTACTCTTTCAGTATTTATCTTTCCCTTATTGACCTGATGTTGTTTGGTAGGTTACTAAATATTCGTTAATTTCAGCAACCTTCATTGTGGCGCAGATGTTGATGGGGAAGGAACTTTGCCACCGGAAGTACTCCACGCAATAGCAGGGGCTGTCACCCTAACCCCTTCCCACCACTCGCCGGTGGCTGTTTTTCGCCGTAACGACTGACTACTGTTCGTTTCCGCCCGCCATGTCTTGAAAGCCTGCACCACGTTGTTTCTCTCCCTCGAGCCGCTTTGGATATAACACATGACTGACTCTCAGAAAAAGTGACACAGATTAAGCGCGGCAATCTACGAGGCGCGTCCCATTGGGTCTTTCGTGCCGGTCGGTTGGCGCCCTGGATTACGAACAAAGGCAGCGGCGGCAACAACACATAGTGGCGCTGTCAGGGTTACCAACATACTGGGAAGGAAGGGGACGTCTTATCAGCAAACCAGGAGGTGTACTTGGACAGCTTCTCGCCTAATTAATACAACACATTGAAGTCCAGCCGCCGAAATTATGAAGCGCCCATAAAATACGAGGCTCTGTCTGCGGGGGGAGGGAGGGGGCGGATGGTTGTATAGAACGCTACACTGAACTACGTAGGGGGTGGTGTGCCTCCGCGCCTAGCCACGTAGCTTTTCATTCATATCATTTTTCACACATAAAATAAAGTACAGATAACACAACAGCTAGTGGATATTTATTTCCAAATCATTTAAGTATTTCCGTATGTAATTCAGATATCTTAAGGCGCATTCCCACGATCCCTTGTAGGAGAGGTGAGACAAGACGGGGCCTCATTAGCGGAAGTGTAGGGACGACCGCGGGCCGCAGGTTAGTCCTAGCTTAACTTGCCGCCACCTCCGCACAACGTTGCCTAGTGTCGTTTGGCACAGAACACTTTACAGCAACAGAAGGGGTGCGCACCTCTGCTGCAAACCGATGGCAACAGCGCACCGCTACACACGCCTGTGATGTTTACCGACTCAGAAGCTGCGTCTCGTCTCCGCTAGCAGAGGCGGCCCTTTTCCCATGGCGTGTCCCGTCCCGTCCCGTCTCGTCTCGCCTCTCCTACAAGGGATCGTGGGAATGCGCCTTTATATATGACCAGTTGAGCACATGCGTGTGACTTGAAGTCATTGCGTTGCGTTGCACGCGGCTTACACATTTGAACTAACCGACATGCCGTACCAAGACACGAATTTGTTTACAGACGTAACCCAGAATTTTCCAAGGCAGTGACAGTTCGTGCTATTTTAATGATTTGAAATAAAGCTATTTTTTATTAGGATCGCCAGCATGTAACCACACCTCTCGTTGATAAAATAATTCTAATTTTGTTCTGTAAAATGAATTTAAACTCCAACGTGTGGTATCAAGTGGTGGTGTTCTGTTAAACAGAACAAAGAATGATTCCCTGGTAATGTAGACAGAAAGGTAACAGAACTGCAGCAAAATAAAGGCCCGGATACACTAGGGGACAAATCTGTTGCGCAACACTGAGTCTGGGTGGCGCTGCAATGTCCCCCGCTGTTCCACAATGTTGTGTGCAACAATTTGCGCGACATTTACGTGCCGCGTGGCATGTTGTGTGCTGCCGCTTCCAGAGCGAAAACATTCCGTCAGTCCCGCGACATTTGTACCAGAGTGTAGTCGTGTGTGCAGCTTGCCATGTCGGTGCTGTGGGAAAAGTAAATGGTGCTTCACCTAATCGAGCTGTTAGAATTAAGGGTTGTTGTGGGACACTTCAAACTGTGATTATCTGATTCTACTGGTACAGTGGATCTTTTTGTTCTATCTCATAATTATGTTTAAAATTTATTCTGCTAGGAAACACTTCCGTGTTCATTTACAAAATATTATGAAAAATTGTTTCTTATTTCCATAACAGATTCAGAATAACGTCTTCCTCTAGCATCAACATATTATGACATCCAATTTCTCTGCGTCATGATCCTTCCACAATTTCGTGATCCATATTTTCAGAATCAAAGGTTTCATGTGGGGTGTACAGTGATCTGGACTGACTATTGCGCCTTAAAAAATTATGTAGGATTACACACGCCATTACAAGTACTTCAGCATTTGCAGGCTGGAGGGCTATTGGTGTACGGAATATACGAAATACGACACATAAGATTACAAACGCATTTTCTACAACTCTTCTTCCTCTTGATAGTCTGTAGTTGAAAATCCGCTTTGTAGTACCCACGTCGTGATTGCATCCTCATATGTTCGGTCAATGCAAAAGCACTGTCTCCTATCAACACGAAAGTCATATTTGGTCCAGCTTATCGTACTGGCTCTGGATCTGGCCACGTAAGTTGATTAGCAGCCAGAGCTATATTAAAAAGCAGTTTCTTGGAACACTCCACTGTCAGAAGACTTTCCTTTTGCACCGCAATTTGCATAAATAAAATTATAACCGGCATACACGATAGCCAATAGGACAATACTAAATTGTTCGTTATAGTTATAGTCGCTGCCGCAACCTTCCTCGGGCAACATTTCTGAAACAAATGACTAAATGACTAGTGTGTCTGCTAAATGTTCCGCGGCAGTGTTCCCGGGTGTTGTCCAGCGACATGCCGCGCGGCAAGTCGCGCGGCATGTCGCTCCATTTGTCCCCTAGTGTATCCTAGGCTTAAAATAAAAAAAATCAGCTCTTCCAAGGTTTCTCTCTTTCTCACTTCTTTTTTTTAAGGAAACTGGTGTAGTTTCACCTCTAGAAGAAAAAAATCACTGACTGTACCAGCGACAGGTTTTTCTCAGTAATTCATCATTTGCACAAGTGGCTATGTCAACATTTGATTCAGAATATTTATAATTAGTGAAAAGTACGTAACGCAGATATAAGTTGTGCTCAGGACATACGCAATAATTTTAACGACAGTCTGTCAAGAGAAAATAATTAAATTTTTTTCTAGAATTAATAGGGAAAAAACTATGTGCTGCACAGAGGGGAAGATGTGTTGAGGTAAAAGCCACGTCACGATACTTGGGAAGAGGGGAAGGGGTTTCAATGAAGGCCAAAATGGATCCACGTAGTTCATGGACGCTCCCTTAATCCTATTGCTAAAATAAAAAGTCGCTCGGGTAACCAGTTCACATCAATACATAGTGTATCTCAGTTGATAGTGGATAACTATGAGAATATAAGACAAAAGAATGTTCTGGTGGATCAGTGGTTAAGGTGTTAAGACCGAAAGGTCCTGTCTCGGCGGGGATGTTCAGTGGTCCTTATCCCGACCTACACCTCTGCTGCAGCTTGCTGTGTAATGTGAAGGACGCTTCCGTGGTTCTGATTCCACGTTAATATGTAGATCCCCTTTACCCGGTAGGATTATCAGGTTAGGTTAGGTAAGGAGCAATGGAACTGACCACCATACCTCTGATACAAGGATTAGTAGGCCCATGCCTCCTTCGGGTTGAGGGTGCAGAGAACTGCAATACTTTACTGGTGGAAGGAGGATTTCCAAAATAGGTAGTTTAAAGCAAAAGGACAAAAAACGTATTGCGTATCTTCTTAATGAAACCTTAAAATAATTACACACAGTCCAAGGTCAAGGAAAGAATAACTGATCATGAAGCGGCTGAAAAAGATGCAGGAGTATTCATGAAACCTTTGATCAAAATTTTTGGATGGCTATAGGTTCAAATATAAGGAACCACGGCTTGCATAATTGATGAGATTGTTAACGGAAAAATTCGATGTTAGGGGAGCACCAGTACAGTCCAAAATAGGAGCGAACAGTCCTAAGAAACAGTAAATACTGAGATAGAAATGTTTAATGCCGTTAAAAGCACGTATCTGTAACAGTTCATTGGGGAGACGAGAAGACTAAAGGCTTTGCCGAGAAGAGAACACAACAATACATTATTTGAATAGTTCTTAGAAGACATTGGCTGTGGGCACAATAAACTTTGTTACAGGTCAGTAAATTCATTTTAAAATGATGGCTTATTAAATTAGAGTTACTACGATTGCATTATTCGAGGGTTTTATTTTGTATTCCATCACCACAGTGAGCCTCATAGTAACACATGCACTCGGTGAAACAATACAAATTGGTGTGCTATTAAAATATAACAGTAATCATAATGAATCCAAACGTCTGTGCCCACAGGTAAAACCGTAACAATATGTCATTCACAGAGTTACATGTACGGCAACCCTGAAAACTGACCTTGCAGCCTAGTCTTCAGGCGCCATCCATCTCACATTTTCCGGAAATCTCATCTCCGAACATCGCCCACAATAAAAACAATGGCTTCAGGAAATCAAGATACCCCCTTATAATCGGGAAATATCCTTGAATCTCATTAAAAGCCCCCAGAGACATGGCATATTTGAGCAATTTAGTATGCACGTCACTAGGAAACTACACTGAAGAGCCATAGAAACGGGTATAGGCATACGTATGCAAACACAGAGATATGTAAACACTCAGCGTACGGCGCTGCGGTCGGCAACGCCTATATAAGACAACAGGGGTCTGGCGCAGAGGTTAGATCGATTACTGCTGCTACAATGGCAGGTTATCACGAAATTGAAAGTGGTGTTAGAAACGGCGCACGAGAGATGCGAAACATCATATCCGATGTAGCGATGAGGTGGAGATTTTCCCGTACGACCCAGTCACGAGTGCGCCGTGAATATCAGGAATTCGGTAAAACATCAAATCTCGGACATTGCTGCGGCCGGAAAATGATTCTGTAAGAACGGGACCAACGACGCCTGAAAAGAATCGTTCAACGTGACAGAAGTGCAACCCTTCCGCAAATTGCTGCGGATTTCAATGCTGGACAATCAACAAGTATCAGCATGCGAACCATTCAGTGAAACATCATCGATATGGGCTTTCGGAGCCGAAGGTCCACTCGGGTACCCTTGCCGATTGCACGACACAAAGCTTTACCCTACGCCTGGGCCCGTCAACACCGACATTGGAATGTTGATGATTGGAAACATGTTGCCTGATCTGACGAGTCTTGTTATCAATTGTATCGACCGGATGGGCGTGTACGGGTATGGAGACAACCTCATGAATTCATAGACCCTGCATGTCAGCAGGGGACTGTTCAAGCTGGTGGAGGCTCTGTAATGGTGTGGGGCGAGTGCAGTTGGAGTGACATGGGACCCCTGATACGTCTAGATACGACTCTTGACAGGTGACACGTACGTACGCATCCTGGCTGATCACCTGCATCCATTCATGTCCATTATGCATTCCGTCGGACTTGGGAAATTCCAGCAGGACAATGCGACACGCCACACGTCCAAAACTGCTACAGAGTGGCTCGAGGAACACTCTTCTGGGCTTAAACACCTTTGCTGGCCACCAAACTCACCAGACATGAATCTTATTGAGCATATCTGGGATGCCTTGCAACGTGCCTTTCAGAAGAGATCTCCACCCCTCGTACTCTTACGAATTTCTGGACACTCCTGCGGGATGCATGGTGTCAATTCCTTCAAGTATTACTTTAGACATTAGTCGAGTCTATGCCACGTCGTGTTTCGGCACTTCTGCGTGCTCGCGCGGACCGAACACGATATTAGGCAGGTGTACCTGTTTCTTTGTGTTAAATGTGTTTTAGCGTGATAGACATAATGTGGATTTATTTTACTAATTTAGTACAGGCAAAACAAATGACAAAAGATCTCTGCATAAGGTACTCCAACAGTTTTAGCGAAAGTAAGTTTACAGACTTCAAAAAGTAATTTTTTTTTTTTTTTGACCTGTGTGCTCAATGAAATTTTGTTGAATTACCCATCATTTCACGGACGGAGTGTTGATGCACGAAGTGACAGACACCATTTTGCTGCAGCGATTGGCCTAGTGTCACTGCGGAGGTGACGTAAAGCCTCTGATGTCTCTACTACCAACAGAGTTTTGGTCGCAACATACGCTGACGATACACCATACCATGCAGACAGCCGCAGCAAAATTTTAGCCACTCGCTGCCTGCAGGAAGTCCTCCAGGTAACGGAGGCCTGTGCTAGGAGGTAGATGATTCATATGAACCCCGCCAAGACTCAGGCTATATTGATCAGGAAAAGGCTTGGGCCCCGTCGACCACGTCAACTGGACCCTGCTCTCCGCCTACACGTTAGTGGCATACCCTGGTCAGCTACTGCCCGTTAACTGGGAGAGCCGCTAGACAGGAGACTAACCTGGAAAGCTCATATTAATGACGTCCACAGGAAAGCAAGCGCGAGGCTACACAGCCTCTACTCGCTACTCAACAGAGACAGCGGCCTAGCCTCAAACACTGGTGTTAAGATCTGTGCGACCATAGTAAGACCTGTATAAACTGCTCTCGGGTGACTAGCCGAGTCAAGAGTGCGTTGTCACACGATATTTCGGCGACTAGATTCATTGCCGCCATCTTCTGGTGAAGATGGTGGCAATGAATCTAGTCGCCGAAATATCGTGTGACAACGCACTCTTGACTCGGCTAGTCACCCGAGAGCAGTTTATACATTCTCAACGCCAAGAAAGACTTCGTTCTTATATATAGTAAGACCTACTATTGAGTATGCCTGCTCAGTGTGGGCATACGCTGCTGACAGCAACATACTTAGGTTACGATTTCCAAAAACAGGGCACTAAAATGAGCCCTACACCTTCCAGCCAGGTTTCCCACCGACGCTCTCTACAAAGCTACAGGAATTCAATATCTACATGATAGATTCCGACAATTGGCATAAGTATTTTACACAAATTCTTATAACCCAGAAATAAAAAACACCAGTCACTGTTGTATCTCAATTGGTCGATATAAGAGACCACTAAGCATACTCAGTTAACATAACCACACACCATCGAGAAGCCACACCAACATAGAAGCCTTGCATCACCCAAATACTGCTGGAGGCAATGTCCACAGACAAAATACTCCACCAAATTCTGACTGCTAAGAAAAGGCAGTAACGGTGCCATGACTGACTGAAACAATTACATTGGCATCATTAATGGAGGCAGACGGAATCCACTCAGCGTCAGTCAGTTCGTCTGGAGATGTCAAGGGATAAATTGAGTCGCTCCACACCTCTCGTCATTGCTTCTGCATGTTCTCTCTTTCTCGATCTCTTCTTCAATACACGTTGATGCCTAGATGGTGACTTAATTACTTGTTTCATCAAACTTTTTCCCTTCTTTCGGAAACAGATTTTATAAATATTTGATTCTCACCATTGACTTAGTAGAAGATAATAGTTGGCGACATGTGTTACCACCAATCGATTAGCCGTGACGTAACTTTAGAGCATGGCTAGGAGGACATTCTTGACCTGACACTAAATCTTCTGGGGCAGCACTGTTCCCAGAGTGTGGGGAAGTTCTTGCGCATATGCGCATCTCCTTCCACATAATAGTAGGTTGTCATTAATTCTGTATGTCTGCTTCGGGGGTGTCGTTCACGGTAGTTTGACGTAATGTGCTGTGACTTGCTTCAGTAGCAGAGATTGCTGCTTTAGTAGCTGCATTATGACTCAGAGGGTTTCATAGTTCATTCCGTTGCAGTTTGCGGCGGCATCCTTATGCGAAGACTGCTTCGTCGCCGACTTTGAATGTTCATCTCTGGTGGCTGCAGGTCTGCGTCTACTGGTTTGCCCTTTGATATGTGAAGAAGAATTCGGGTTGTTGGCGTTCAACGCTGGAATATCGGCACGCAGGTTTTTCTTTGCCGGGCAGCCACTGTAGCAGGCTGGGTGTTTGCCGCTGCAGTTGCAGCATTTTGCAGTCCCGTCTCACTGCATGTTGTAGTCTGCCACGTTGTTACTATCCGCACACCTCAAGCAGCGCTCCTTGGCTTAAAGAACATTTATATCGTCATTCTGCCGAAATAAACGACGCCGCTGTTTATGATAGGGCTAGCTGGCCGATTTTGTAACCTGTGCGAAAATCCTTTTTCATCTGGCAAACATGTCGCTGTCCACCAAGGCTCGATCAAAATTTCTTGTCTCCTGCAGTGAAACTTGATTCACCACTTTACTCAAGCTCGGACACAGAAATATAATTTTATATTGTTTTTCGTAGGTGTGAATTTCGTAAATGGCGGAAAGTATGTTACAGATTTTTTGGCTTCATTAGAACTAATATAAACCAAGTAAGATGCTTTAAATTTCTGGGGATTTCAATAACTGAGCGGTCACAAAGAGGTGAAAACTCGTATTCCTGTTGCGATGGAAGCGTTTAATTGGAATAGGCGATTACTCGCTGGGAGAGTATAAAAAGCGCTGAAGAATAGAAATAGCAACTGTTTCGTATTGAGTGTGGCACATTA
Source organism: Vandiemenella viatica (assembly GCA_031002005.1). Taxonomy (NCBI): domain Eukaryota; kingdom Metazoa; phylum Arthropoda; class Insecta; order Orthoptera; family Morabidae; genus Vandiemenella; species Vandiemenella viatica. Next base: position 51,334,287 of record CM061914.1, on the reverse strand, counting down.
TGGAGCAGAGACGTGGACACGGAGACGATTTGATGGAAAACAGATAGAAGATTTTGAGAGGTGGATATGGAGGATAATGGAGAGAATAAGGTGGATGGAAAAAGTGATAAACGTTGAAGTGGTGAAAAGGGCTGGTGTGAAGAGGAAACTATTGCAAGTCATAAGAGAGTGAAAATAGAACTGGATGGAACACTTGTTCAGATGGGAGTGGTTGTTAAAAGAAGCCTTGGAATGACTAGTTTGTGGGAGGAAAGATCATAGACAAAATCTAGGGAAAAAAGGCTACGTGAACTTGAAGAGAAGGGTGGAAGACAAGGGAGCTTGGAGAGCTGCCAGGTGAAAACCTGCCATAGAACAGAACACTGATGATAATGAGTATAATTTGGACTCCTCTTCTACCAGTGAGGACACAAATATTACATTACATCGCTCTCAGAAGTACCATTTTAATTATCATTGTTAATAACACTATCAAAATGTTGATGTCCTCAAATAATGAAATTATGTACGAGGGTGGCCCAGAAACTAATGTGTCACATTTCATTCTAGCCTCCAACAATGGTACGAATGTGACACTTTAGATATGAATTCTTTGAAGTTATCAGAGTGCGCGCGCAAAGTTTCCGTTTCTTCCCACAGGTCGAGTACCTGCAGCAATGGTCCAACATTGCGTCTGTGAGTGATGTACGTTATACAAGAGAGCAGCGTGTCGTCATTGAATCTGGAGCATCAGCAGTCGACAGAAGTACGGTTAGTCGCTGGGCACAGAGGGTGATGCCATCTGAAAGCGATTCTGCAGAGTTCCAAGATTTGCAGCGGTCGAGAAGGCCACCACTCCTGGCAAGATGATTAGGCAGTTGGCGTGGGAGCTGCCAATCAGCAAAGTAACTATAGGTGTAATAGTCAGCGCTCTTGATTCAACATGACAACGCACGCCCTCACACAAGTTTACGAACGTTGGAACACGTCACCAAACAGGGTTTGAGAGTGTTACCCCATCCAGCCTACAGCCATGACCTAGCTCACTCAGACTTTCACTTGTTTGGGATATTGAAGAAGGCCATTCATGGGAGACATTTTGAGGATGACGAAGAGGTGAAGAAATGGCTTCGTGAACAGAACAAGGAGTGGTACCGTCAGGGCATATACGATCTTGTGTCTCGCAGGCGGAAGGCAATAGAACGGGAAGGAGATTATGTGGCAAGATAGGGAGTGTAAAAGAAACATAATTCTTTCTTCTGTATAAGTTGCATTGTGTACAATAAATAATTGTTGAAGGAAAAAAAATGTGGTGCATTAGTTTCTAGGCACTTCTTGCATTAATAAAATGGGAGGTCTTGTATATGTTGTCCTTGGTAAGGAAATTGGTTTGCTGTGGTAGATGCTACGAAGAAAACGTTTCTGTGACACTGATACATGAAGCTGATATGTGTACCCGTATTATGAGACCATGTGTATACTCTCAAGAAAGCTCGAAGTTCGACCCGATCTTCAATGCGGACTGTCTTAGGCGTCTATTACATTCAATTTACGAAATAATACTTACTGCAGGGATCAACCTTGGGGCCCGATCTGCATACCGTCTACAGAGCCGACATCCCAGAACATGAAAATATTAACAACGGTACGGCCTTCTTTACATCCAACTTCCATGAAACGATCGCAAAAAGCCTTTCAGCGGAAGGAAGCCAAGGCCACGTGATGGTGGATAGGTAGAAACCCCACTTAACCTCAAACTATTATCCTGACGCGAGGGAGTGGACGCCTGGGACAGCAACTATAACTTCTGCTCGGATGTAAAATTATTCCTTGGGTACGAATAGCTCACTAATTCCACATAATCCCAAGTTGAGCTAGCGAGATTACATCGAGGAAATCAGACAACGGGTAGGTGCTCTACCATTCCATTTGTAAGTGGGAAAGCCTATCGGTATCACATCTAGGAGTTGTCATTTACTGCGACTTGATCAGGTTATAATAATAAAAAATCTGTGAAGTCGTAATGACCTAGTGACAGGGTTTCTATTGGCTGGGCATTCCGCCCCTGTCATAGCCGCGTTAATGAAACCAGACAGTTCTACCAAGAACAGGGGACCTAGATTTTAACATAGAATTCGATCAACGGAGGTGTTCCGACGTACTTCATAGTACGCATCGAGCTGTCGCAGAGTTGAAGGTCGGGTAAAGCGCCTATGAAAATCTCCACCAAGACAGGGATTCGAACCGGGGACTTTTGAATCAACAGTTCGCCACCTTAACCACGAAACCACCAGATCGCTCACCAGATTCGGTAGGTAATTCATTATGGATGCTCCATCTATGATACAGTGTTAATTGCCACATGAGAAGGCTGCAAGTGCACCCCAAGAACACTGAAGCGGGGACATTCGCTCAACCGTTTCCTCACTGAGGTAGTACACCAAGGCTGCCAACCAATTTTGGAGATGAGCCACAATTTCGTTCCTACGTTAGCCTGCGTGCCACTTAATACTTGCCAATGGTTACGATAGATTTTTAAATATAAAAAAAGATAAGTAGCATACTGCAATTACAATCAAATAGTAAAAACCATCAATGAGACCTTTGCGGAAGTTTTCTTTACCTATAATCAAAAAGTAAAAAACATCAATGAGGCCTTTGCAGTAGTTTTTGAGTTAGCATATGCTTGACCGCTACTGTTGGCGCAACATTCGAATGTACTGGAGTGTTTCGTGGCCTGCAAATCTGAGGTGGCTAGCTTTGTAGTACACTATACGTCGGAAATAACGAGGCACATTGAAAGATTCCGGCAACAAACTTGTAAATTCTAAATCGAAGCACATCGTTCTTCCAATTCTCTGGTAACATTATGAAATAGATATTGACAGTTACCAAAAAAAAAAAGTTAAAGGAGCTTTAAAAACCAACAATACGGCCAACCAAACAATAAGCAATGACAAATTGAAATAAGAATCCCATCTACACATCATTCAGCTTAAAGACTATTTCGCTTTATACAGCTTTGTAACTTCAATATGGCCAACGAAATGTGGTATTATCAAATTCCGGTTGGCCACTAGCACTGTGTTTACATGCACTATCGTTGCTACAAAGCTTATTAAAAACAGAATTATGCGTCTACGGTTGTTCGGTGAAACGGTCACCACATTTTCCCCGAAAATAAAGACCGGCTAAAGCGGTGGGTTATAAAACTGCGGTAGGGAAAAACGCCATCGAAGTGGACCCGAGTGGTTAGTAGTCATTTTGCTAAATCGGATTTTAATTCATCGCTTGACAGCTGTGATAACTTGACTTTCACGTTTTGAATTAAGAGTATGAAGTGTCTGTATCCACCTCGTATGCGCCATTGCTAGAAATATTTTTTTTATGTTGCAGTTGTGCTTAGATTAAGGTAACATAACCTTGATTGCTATGGATTGTTTACCTTTTTCTGCTACGTTCTGTGACTGAATTAATCTTTATAGGTACTTTAGGTCGTCTGAAAGTCCATCTAATTTGCTAACAGTATTAAATAGGTTGGTCAAGGTCTTTTTTTTTTTTTTAGTGTAGGTGATGACAATAGTACTGCAATTAAGATTTTTCTCGGATGTTGCACAATCCATAATGTGAACAACGTTTTCCAGGAAGGTAAAAAAACCTGTAGTTAAAACCTCAAGCTATTCAAAGTCTAAATTTGCCGTAAATCGACCCACATTTTGCGTAATATGAAGAGCAACAAGAACCGATCTTTTAGTCTCAACAAAAGGAATAAAACAACTAATGGCTAATATTATCGTTGTGAAAGATCGAACATTTATTTTTAGAGCAGGAACGCAACTCATTAAGCCAATCTTGGGGATATTAGCTCACAGAAAAACAATCTCAACTTCAAGCAGTATTTGATTGATGTTCAGGAGTTTTTCTCTCCTATATAACCTGTAAATACAATCCAAAAACTCTTCCAAAACAGGGATAAAAAGCAATTTGACCTAAACTCAGACGTTCATGGTTTTGAAATGATTTCAAGTGGTTCAAAACGAGGAGCGAAACGCCTACAAGAGGCCCAAATTAAACGGTAAACTCAATGCTTAATTGGCCTTGATCTTTTGAGTTCTTACCTTTTAATCAATTCTAGCTAATTCCACTTCGACAGATTACGTGCTCTGTCTTTAAAAAATAAGTCTTTTCGCTTTTTCACTGCTAAATTATTACACATTTATTGGATCGCTAATGGAAACAAACGCACAGTGGTCAACTTTAAGTGAATAATACTACACTATGCGTGGTGGCGCCGCAGGTATCAAAAAGATAAACTTACACACCTATATTTGGATTAGTGTTTCAACCGTTCAACTGGCTGCCAACCATATTCGACTCCTCAAACCACCAGAAAACCACTAACAAAAAGCGGCGCTACTCTAATAACCACTAAATATTCCACCAAACAAATATTTGGTTATTACAAAATAAAATAATGGGCATACCGGTATTTCTAAAACAGTTACCTTCATTATTAAATAATACACATTAAATTTGTGTATAAATGATCAATACAGCAACATGGAATTAGTAATTATACGAATCATTAACAAATTATTTAATTAATTGCTATTCTATATTAACTTATCTTTTTCGGATAAATCAATTTTGTCGGTGCCTTTATCATCAGCACCAATTTGATTTATAAGATTAACTCGTATTTCAAAGTTATTGATCGAGTAAGGGAAAGTTGAAAATATTTATGAATTTTAACGTTTCTATTAATAATTTTCATCGTTTAATTTTATTAGTTGGAAATAATAAATATTTTCTGCACAAACACCATGTTTAGTGGAACTTGAATGGTTTAATCATTTGTAAAGTTGAATATCACCAAGACAGTGTTCATATTTGACTAAAAATAATAAATCAGTGGTCATGACAGTATAGCGACCATTTTTGTAATAAATGAACTTTATTAATTAAAATAAACGAAGAAATCGATTAAATATTCTTAGAAACCTTAATCGACATTAATCAATTCAATTACCTGTTATTGAACCCTTTTACGTGAAATGAGAAAAAAAATCTCAGCAACTTCAAAGTTTCATACGCAGTTAGAGTAAATAGTACTGACAGAAGGAAGAAATATGTTTTCAAAAGTGTAAGTGGCTTAGTATTTGAGTTATCATCTTTTCACTAATTGAAACAAGGGCTGTTGATAATATATCGATATATCGAAAAACAGATAATATTTTTTGAAAATATCGATATTTGTGATATTTGTAGGACAATATATCGATACTTAAATCTGGATATAGGCATCGATTATTTTAAAAATAAGTTATCATTTATCGTTTGCTCTGAATGGCACTATGTCTCCCAAATTACTGTTACGCATAGAGATCAGCAAGTTTAAGTAAATCCTACTACTGTTCTACCATTAATTCGGAAGTTATATGTACGATGTCTACTCATATGATGACAACATCGTAAACAAGTCATCGCTCGCCCAGCACGAATCGAAAGCGAGCCTATTGTTTGAAATGACCGAGTGCAATGTCCAGGGAACTCCAACTTGAAATCAGGGTGTTAGCAGCAATAGTGGGAAGTGTAAATAACAAATAGTAGCTAATTAGAGAGCAAGAAAAGTAAGACAACTCAGAATACGCTATCAACATACAAAACTAAATGAAATACTGCAAAAAAATTCTTACGAAAAAAAATTATGTAACTTGGCCATAATGCATGCTATGATAGCTAAACTTCTATCCAAATAAATGCCTCAACTGTATTGCTTATCAGTCTTAAAAATACACAAAATTATATTTAACTCGAACCTCTTTCGAGTTTTATAGATTTTATTAATTTTTATGAAAATTATGACATGCATAATGGTCTAATCTTATATATCTTATATATATATAAAAATAGACGTGTGTTTTCCTATATTTCACTTTTCAGCCACCACTACCTAGCAGAGATCACTGATGTTTGTGGGTAGAAGTAGCATGGAGTTTCCTGTCGTGCACAACGTTGGCCGAATGCCGATAGCTGTGGGGATGTGGGAGATATAATGATTAAAGTTGGTCAGTGCAGGGCGTTTTCATATTTCGACCAAAAATTCGTATCTCCGTATACTTCTCGTTCCTGCCACAACTACATAACATAGACCTTTGGTGTTTGTGTTTGGTAGTAGAATCGTATCTCATGTAGTGCACTATGGTTGTTAGATGTTGGTAGCTATGGGGGTGTGGGAGAAATGGGGGTTGAAAGTGGTCGACCTGTGGCAATTTCATACTTCTGCCAAAGACAAAAGTGTCATGGTGTATCACTTTTCAGCGAACACTATAGTTCACAGATAACTGGCGTTTGTGTGTAGTAGTAGCACAGAGTCACCTTTCGATCACAACAGCGGCCGAATTTCAGAAACTGTGGTAGATATTGTGGTTGTAAGTAGCCGACCAAGGATATTTTCGTGTTTCGACTGTCTCCGCATATGTCACTTTTCTGCCACAACTACATAGCATAGAGCATTGGTGTTTGTGTTTGGTAGTAGAATCGTATCTCATGTAGTGCATTATGGTTGTTAGATGTCGGTAGCTATGGGGGTGTGGGAGAAATGGGGGTTGAAAGTGGTCGACCTGTGGCAATTTCATACTTCTGCCAAAGACAAAAGTGTCATGGTGTATCACTTTTCAGCGAAAACTATAGTTCACAGATAACTGGCGTTTGTGTGTAGTAGTAGCAAAGAGTCACCTTTCGATCACAACAGCGGCCGAATTTCAGAAACTGTGGTACTGTGGTAGATATGGTGGTTGTAAGTGGCCGACCAAGGATATTTTCGTATTTCGACTGTCTCCGCATATGCCACTTTTCTGCCACAACTACATAGCATAGAGCATTGGTGTTTGTGTTTGGTAGTAGAATCGTATCTCATGTAGTGCACTATGGTTGTTAGATGTTGGTAGCTATGGGGGTGTGGGAGAAATGGGGGTTGAAAGTGGTCGACCTGTGGCAATTTCATACTTCTGCCAAAGACAAAAGTGTCATGGTGTATCACTTTTCAGCGAACACTATAGTTCACAGATAACTGGCGTTTGTGTGTAGTAGTAGCACAGAGTCACCTTTCGATCACAACAGCGGCCGAATTTCAGAAACTGTGGTAGATATTGTGGTTGTAAGTAGCCGACCAAGGATATTTTCGTGTTTCGACTGTCTCCGCATATGTCACTTTTCTGCCACAACTACATAGCATAGAGCATTGGTGTTTGTGTTTGGTAGTAGAATCGTATCTCATGTAGTGCATTATGGTTGTTAGATGTCGGTAGCTATGGGGGTGTGGGAGAAATGGGGGTTGAAAGTGGTCGACCTGTGGCAATTTCATACTTCTGCCAAAGACAAAAGTGTCATGGTGTATCACTTTTCAGCGAAAACTATAGTTCACAGATAACTGGCGTTTGTGTGTAGTAGTAGCAAAGAGTCACCTTTCGATCACAACAGCGGCCGAATTTCAGAAACTGTGGTACTGTGGTAGATATGGTGGTTGTAAGTGGCCGACCAACGATTTTTTCGTATTTCGACTGTCTCCGCATATGTCACTTTTCTGCCACAACTACATAGCATAGAGCATTGGTGTTTGTGTGAGGTAGTAGAATCGTGTCTGTTGTCATGCACTATGATTGTTATATGTCTGTAGCTATGGGGGTGTGGAAGATATGGGGGATGAAAATGGTCGACCTGCGGCAATTTCATATTTCTGCCAAAGACGCATGTGTCACGGTGTATCACTTTTAAGTGAAAACTATCAATCGCAGATCACTGGCGTTTGTGTGTGGTAGTGACACAGAGTCTCCCATCGATCACAACGTTGGCCGAAATTCGGTAACTGTGGGAGGGTGTGAGATATGGTGTTTGAAATTGGTCGATCATGAATATTTTCGTATTTCATCCAAAGACTGGTGTGTATCCGTAAATTTTACTTTGCTGCCGGAACTACATATCGCAGAAGACTGGTATTTGTGTGTGGTAATAGTATCGAGTCTCCCATCGTGCACTATGGTGGTTAAATGTCTATAGCTGTCAATATGAATTCTTTACAATCACGAAGTCGTGGGTACCAGCTAGTTTTTTAAAAAAATCAACAATTATCATCACCAAGAGAAACTAATGGAAAGCGAAAGAACAACATCACACATCTATTTATCGGGGGACAGCATTATTCTTACAAGATTTGCTTTTATGAAATTACATTTATGAAAGTGTCCATATATCTATATTAATCCGATATATAAACAGCTGATATTGATACTTCTTAAAATATCGATGTATCGAAAATCCGATATTTTTAAATAATACCAACAGCCATAATTGTAACTGAACTCTACTGAACCACTGGATAAAAACACTAGCCACTAAAAGCAATATTTCTCCATTTAAAGGGGGTGAAACCACCAGTTTTTATGGAAAATCTAATATATTGAACCACTAATTATAACCCAGGAATTATTAACTCATATGATAAACTGGTAGTTAGAGAGAACATATTTAAACATCAACTATGATAAAGCAGCTGCGAGAAAAAGTTGAGTCTGGATTGATTTAATAACTGTCGCCAAAACACGTACTTCTTATCCTTCTTGAGCCATTGCCTTGGTGTATTTCGATTTTAATTCACATTCGCAAGACTAGAATTACGTTACCTAATTATGTAAATGTGACTTATAAATCGGATATGAAATCTGAGTGCTTGAAAGATGTTAAAAAGTTATAATTTGGTAAAAGAAGAGTTACAGACAAGACAAAAATTTCGCAGTATTAGGAAACGATTAATACATGAAGTTCTCTTAGGGGTGCCATAACTTTGCTTTTTTTCTTCTTCTTATTGCTTTACTCCTCGTCGACGGGTAAGGTCGTTAGAGGCGGGATGGGACTGGTTTTTTTTTTTTTTTTCTTTTTAAACTGCTTTACGTCTCTCAACAGCGAGGTCTTTAGAGACGGGAAAGGATGGGGGCCAAGGATGGGGGCAAGGAATGGGAAGGAATTCGGCCATGGCCTTTTTGAAGGAAGCATCCCGGCATTTGCCTGGAGTGATTTGGGAAACCATGGAAAACCCAAATCTGGATGCGTGGACGGGGATTCGAATCGCCGTCCTCCCGAATGCGAGGCCAGAACGTTAACAGTTCACCCAACACGTTCGGTTTTAACTATGCAATCAACATCGAACATCAATCTTATTTGAAACAAACACCCGTTAATTCATCAACTTATAATTATTCTGTGTAGAACGTAGATCGTTCACTACTATATTAATATTATGGCATTGTGAAACAAGAATCACGGCATGTTTGAAATGTGCGGGCCAGTTGCAGCCTGATAATGTGACAGTTACTGACTACAAAAGGGCTTCGGAGACTGTCCAAAAGTTAAAGGACGCAGCGTGTATCCAAGGAGGTTAAAGCAAAGCTAGTATTAATGGATTTTGGAGTTGAAATTTTTTGTGTTCCCGAACAGTTAATATAGACTAACTACAGGGTGTTACAAAAAGGTACGGCCAATCTTTCAGGAAACATTCCTCACACACAAACAAAGAAAATATGTTATGTGGACATGTGTCCGGAAACGCTTACTTTCCATGTTAGCGCTCATATTGTGGACGGCTGTGATACAATACGCCATTCTCCAGGGCTGCATCAGCGCATCAGGGATTCCATGCGACGGAGGGTGGATGCATGTATCCTCGCTAACGGAGGACATTTTTAACATTTCCTGTAACAAAGTGTTTGAAGTCACGCTGGTACGTTCTGTTGCTGTGTGTTTCCATTCCATGCTTAGTGTGATTTGAAGAGAAGTAATAAAATGAGCTCTAACATGGAAAGTAAGCGTTCCGGACACATATCCACATAGCATATTTTCTTTGTTTGTGTATGAGGAATGTTTCCTGAAAGTTTGGCCGTACCTTTTTGTAACACCCTGTATATGGTCTGGTGGAAATTCAAACCCATGGCACTTTAAATATATCACGATTCCCCATCCCCTTCCCAATCAAGGTGAATAATGGCAGCAGAAATAGACTACTTAAGACAACCAACTGAGTCTTATTTCATAATTGTTGTCGTTTCCTATGAACGCAATGTTCCTGATCTCATTGTTACTGTGAGATTTCAGAAAAAGTGACATACATACTTGTGGATATCCGTCGGCATGATTTCAATAACTAAACAATTTCATAATCTCTTTTTTTGTATCTAATGTTAAGCAGGATGTTGGCCTAGTTCTTCTCTGCTGCCTCTGTAGGCTGCTTATTTACCAGCCGGTCGAGATCCATGGACGAGACCCGCTTCTTCGGTAGCAACGAGGTTGCTATGTGCTTCGTCCCTGTTACTTGAATGATTGAATTGTTATCAGGTAGTTGTCTTTGCTCTTCTGCGGATACAATATTTCACCTTTGGTTGGCTCCTGCTGACATTCTCGTCCCTCTTTTCCTCTCCGACGGTCTAGGGCTCGTTTCTATTTGAAATATTCTTCCAGCTAGTGACATTCCTACTGGGAAATTACCCTCAATTATCCATGTCACATCTGGATGGCAATTCTTTAAAAATATTTTTTGCGTCCCTAAAATCTAGTTGTGCAGTTGTCAAAAATCATGACTGGAGTAGGACGAAATATTAGTTTGACAGAGACGGTCCAGTGTTGTCTTTATGTTTATACTCGTAAGTTGCGGTGTCAACACTGCAATGCAATCTGCCACGAATGTACACACTTTGGCAATAAATTTAGCCGCCGCTGAAATATTCTATCACTTTTATTTTGCACAATCTGACATCAATGTCATCCTAAGAAACAGTAACACGATACTGGCTTGCCAGTATTACATTACTGTTTCCTGGGATGACATTGATGTCAGATTGTGCAAAATAAGAGTGACAGAATTTTTCAGCGGCGGCCAAATTTATTGTCAAAATGTGTACATCTGATTTACTGCAATCAAGTAGGGGGAAAAAATGGTTCAAGAACTTTGTAGACATTTCGGTAGTTTTCACGTAGGTGTATGTACAGTCAAGTCACTCTAAAGAATGAACATGTGTGATTTAAAGAATTATCTCCGAATTTCAAGACTGTAAATTCCTTTATCTTAGTGGATCCTTTTCATACGAAAAGAATATATTTGAGAGATCAATTTCTCAGAAGAAAGACTTAAGGCCATATTCCGTTTTATTGCGAATGATCACAATTTAGTGACACTTAAATTAATATCACGTAGAAATTTCATCCCTACCGTCTGCTAGTTTTTTCAGTAGTAAAACTTCTGTAATTATCTTATGAAATTAATTTTTTCATCAAAAACTCTACATTTTCTGTTAAAGTAACTTGCAATCACAATTTAAGAAGATCATTCGAAACCTTTGTTTTTTATTGTGTTTGATGAGCAGTAGCGCTCTAGCTTTTAATTCGGAAGGATGTGTGCTCGAATACCCGTTCGGACATACAGAGTTCGGCTTCTCCTTGCCCCCCCCTGTCCTTTCACACCGTTAATGGCCTCGACGTCGACAAAGTCACAAACATATATAAAAAAGCTATAGGCCCTATTATATGAATAGTTCTCGAAAACACTTTTTTTTTGCATATATTTTGTTATAGGTCAGTAAATTAATTTTGAGATGATGACATATTAGATTATTTGTAAGTTAACTTTTTGGTGTGTTCAGTTTTGTACCCAATTACCAAACTGAGCCACATGCTAACCCATGCACTGATTTGTTTTCGATGGTGAAATAATGCAAATTGGAGTCGTAAAACTACAAAAGTAATCACAATGAATTCAAACATCTCCACCCACAGGTGAAACAGTAAGGTTATGCTATTAACAGAATACACAAACGGCAACCCTGAGTTGGTCTTTCAACTTGCTCGCTACGCCCAAGCCATCGGAATTTTTATGAAATTCTCATCTCAGTTCATCGCCCAGAAAACGAACAATGGCTTTAAGAAATCAAAATATCGCCTGTTAATCATGAAGTTTTCCTGAACCTGGTCAAAAGACGGCAAAAAAAAAAAAAAAAAAAAAAAAAAAAAAAAAAAAAAAAAAAAAAAAAAAAAACGTGATTTTGAGCAAATTCGACATCCGTCGATTGGTACACTCGGGAAAACACGTCGTTCCGTGTGCATTTGGCTAAGAGGAACCGCTTTCCGAAGCTGGCAGTGCAGTTTTACGAAAAAAGCCAGCACTCGGCCAACCCTTTGATTAACGCACTGGGTGCCGAGCCCATCTATGATCAGAGACTTAGGTTGCCAAGGAAACTCCTTGATCATCAGTAATGGAGCAATACCGGAACCGACAATTCCATCAATGGCAAATAAGTAATGCCAGCCCAACATTAAAATGGAAGGTGATGCGTTATAATGCAAAAACTTCCCCACACTCTGGGGACCAATGTCTTCCCCAGCAATTTATTGTCTTGTCTTGTCTTGGCTAAGAGTGTGGCAGCTTGATTTCATGTCACAGTCTTGAAATTAAATGGTTCGGTGAAGCAAATTCAAAGCGTCGAACGCACTGGAGCCGCTACTGCGTACTTCTGCTCATGTTAAACTGCTTATGTGCTCTCACGGTCTTCAACTTCAATAAATTTACTAAAAATATTTACTGCAGGGTTTAGTGTTGGATCCTGATCTGTACTCCATTCTACCCAGTCGCCATCCCAGCACCTGCGAATGTGAAGACGAGTGTGTACCCCAACGTATTCAACCACCATTAAACGGTTGCAGGGATCATTGGCCACGCGGTGGCGGATAGGTAGGAACCTCACCAAAACTCAACCAATCATGCTGACGCGATGCCTAGTACAGCATCTACCACACCAGCAACATCCGTTTGACCGTGGAACTATTCCCTGAGCGCTAACTGTTCGCTACATCTGAGTGACACTAGATACCAGGTTGAACTAGTAAACTCGCATCGAGGGAAGGCAACGGGTACGTGATCGGCTCCAATCCCTTTACCAAAATTGTAAGCGGGAAAGCTTATTGGCCACACGTATAATAGTTTCCTACATTCTGCACCTTGATTAGGTCGGAAACCGAGTAAGCAACAAAGGACCAAGCAGTTACCGGAACCGTGAAATCCAAAGTTTCTCGGCAAGATGAGAAACTCACGCCACAACCGGAAGATAGACAGAACCTACTCCCGACCGAGCCAGCAGCCAAGCAACCAGCGGAAGCCAGACAACAAAGAAAAGATCAAACATCCAGGAATGTTCACAAGAATTCAAGCACAATGAGCCAATGCTTCCGTTGTCAAGGATTCTAACATCAGGAGGGGTAGTGCAACAACCAAGTGCGGTGTGAAGCGTTGTGGTCTTCACGTGTCCGCGTGAAGCCCTGCCGACATGTGCAAACTGTGGGGGTGATGATGCGGCGTGCTACGGCGGATGCGCGGTCAGGCAGAAGCTGCAAGGCTCTGTCAACAGAACATGACACCAACCTAATCACACCCAGACTGCAGAAGAATGAAATCAACCCTCGGCCATCCAAGCTGCCACAGACCACTGCCACGGAGCCAAGCGGAGATCCACCACAAGAATCAAAACTGCTGCGGCCATGACTGTTACCAGAAACCGGACAATCAGTTGCTGAAAATCGTCCAGCTCCTAACGCAGCTGATTACGACAGTGATCCCCAACTGACCACACGAACCCTTAGGGGGTTTTTAAGATAAGGGCGCCGGCGTCCACAGCCATTTTTCCCCCAACGTGAAATATAATGTGTCCCCAAAAACCACCCAACCTGAAAATTAACGGTAAAGTTGCTAATGGTAATTGAACTGTACATAAAAGCCGCTGAGGTAACGAAAAAAAAAGTTCCCTCATCTGGGATACACCGCAAATTGCCACCTCGGAAGGCTGCATATGCTTCACAAAAGCAGGTACTACAGCTGCCAATCCGTTTTCCCATTGACATAGCCCACAATACGTCGAATATTGAGGGGTACATCGGAAGATTCCGGCAACAGGTCTATAAATTACAAAATGAAGCACATCGCACTAGCAGTCCACTGGTTAATACTCTATTTCAATACAAAATAATCACTGATGAAGCCATCTGTGTTGACGGAGTGATACGTATAGTCCAAGACCAGGCTGCATGACTTCCACGTGCCTCTGTTATTTGATTGAATTCTTATATCTCTAAACGAACAATTTTTGTAAATATATATATATTCCTGCAAGTTTATATGTATAGTTGTCTTTCCTGCAAAAAACCCAATTTTACAAAACACGAACAATTTTTGCTCTTGGTATCTTGAAAACAGTTCCAACGCCATCTCGTAGACAATTCAGGTACCAGGAAGCCTACTAATATTTTTTCTTTGGTTTCAAGGAACTCATATAGTTAAACGAACATTTCATGCATATGTTTCGTCGGAGGAATAGTAGCACTACATGTTTAATTGTAAAATATTTAAAAAGGAGATTTTTAAAAATTGGCTTTGTCAGAAGTGATACTTTACCTTACAAAACTTCTTTGAAAATAATATTGACCGTACATCAAACATCAATATTACTGAATTGTAAAAAGTTGTTGTTATTAAATACTACAGCTGAACTGCAAAACATTTAAAAAGTAGATATTTCAAGCAACAGATACTGGCTTTGCCAAATACTATTTTTTCAAACTTAAAAAAATACATTTTAATGCCATGCTGTGTCTACTGTTTTATCTTTGATTGTTGTAAACAACTGTTAGGTTCAAAATTCATAGGAAGAAGATATTTAATAATTGGCTTTGTCAAAAGTGTTTCTTTACTCTACAAAACTTTTTTGAAAATAATATTAGCAGTTATAATATAATCATCGTTTAGTTTTTGACCGCATGTGCATTTAACACAAACATCAATATTACTTAATTGTAAAAAGTGGTTATGAGGAAGCTGTGCAAAGTACGGTCAGTAGAAAAAATTGTTGTTTCGGGATGAAAATGTGATTAACGGACTCATTAGGCATTAGTATTCAAGAAAAAGTCGACAAAACAGGCAAGACAAGGGAAATACAATGCAAATCGTCGGGTTACGTGCGGTATTAGCCAATATGTAGCATCTAGATTTGGGTTTTCCATGGTTTCCAAATCGCTCCAGGCAAATGCCGAGATGCTTCCTTTAAAAGACCATGGCCGAATTCCTTCCCATTCCTTGCCCCCCCCCCCCCCAAATCCTTTCCCGTCTCTAAAGACCTCGCTGTTAAGAGACGTTGAGCAGTTAAACAAAAATATGTAGCAGTCATCTTACCGTGAATGTGTTGTGTTGATTTTCGAGGAGCTGTATTAGCGGAGAGTGTGGTTAGGTTTAAATGCAGCCTGGACCTGCATGAAGACTAACATTCCATGTTGTATCACGGTTTTTGAGTGAATAAGGTGGCTGCAGTACCGAATTCTAACTATAACGTCACAGGCGGCTCGAGACATCTATTGCCGCCAAGTCAGCAATGTGTCTAATCTTGTTGTGTTTAGGTTGAATGGCAACCTGGACCAGAATGACTATTAACATTCTATGATGCTTAGTAGATTCTGAGTAAAGAAAACAGCTGCCACTCCATATTCTGACTGTAAAAACGTCACAGATGGTTAAAGGTGTCTATTAATGTTCGTAATCGTATGTTTGGGCGCTAATTACAACTTTGTTACATATTTAACGGCTTTGGGGTACACATTTCCTTAAAGTGCCAAGGAAGCAACTAGCCGTATTTTCAACCCGAATTAACAGTTTTTTTTTTTCTAATAGCCGTACTTTGCACAGTAACCGGTGTCTTTAAATACTACTAGTTTAATTGTAAAACATTTTATGTAAGTAGGAAAGAAATATATTGAATGTATGACAAATATGGACCGGTCTGACAGCTCAAATGTAATTAGTGGGGAAAAAGTGGTTTCTGTGCTAGCTCCAAAAAATTCTGGCTACGATCCCGTATTCAAATCCCGGTGGGGGCAAGAATTTTTAAGAATTGTATTTGATCATATGAACTACGCTGGGGCGTTCTGTGGTCCGGAATCTACGTTAAATTGTAGATCCCAGAGGAAAGGAACTGGCCGTCCTACCTCTGATACAATGGCACCTTCTTGGTGATCCAACCAACCTTCAGGTTAGGTTTATATACTGTCTATATATTTAATCAGTCCAATCTAATACTATTATATGAGCAACTCTGGTAAATAGATAAAATTAATTGCTCACAAACTTCTCTAAGGATTTTGATGAAATCTGGCATACTGATCAGAAATCGAAAGATGCCGAGGAAAGATCGGTCGCCCAGGTACTGTAATTATTAATAGTAAAATGTGATTCTGACGGGTTGAGTAGACACAACATGGCGTTAATTTTTTTTTGTTTTTTTTTTTTGTTTTTTTTGTTTTTTTTTTTTGTTTTTTTTTTTGTTTTTTTTTTGTTTGTTTGAGAAATTGAGTATTTGGCAAAGCCAGTACCTATTTTTAAAAAAAATATCCACTTTTTAAATGTTTTGCAGTTAAACTGGTAGTATTTAATAACAACAACTTGTTTTTTAAATAAATTATAATTCATTTCAAGGAGAGACGAGTAAACAGGATAAAAAGTTTGAGTTTGGTGTGTAAAAGTAGCCGCAATTCTGAGTTGCAAGCTGTTAACGCTTTGCAAGCGCGGGAGAGAATTAGCGCCAAGTTTAATAGCTTCCAACCCATACTTTCGGCTGCTTTTTCATAGACAACCCAGACTTTTATGTTCTTTAGATGTCTCTCTTCGAAATTAATTATAATTTATTTAAAAGTGAATAAAAATTAAAAATACTTGTGGCCATATTTGTATTGGGAACCCGGCCCAATTGTATTCTGCTACCAATAATTGTTCCTAAAAATTACATTTCAATCAGATAACAGATGGACGTAGTAGAACCAATTCTACGCAAACAAGATGACGATCCACACTATATGCTATGTCTGATCAAATTTCAAGGAAGGATAGATATTCTTCATAGCATTTCACTTTGTATTTGAGAGACTAAATTAACAATAAAATAATGTAATAATTCATTACTGAAAAATTATGAGCTAACACAGCAGCTGCAGGCAAAACAGGACTTTAAGCGGATTCGCCTTTTTCTTAGGATACCTTCTAACCTGCTTGTTCCTTTAACTTTCTATATTCCGATTAAATGTCCATTTATCAGACAATACATTACTCATTTATAAGAATACGACTTATAAATAGGGTTTAAAAACTGTAGCATGTTGAAAACTAGGAAGATATTAAAACATAATAACTCCGCAACGGTAAGAGTTATAGACTAGACAAAGATACCTATCTATAGAGCAACTATAAATATATCACCTTCATGGTGACAATCGCAGAGAAGCCAAGACTTTATGTTTGCAATCAACATCAAACATCCGTTGTGGCTGGATGCACCTTCTTGTTGTAATCAAAATATCAGTATTACATTGATATACGAAGGTGGCCCAGAAACTAACGCACCACATTTTTGTTCTTTTTCTCAGCCTCCAACAATGGTATGAATGCGAAACTCAAGATATGAATTCTTTGAAGTTTTCAGAGAGCGCGCGCAAAGTTTCCGTTTCTTCCGACAGGTATCACACTTGCAGCAATAGTTCAAGATGGCGTCTGTGAGTGATGTACGTTATAAACAGCGTATCGTCACTGAATTTCTCACTACGGAACAAGAAATGGTTGCAAACATTCACAAACGTTTATATACAGTTTATGGAGCATCAGCAGTCGACAGCAGTACGGTTAGTCGCTGGGCACAGAGGGTGAAGCCATCTGAAAGCGGTTCCGCATAGCTCCAAGATTTGCAGCGGTCGGGAAGGCCACCCACGGCTGTAACACCTGACAAAATGCATTCGCGAGGACCGACGCATTACGACTCGGCAGTTGGCGCGGGAGCTGTCAATCAGCAAAGGAAGTGTAGGTGTAATCGTCAGTGCTCTTGATTAGGCAAAAAAGTGTTCACGATGGGTTCCGCTCCGACTTTCGGAGGAACACAAAACTCTCTGAAAATAACATTTCTTCTGAGTTGCTACAACGTTTTGAAGCTGAGTTGAAGCCTTCTTGTCTCGGATTGAGACAGGTGATGAAACCTGGTTTCACCATTTTGAGCCCGAAATAAAACGGCAATTGATGAAATAGCGCCATCTGACTCTCCACAGAAGAAAAAATTCAAAGCAACTGCTTCCACTGGTAATGTCATGACCACTGTGTTTTGGGACTGTGATGATGTCAAACTCATTGATGTGATGCCGAAAGGCACCACCATTAATTCTTGGCATATGTGAACATATTAACCAAACTCAAGAAGCGCTTCCAGCGATTTGGACGCCATAACAACCCAGGTGATTGTTTGCTTCAACGTGATAACGCACGCCCTCACACAAGTTTGTGGACGTTGGAACACATCACCAAACAGGGTTGGACAGTGTTACCCCATCCACCCTGTAGCCCTGACCTAGCTCCCCCAGACTTTCACTTGTTTGGGCCATTGAAGAATGCCATTCGTGGGAGACATTTTGAGGACGACGAAGAAGTGATTCGAACAGTGAAGAAATGGCTTCTTGAACAGAACAATGAGTGGTACCGCCAGGGCATACACACTCTTGTGTCTCGCTGGAGAAAGGCCATAGAATGGGAAGGAGATTACGTGGAAAAATAGGGAGTTTAGAAGAAACATCATTCTTTCTTGTGTATAAGTTTCATTGTGTTAAATAAATAATTGTTGATGAAAAAATGTGGTGTATTGGTTTCTGGACCACCCTGTGCAACCGCACAATTTCGCTAGTGTATTAATTGAGCCCAAGTGAACCAAAAATCATGTATATAGTAACGTGTGAATGATGAAGACCAATTCCAACCACCTTACTGAGTCCAAAAGGCCTAGAGTTAAAACGTATAGCGAGTGTCGAGGAAGTAAAAGTATCGATACTACTGCTGCCGACGCAAAGATGAATTCAGGTGCTCAAACGTTGTCACTAACAAAACATGTATGGTCGGGTGACGGTTTAAACCCATGCTACTTTAATAAGACACGATCCCCCCTCCATACCAAATTACGCTGTGTAATAGCAACAAAAATTGACCTCTTACGACACACAATTAGGATGTGTTTCGCACGCAGTCGTTGACTTTGGTCATGAATGCAGTTTTCTTTACGTTGTGGTTATTTTGAGCTATGAAAAAAGTGACCTACATGCTTGAGAATATCGTTCGGTAAGACTTCAACGACAGGATAACATCATACTCCATTTCTGTGTACCTCATGGAAACAGATCTTCAGACGCAGTAAATTGCTTAGCACTGCTATGCCAACGGTTTTGTTCCACAGGTCCACAATAATTGCCGCAGTTAGATTGAGTCTTTGAAATTTAATATTACAGCTTTATACATATTCACCGCTTATGTCACGAGAGCAACTTTAGAATCATTAATTTCTGAGGCCGTGAATATATCATCATCTCAACTGAGCGATGATTGGGCGTATGATATGAACATCTGTTAAAACAGCAAGTAATTGTGTCTGCATGGTATCTATCCAAAAAATTTATACGTTAATTGATTTCGTGTACGACTGAATCGATGGGATAAGAAATCACATAGTTAACATATTCTTGTTTTTTTTATCTTCAGGAAGAAGTAGAAATATCTCTAATTACACGTTAAAAACATCAAACAGTCATTAGTATTTTTAACCCTTTTCGTACTTTATTTTTTAAGTGTTTCAAATTTAAAATGTATGTTCTAATCCGACTTTTTTTAATTTCAGTGTTTCTGCATCTAATGGCCTTAAATGTAAATCAAAAAACCATATAAACTTTTTAATATTTTTTTGGACAGAAATTGATTCATGGTACAATTAATATTAATAGTCCAAATGGACTAATTAATCAGAGGCGTAGCTATCGGAGGGCTAGGCACAGGGCCCCCAAGTGCAGCTCAGCGAGTACCTGCCAGCAAACCTCACAAAGGCTTGGTAGAGCTAAAAAAAAAGTTCGCCCATTTGGCCTGAGAGCCCAAAATATTTTTTTTTTTGGTTGACCTAGCTA
The DNA here is from genome assembly GCA_031002005.1 of Vandiemenella viatica. Lineage (NCBI taxonomy): Eukaryota > Metazoa > Arthropoda > Insecta > Orthoptera > Morabidae > Vandiemenella > Vandiemenella viatica. Next base: position 51,314,256 of record CM061914.1, on the reverse strand, counting down.
CGTCACTGTAATTATTCTTAAAACAAAGTATTAGGGGCGTCCATTAATTACGTAAGGTGGTGAAATAGGGGGGACGGAAGAGGGATGCAGACATAATCTCAACTAGGAGGAGTCGACAAAAATGTCACATCATCTTTTTAATTCCTTGAAGAACAATAGAGTTAAAAACAAAAAACTCTCCAAAAATTACGAGGTAGTCAGCATGGGGAGGGAGTCCCCTTCAAAAAAAACCTCACCTCACCATAGGTGGAAGGAGGGTTGCCCAGATCTCACCAAATATCACCCCAGGTAGGGGGGGGGGGAGTGGAGGGTCCAGATATAAGTAAAAAATTAAAACACCCCTCGTAATTAATAAACACCCCCTTTCACCTTGTAATGATTTTTTTAAAAAATTTTTGTGCCGCTGTCAAAAATTCTGATTATAGCAGGACGAAATATTTGGTTGGTACTTACGGGTCAATGTTGTCCTTATGTTTGTAAGTTACGGTGAAGATATTGCCATAGTAGAAATAATACGTGCAGCGAATGTACTGTAAATTTGACTTACGGCATACAGGTGGGGGAAAAAAGAGTTCGAAAACATTGTGAAACTGTTTGCATGGATGTTTGTGCGAAGTTATGACACTCTGAAGAAAGATGGCATGAGATCGGTAGATTTCCAGAGTTATCATATGGGATGATAACTTCTGTTTTCCTAGCCATTTAGCAACAAATAAAACATACCTGGCAACAAATGATTGCTGAGGATATACAGCCACACTGCGATGTATTGCAACTGATCGCAGTTTAGAAAAGTTTAAATATTTAACTGATATCATCTAAACATGTCATCTCTACCAGTTGCTAGCTTTTCAGTAGTTATATAAAGTTTAACTTTTTTGTGAAAACAGATCTAACGGCAAAAATTTTTTCAACAAAAAAGCCGCGTTTTCTGCTGGAGAAATTGTAAATACTTTTTAAGAAGTTCACCAAATACTTTTATTTCTACAGAGAGTGGTGAGTTAGCGCAACGCTCTAGCATCGCATTGGGAAGGCTGTTGGTTTGAATCTCCTACTAGTCATCCAGAATTCGTTTTTCCAAGATTTACCCAAATTACTCCAATGTAGGTCTGTCTCCTGCAAAAAGGCCATTGGCCGAATTCCTTCCCAATCCTTGCCGCAAGTAGTTTCTGGCTTTAATGGCGTCGAAGTTGACGAAGCATAATTTTATTA
>CM061914.1:51202021-51312044 GCA_031002005.1 Vandiemenella viatica | reverse complement strand
AAAAGGTGGGGGATTTTATGAATTTCATTATTTTTTTATATAATAATAAATCAATTATTGGGTTGGCAAGAATCTTAACCTTGTCAGATCACAATGAAACTGACATAGATAATTTATTATATTCATTTGGCTCTACACCGCTAGGCATATTTAACGTTACCATTAACACAATAATCACTAACATATCAATGCAAGCCTAGCGATTACAACTGGCCGATTCATTCAAGCAAACAATTATATGAATTTTACTTTAATTGAAAATCTTCTGACGAAGTTAAGTTAGTAAGCGGGAACAATGTTCAACAATACGCTACAACAAAAACAGTCAGCAATCAAAATGAATACATGAAATGAACATGCGTCTCGGGCGCCGTCAAATAACAAGGAGAAAACAAGGAACTCGCGATATGCAAAGGTTCCCACAATGTTCAACAAAATGTCGGCTAGCTCAGGGTCAAAATTTGCTCAAAGAACACAAGTCTCTTTCTCAAGCGCTTACGGGTCATTCGCAGTCTCATAAGAACACAACGATGCAAGACCTGGCGTTAACACTTTACCATAGCATAGGCAGCAGCACTGAAGTCCGTCACACTATCAGCCCAGCGTGATAGAAAGATCACCAGCCAGTGATCATAGGCAGGTCACTGTACTGACCAAGCACAACCGTTCTGGCCTGGCGAGAAGTCAGCAGTCGACTATCCCAGACCGTGGTCTGGCAAGAGTCAGATCGACTGCTCTGGACCGTGGTCTGGCCAGAAGTTCCTCCTCTTCGGAAGGCGATGGCGTCCCTCTCAGCGAAGGAACATGGCGGGAAAAAAAAACACCCTGAATTAACTTGTGAAGACCCTGTCGATGATTTTCATAGGCAGGTTGGAAATCACGTGGTATCGTTGCACACTCAGATTCGCGGCATTTTTGCCAGCGTCCTCTCCGCGTCCATCCTTGTTGGGGCGGGGGAGAGGTTGACCTTCACATGTTTGCTGTGCGAACCGTTGGGGTTAGTGACTGGCCTTGGGTGGCGACAGCGAGGCGGCCCCATTGTGTCCGTTCACTGGGAATTACCGTTTCACTTCCGTCCCTAGCCTCAGATGTGCGATCCTTCGCTTAAACAAATCTTATGCTCACAAATGAAATACCCTTGCATATTTATTTAATCATATACAATTTTTGGGCTGCCCGAGATCAATTTTAATTAATTTTAATCTGAATAAATTAAAATTAAACACAACTTAATAAAAATATAAATTGTAGCGTGGCGTGATAACGTCCCGTTACAATATACGGCCAACTACGGGAAAATGAAATTATAAAGCATAATTTCATTTTAAGACATTCTAACTCCCTTCCACTGTAACCAATAATCGATATTTTATATATACAGGGACCCACAATGTTATGATTCTTGCCACAGATACTAACTGAACGAATGTCCATGACCTTGGACTGTTTTACAATATGTGGACAACCACACGATTTCTTTCCTGCCATTTCATATTAACTTATTAATTAAAGATTCTTATACTAAACAACACAAAACATAATAAAACATGAAATGAAAAAAAAATTGACAAATACAAAATTATGTACATGTGAATGAAATATTTCTTTACCTAATTATTACGCAAGTTCTGCTCATGTCGGAGTCCTGTTATTTTTTGTGAAACTCCAAGAACTAAAGCAAAAAAGGAAACCGCGGAAAACTGGAATGATGTTGCATTTCTAGACCAGATTGTGCCATTCTCCTACTTAAGAATGCACCAAGAGCATCGTCATAATTTCCAAACAGATGGAAAAAAGAAACCGCCATTGACCTTTTTCTAAGCATCTCCATTCAAATTATTACCCTGAAGATTTTCTACTGAGGGCCTTATGATTTAATATTTTTTAAATACATGGTCGATATGCCATTCCGTACAACAGTGAGTTTCGAGTATGTGTCTCACGCAATATGTGTCATTTCGACAAGTTACAGTGCATCAGGAAGTGATTTCGATATAATCTTTTACGTCGTTTCTCGCCAATAAGTGCTACCGACAGATTTACTGCTGAATGGCTTCGCAACGGGGAAATAACAAACGTATATATGCCCATGGGTTAGGAACCTTTAAGGATTTTTATATCCTACTCCCGAAATGGTGCATTTATACAACAAATGTGTCCTGGCCTTTATGTCAGTGACAACAACAAAATAATAATTACTTCCGCATTCCATTCATAATTTTCGAATAGCATAACCCGAGAATACATTTCGGCGCATATATCATATCTCTTTAGTCTCCCGACATCATGTTATTGCCAAACAAACTACATATTTCAGTTATGGTTCGACAAATACTCATTCATTCGGTTGCAGCCCTAGTATGAATGGGACCCCAGCGTACAAGCAATGACCGTTCTTCTACCTGCGTCTGGCAGCTTTAGATAAGAATCTACTCGAAAATCTGGCCGCTCCGTCCAGCCCTGAATAACGGTTTCGCAGTCCGCTAATGTGTTAGTTCAACAACACGCATTTCTCAAATATTTCTTAAGAAACATCCTACTTCACTATTTAATTACTAGTATTTACATTTTGTTCCTAATCTTATCACTTTATGTATTACTTAATCGGAAACTTCATCATGATCATAACAGGTCTATGCAGAATGGTAGGATCTAATACTTCTAATTTTGTGCGAATTTTAATACAATAATCATCGCTAATTTATTTACAACTTACATTTCAGAATTGGAACTCTTATATGACATTACCGTCTGTTCTGTTTTTAGCTTTCGTGAAAATTGAGCTAATTTCTTCCGACAATCGCGTATATAATCTCAATGCAATTCTTGTTTACCGATCTCTAAATTATCAATGGGATTAATGGTCGACAGATAACAATATTGAAACTTCTTGCTTCCATTCGCATATAATAATTCAATGTCACGTCATCGTATGTGAAAGATTTAACCTCTAACTTACTTTTAACACAACCTTTTCCTTCCCATTTGTCAGTGAACTTGTCCTTCTTACAACTGCCGATAAATGTGGACTAAATTTTCCACACAGATAATTACAGTAGAATTATTATTATTTGCCGTAGCAATATAAAAAACCATTGGACTTATATTCCATGAATGCCAACAAAGAAGAATCGCCACCTTTGCGGTACAAGACGATCTTACATAATGATTATTTCAGCAGTCAACATTGTAAGGACCCAAATACTGAAAAGAAAAAGGAATCTTATCTCTCTACCCCAACTACTATTCTGAAGAGATTTTTTAAATACGACTGGCCGTGACAATCTTTATCAGATGGCTAAACAATCGTACCCCTTTTTTTTTAAAAAAAATCATCCCATAATTACTTAGAGACAACTTTACTCAAGCAGTAAACACATGTTCCCAAAGCTGTGCTCTTCAGGATTGCGAAATGTATTATTTATCGCAACAGTCGTCAGAAATTTATTTGATAATGATGAGTTCTGCTTACAACGGTAATTTGTTATTACTTCCTACTTTTAATCCAGAACCATTCCCTACCTTTTTTTATAATACATCCGAAATTCATTTTGCTGCAATTTAGAACAATTTTGTCTGCATAGATACCTGCGTACTCTAACAATTCAATTTCCTTGTAAGAGAAAATCTAAAATTTGTTTCCTCCATTCCATTTTCAAACGTCCATGTTTAAATGAAATAAAGTCCTGTCTTTGGAACCTACAACCAACATTCAATATTACATCAAATTTTAATTTACTGTTGCGTCTACTCATGCGATCACATTGAGCATATTTCCAGTATCCACCCCTGTAGTTCAGTATCGTTTTTCGGCAAACAGAGCTCTCGAAATTTGTTTCTAACGAGTTTCGTTTGAAGAAACTGGTCAGCTGAAATCTGCCGATAGGAATATCCTCTTTAAAGCTAGCAAGCAACCCGCCTCTCAGGTAATGAACAGTTTGGAAGGTCATGGTCATTAGAGTCTCACTATCCAAATTCCAGGAAATTCTATCTCCCGACTCTCTGAAGTTCCCTCCATAAATCAGACACGATACATTTGCCCTGATAAAATTCGCGTATCCACGATCTCTGTGAGCACCACCAAAATTAACTGATTTTCGTGGCGAGGAACACATCTCAGCTATTTCCCTTTGAATATGCAACAATTTCTGGGAAATTTCATTTATTTGTAATCTAATATCTGCTCCCCCTTTAAATGTGGCTATGGATTGATCTGGTTCAAACAAACTTCCTTCAATTTCACAGTACCTCCCGTCAGCATTTACAGTTATATCAGCAGCAGAGAGATAACTAGAAAATTCACCCATCTCTCCCTGCAAATCAATATCACCCTGGATTATCATTGGAACTTTATTGTTCATATTTTCATGTATAACATGTTCCATATTCCTATTCACCTTTTTCTCCCGAAGATTCTTGTGCTCCCTCTTACTGATTACTATCCTCTCTCAAACTGGTAACCGAGATAGCGACTTTATCAATTTTTGCATTGACTTGAGAGACTTTCCCTTCCATTTCATCTCGTACCTCATGCATATAGCAAGACAATTGTCCATTTGTTTCCCTAGTTTCAATCTCCAAATGGGTTATCGCGGATTGTACAGTGGCAATGGTTGTATTTGAAATTTCATTCTCTTTTTCCAATCTGTCGCACCTAGCTATTGCTTGCTCAGATTTCTCAGACAAATCAACGATTTCCGTTCTTATATTTGCCTGAAAATCTGCTACCTCTCCACAGATTTTTGAATGAAAAGCGGAGAATTTTGATCAAGGCTTTTGCCGATTTGATCCTGCCTCTTTTCCAAAGCTTCGATCCTACTGATAGTAGAATCCAATTTCTTGGATAGATTTTCTTGCCCTTTGTTTAAATCTGCCCTTAGATATTCTTGCCCTTTGTTGAAATCTGCTTTTAAATCCGCCCTTAGATCTTCTTGCCCTTTGTTGAGACTTTCTAGTCCCTTTTTGCAACTTTCTTGTCCCTTTATCAACTCAGCCATCATCAATTGGACCCAAGGAGGTATTTCTGGTTGATTTTGATTTGCAACTGGATTTTGTATGGCGGGTGGGGCTTCCATATTGATTTCTTTAGATTATGTCCGGATCTCAAAGCATAGGAAATTCTAGTCACGACTAAAGATTTTAGCAAGCGATGTTGTAAATTACGAACAGCGCGATCTTTAACATCAGTCGAAATTTTAGAAATATGCACATAACATAGACACAAATCCCATCAAGAATATTGAGCAACAAACCATTCAAAAAAAATGCAAGACCACATCACAACGCTGAATCATGCAACAACGAACAACCAACATGAGCAAAATATGCAAATAAATTCTTAGTTGCTAACATGTTAAACAGACTAAACACTGCTTCGACATTATATGCATTCAAAATGAACTTTGCATATTGAAAAAGAATTGATTTGCAATTAAAAGGTCTGAAACTGATTTATCATGAATCAGATTGCATTGAAAATTTACCATTTGCAAAAGAAATTCATCACTTAGATTGAATTGAATTTTATACAAGCAATGACAAATTATAAATTTACTTTCTATTCTAGAAAAATAAATGCCTAAGGTCATGAACTTGGTTCTTTTGAGACTTTGAACATTTGATTATTAATTAATTCCCCGGATTAATTAATTAATTGCCCCACGTTGGGCGCCATTGTAATAGGTCGGAAAAAAGGTGGGGTGGATTTTATGAATTTCATTAATTTTTTTTATAATATAATAATAAATCAATTATTGGGTTGGCAAGAATCTTAACCTTGTCAGATCACAATGAAACTGACATAGATAATTTATTATATTCATTTGGCTACTACACCGCTAGGCATATTTAACGTTACCATTAACACAATAATCACTAACATATCAATGCAAGCCTAGCGATTACAACTGGCCGATTCATTCAAGCAAACAATTATATGAATTTTACTTTAATTGAAAATCTTCTGACGAAGTTATAGTTAGTAAGCGGGAACAATGTTCACAATACGCTACAACAAAAAAAAAAAACAGTCAGCAATCAAAATGAATACATGAAATGAACATGCGTCTCGGGCGCCGTCAAATAAACAAGGAGAAAAACAAGGAACTCGCGATATGCAAAGGTTCCCACAATGTTCAACAAAATGTCGGCTAGCTCAGGGTCAAAATTTGCTCAAAGAACACAAGTCTCTTTCTCAAGCCACTTACGGGTCATTCGCAGTCTCATAAGAACACAACGATGCAAGATCTGGCGTTAACACTTTACCATAGCATAGGCAGCAGCACTGAAGTCCGTCACACTATCAGCCCAGCGTGATAGAAGGATCACCAGCCAGTGATTATAGGCAGGTCACTGTACTGACCAAGCACAACCGTTTCTGGCCTGGCGAGAAGTCAGCAGTCGACTATCCCAGACCGTGGTCTGGCAAGAAGTCAGATCGACTGCTCTGGACCGTGGTCTGGCCAGAAGTCAGATCGACTGCTCTGGACCGTGGTCTGGCCAGAAGTCCCTCCTCTTCGGAAGGCGATGGCGTCCCTCTCAGCGAAGGAACATGGCGGGAAGAAAAAAAACACCCTGAATTAACTTGTGAAGACCCTGTCGATGATTTTCATAGGCAGGTTGGAAATCACGTGGTATCGTTGCACACTCAGATTCGCGGCATTTTTGCCAGCGTCCTCTCCGCATCCATCCTTGTTGGGGCGGGGGAGAGGTTGACCTTCACATGTTTGCTGTGCGAACCGTTGGGGTTAGTGACTGGCCTTGGGTGGCGACAGCGAGGCGGCTCTATTGTGTCCGTTCACTTGGAATTACCGTTTCACTTCCGTTTCCTAGCCTCAGATGTGCGATCCTTCGCTTAAACAAATCTTATGCTCACACATTTTTCGCTGAGCCCTCTCAAATTAAATACCCTTGCATATTTATTTAATCATATACAATTTTTGGGCTGCCCGAGATCAATTTTAATTAATTTTAATCTGAATAAAATTAAAATTAAAAACAACTTAATAAAAATATAAATTGTAGCGTGGCGTGATAACGTCCCGTTACAAACTACAGCCAGTGGTGGATCGAGGAAATTTCCGAAACGGGTCAAAAAACTGTGAGATTGCCGCCCCCATTGTTGCCATCCCAAGTGTCGTCGCCGACCGCCCGAAGCAGCCGTTGAGCCAAAAAAAAAAAAAAAAAAAAAGGTCGCCCGCTACATAATATGCTGCCTTGCACGCCGGCTCTGCTTCTCCATGTGCTCGTATCGTTCATTGTTTCTTTAATTTAATTTAATTTAATTTAATTGCAATGGAGCACAGGCTCCGGTGGCAATTTCCCTACACACCCATCTTCCCCCTATCCTGCACCCACCTACATTTGCCCTCTACAAATTTTATCTTTAAATTCCTTCAAAGTTTTCGGTAAATTATTCATTATTTCTCTTGGTAACTCATTCCAATCCCTGACACCCTTACCTAAAAAAGAGAATCTTCCCACACCCTTGTGCCTGAAATCGAGTGCCAGCTTATGGTCGTGGTCATCTTTACCCTTCCATGCACTACTTTTCATACCTATTGCAATATCTTTCCATGCCTCATCACCAGTATATGCCCTGTACACTCCCATGACCCTCCTCATCCTCCTCCTGTCTTGCAATGAATCCCATTCTAGCTCCTTTATCATATCCGTCACTGATTGCATTCTGCGATAATTTCCAGAAACAAATCTAGCAGCCCTTCTTTGCACCCTCTCCAACTCCTGTATTTGATACGTAAAATGAGGGTCCCATACTACACTACCATATTCGAGCAATGGTCTGACCAAAGTTTTGTAACCCAATTCCTTTACTTCTCTCGTACATCCCCTCATAACTCTCTCCAACAAGTGCAGAACTTTGAAACCTTTTCCTACCACCTGTCCTATGTGTCCTGCCCAGTTAAGTTTGTTATCAAAAGTAATTCCAAGATATTTGCATTTCAAGTCTTCAGCAAGCAATTCTTTCCCCACCTTATATTCATAATTAACCTTTTGTTTTTTATAGATTTCTTAAAATTCTATCTATGAAAATGTATTGCATGTGCAACACAGGTAATCGTTTTCCCTCCAATAATAACTTGGAATATTCTACAAGGAAAACGGAAAAAACCACTAATTTTTTAAAAAATATATCGGACTCCGATATCCAGATTTCAATATCGATATATCGTCCTAAAAAATATCACTCATAAATATCGATATTTTTTAAAAAAAATATCGATATATCGATATATCGATATTTTATCAACAGCCCTAGTTTGAGAGACAGTGGCTCCTGTCTTTGAGAAGAGGAGTTTAGAAGGGACCGACAAGGCTGCTTTGAGTAAATGATTAAATGCAATTTTGAACATATCTTAATCCAACTCGTATAGCAATCATGATTGATTTTAATTCATTTTACAGAAAAAGTGTATCATAATCTCCAAATATCCAGTGTGACTCTAGAATTTAGACCATATACACGTAAAAATAGAATAAAATAATTGTTTAAAAAAACATAAAAACCGCCTTCAAAAAAAAAAAAAAAAAAAAAAAAAAAGGCACTAAAAATTTTAAAATAACTTTATATCTTGCTTAGGAAAAAGTAAATCTAAATGGACAAAATTTTGCATTACTGTCATTGAAATTTTTACATTAATTAGTTATTTTTGGAGTCGGTGCCAGCTGTCACATCGCGAAGATCGAATTACTGGTGTTAGAGGCGAAACGGGGAGTACGAACAAAAATTCACAATATTTTACAGCATGTCGTGAGGCAGATAGTGTTATTGCGGGAGACAGCTTAAGGAAACAAATTAACAGTATTTTAATCTGTGGCTCGACCTTATTGGTCATCGAGGCATATCTCTGGCGTTACAGTGTCAGTTGGTAGGTTGCATCACGCAGTAAACGATTTACAGTTGGTATAATATCGGCGTATCATCTGTATGTTTCAGATTTGTTGAAACATGTTTCTAGCATTAATTTTGTTAAGCAGTAACATGATTTTTTTTATGTATTATTGTTATTCCTCATTGTTTTACTTGCTTTCGCTGGCACCGACTCCAAAAATAACTAATTAATGTAAAAATTTCAATGACAGTAATGTAAAATTTTGTCCATTTAGATTTACTTTTTCCTAAGCAAGATATAAAGTTATTTTAAAATTTTTAGTGCCTTTTTTTTTTTTTTTTTTGAAGGCGGTTTTTATGTTTTTTAAACAATTATTTTATTTTTAAATTTTTAGTGGTTTTTTTGTATTTTAAATATGCCGCAGCAGTTCCCATTTTGCGAACTTCCTGGTAGCTCAGAGATTAAAGCTCTCGCTTTCAAAGAAGAATTATGTCTTTATATACCACAACAACTTCGAGAACGTGGTGAATTGGGTGTTGTGTTAAGGAAAGTCAGTTTAAATTTTGGTCCAGGCTATGTTTCGATCTTATCATACATCTGTTAAAGCGGCTGGTCGGTAACCGAAACATGTAACATTTGGGCATTAATACATAACACATACAGAAATCTCTGGAATATATCTGGCATCACACAGAAAATATAGATTTTTAATTGGTTTTCACAACGTGGAAGCTTGGGATACAAGTAGAAATCTGAGGTACATATTGAGACATTAGGACACATTTATTTCATAAATATAAAAATAGCTTAATTCATTTTGACGGGATTTAAAACTGTGGGTTTTTGTAAAGAACATTGGAAATTAAAATGGGTGAGGGTAAAGGGGAAGAGGGATTGGGCTTTTGTATACCAAATGTAGACTGCCTTTTCTGATTGATTTGAAGTATACATGTGTAAATTTCTATTGACATCAGATGAAAACTGTAGGTATGAATAAAAAACAATTAAGGGGTATGTAGACGAAGAGTAGTTTGGTTTTTGTAAAGCTAGTGCGGGCAGTATTTTTCTGTTTGTTTTATAGTATAAATGCGCAAATTTCCATCGAACCCAGACAAAAACTGTAGCTTTGTGTAAAGAACATTTGCAAAAATTTAATGGGCTAAGGGAGTGAGTGGTAGGGTTTTGTAAACAGATAGTAGACACTATGTTTCTCTTTGTTTTTAAGTAAACATGGGCAGTGTTCCATGGAAATCTGATAAAACTGTGGTAATTGGGAGGGGTTGGGCTTCTGCAACCTAATATAAACACAATTGTTCTGTATGTTTTAAAGTATACGTGTGCAAATTTCCTGCAGAATCGAATAGAAACTGTAGATTAAAGGATGGAAAGGAAGGAGCGGAGTTTGGACTCTCGAAACCAAATGTACACAGTATTTTTCCATTTGTTTTGCAGTATAGATGTGCATGCTTCCTTCAAAATCAGAAAGAGACGGTGAAGAACATTGACAGTAATTATAGGGGTAGAAAGGGGGATAGGGTTTGCGTTTTTGTGAAAGTTATGTGGACAGTATTTTTCTTTTTCTATTTGTTTTAAAGGGTATGCATGTGAAGTTCCACCGAATCGAATTAAAATGTGGGGTTTGCACAATTATTAAGGGAAGGGGAGCTAGGGTAGTTTATTTAGTTCTTTGGTCAGAAATCTTATCCATAAAAATTACATATATATGTGCCAACTTTCATATAGATCGGTCAAATGGTGTCGACTGTAGCTTTCTAAAAAGAAATTGACAAAAATCAAAGGGGTGGAAACGGGGAGAGGGGTTCAGTTTTTGCAAACCAAGAGTTGTCATCATTTTTCTCTTTGTTTTATATTAAAAATTTGCTAAGTTCTGTCTAAACTGGATAAAAACTGTGGTTGTGTATAAAAATTAAGCCGTTTAATGGGGAGAGGGGGTGGTTTTTAAATCTTTAGGTCAGAAACCTTCTTCGTGAAAAAATACATATAAGCACCAACTTCCATGGTAATTGGTCAAACGATCACGACTGTAGCTTTTTATAAAGAACGTTGACAAAAGTTAATGGGGTTGAAGGAGGGAAACGGGTTGAGTATTGGCAAACCAAATGTTGACAGGATTTTTCTCTTTGTTTTTAAAGTATACATGGGCAAAGTTCAATAAAAATCGGATAAGAAATATAGATTTCTATAAAACTAAGGGGTGTAAAGGGAGACATGGGGTGGTTTATTTATTTATTGGTCAGAAACCTTCTCCATGAAAAATTACTTGTATATGCCAACTTTAATGGTGATCAGTTAAATGGTGTCGACTGTAGCTTTGTATAAAGAACATTGGTAAAATTTTAGGGGGTGGATTGGGGGAGAGGACTTCAGTTTTTTTCAAACCGAAAGTTAACAGTATTTTTCTCTTTATTTTTTACTACACATGTCCAATGTTTCATCGAAATCGGATAAAAAATGTGGGTTTGCATAGAAATTAAGGGGTGTAAAGGGGAGAGGGGTGGTTTTATTTACTTATTTTTTGGTCAGATTTCTCCGTAAAAAAATTACATGTATATATATGCCAACTGTGATGATAATCGGTCAAACGGTGTCGAGTGTAGCTTTTTATGAAGAACATTGACAATAATTAAAGGGGAGGAAAAAGGGGGGGTTGAACTTTGGAAGACCAAATATTGACAGGATTTTTCTCTTTGTTCTAAAGTATACATGGGCAAAGTTCAGTAAAAATCAGATAAGAAATGTAGGTTTCTATAAAATTAAGGGGTCTAAATGGGAGAGGGGTGGTTTTTTTATTTTGATTTTTTTGGTCAGAATCCTTCTCCATGATAAACTACATGTAATTGCCAACTTTAATGGTGATCAGTTAAATTGTGTCGACTGTAGCTTTGAATAAAGATAATTGGCAAAAATTAAGGGGGTGGAATAGGGGGAGAGAGGTTCAATTTTTTTAAACCAAAAGTTGACAGTATTTTTCTCTTTATTTTTGGCTATATATGTCCAAAGTTTCATCGAGATCGAATAAAAAATGTGGATTTGTATAAAAATTAGGGGGCGAAGGGGGGTAGAAGGGGTGGTTTCTCAATGAAACTCATATGGGACCACTTTGGAGTATACCCTACATGTAATTGCCAACTTTAATGGAGATCAGTTAAATGGTGTCGACTGTAGCTTTAAAATAAAGAAAAATGGCAAAAATTAAGGGGGTGGTTAGGGGAAGAGGGTTCAATTTTCTTAAACCAAAAGTTGACAGTATTTTTCTCTTTATTTTTGGCTATATATGTCCAAAGTTTCATCGAGATCGAATAAAAAATGTGGATTTGTATAAAAATTAGGGGGCGGAGGGGGGTAGAAGGGGTGGTTTCTCAATGAAACTCATATGGGACCACTTTGGAGTATACCCTACATGTAATTGCCAACTTTAATGGAGATCAGTTAAATGGTGTCGACTGTAGCTTTAAAATAAAGAAAAATGGCAAAAATCAAGGGGGTGGATAGGGGGAGAGGGGTTCAGTTTTTTTAAACCAAAAGTTGACAGTATTTTTCTCTTTATTTTTGGCTATATATGTCCAAAGTTTCAACGAGATCGAATAAAAAATATGGATTTGTATAAAAATTATGGGGTTGAAGGGGGTAGATGGGGTGGTTTCTCAATGAAATTCATATGGGACCACTTTGGAGGTATACCCTATTCACTAAAAAAAATTTCATTTAAATCGGTTCAAAATTGTCGAAGATATGGCTGAACATACATACAAAAAAAAAAAAAAAAAAAAAAAAAATACAGACGAATTGAGAACCTCCTCCTTTTTTGAAGTCGGTTAAAAACTTTTTAACTTCTCCTTCACAACTATTGAAAATCATTCATATTTTTGATCAATTTTTGTTTTGATAGTTCCACGAGAAGTGACTTAGTATAACGGTGCTAAGTACTTCATTAAATCATTGCCATCAACTGCATTAAAATCTTTGTTCTCAAAACAAATAAAATAAGCAATTGCATCTGTTAGACTGTCATTTTTACCCCGTTAGAATGTAGTAGTACTTCCTAGCGGGAAACAAGAACCAACGAACGCGAGCGTAACTCAGCAGATTAAATAATAAAACGGTAAATCTATATATTAATACGCTAAGCGAAAACTTATGATACATTTTTAAGAATGTTGCGCGCATGGTGAAGTGTGAGATTTGGCATAGTTAAACTTTATATGGAGAAGAAGTGCAGGAAGATAAAATCTATATATAATATGATTTACAAACACAATAAATGAATTAAATAAAATACTCGCTCGCCTACGTAGTTCGCTCAGATGCCACCAGTTCTGGGTGTTGCTTCACCTGACAACTGGTAGATAGCGCAGCTAGTGGCCAGAATATTAGGCAAACGGAGGAATTTAAAGAAATACAGAAAGCTAAAATTTTTAGCTCTTAGATGGCGTACTTTGTGGTCTTTGGTTAAACAAAACAGTCGAGATTAATCTCTGAACTTACATAGAAGCAAGAAGCAACATTTCGAGGTTTAGCTGATACATGGCGTACTTTGTGGTCTTTGGTGAAACAAAACAGTCGAGCTTAATCCCTGAACTTACATAGTATCTACAAATTAATACGCTAAGCGAAACCTTATGATATATTTTTAAGAATATTGCGCGCACGGAGAAGTGTTAGATTTGGCATAGTTAAAGTTTATATGGAGAAGAAGTGCAGAAAACTAAAATCTGTGTATAATATGTGTTACAGATATATCAAATTAAATAAAAAATTGGTTGTTTACATTAATTATTTTATTATTTTATTTAGTGGTAAGAGAATCTGCCGATGTCTGTAATCATAGTCAGCATTAAAGAAAAAAAATATGATAAGCATAGTTAATACGTGTTACAAATAGATTATTCAATTAAAATATTAATTTGCGAACGTATGTGTGTGCGTGAAATAGGACCGGAGCCAACGTTCTGACGTGAATTCCCAGCATTGAGACACTCTGTAGTCTTTGGTAAAACGAAAGACTCGCATAAAGTAGAGATTAATCTTTGAAGTTATAAAAGGAATACTTCGAAAAGGAATGTAGCTATTCTGCCAGATACTATATGGTCATTTGATTATTTAAAGTGTTAAACTTTGGTTAAGTGTCTTTTGATTTTTTAATTTCAGTAATTTCATTAGAGAGAGAGAGAGGAGAGAGAAAATAAGGAATACTTATTTGCAAGAAATTCAAAATGATAATTGACCAAATTTAAATAGCGAACATACAAAATGACGAAATTATTTTGATAGATACATTTAAATACGCACTGAATGTCATTGCACGATATTTTTACAGTTTCGAATTTATGATGCAGGTTTCGCAATGCAAAACATTTCGATTTAGAAGTCACTTCAGGTGAAAGGACTACATTTACTTCATCTTTCATAAAGCTAAAGCAGTTTTCCGGCCTTAAGTCAAAATGAATATTTTAAATTCAAATGAACCATCGATAAATACATTTCATCATTTGCTATGGTTAGTTCAGAAGCTCAAATTTAGTAACCTGTCACGCGTGGAGGGTATCGTTTTAATTTTATAGGTAATGCAGACAATTAAGCCAAACAACACATGCTAATAACGTATTGGTACACGCTCGCAGCAAACGACGTCAGGGTATACAGTATATAATATATCTATGCTCACACCTAACACAATAGAACAAATTCAAATAATGATTATTACACTTTCATGAATGAAACTTAACAACTTAACGAATTACGGTAGAATTTCGACCGCTGGGCGATCACTAGTGTAAATAAATGAAGAACGAATAACACGCACGAAACGGAGAAGAACCACAGAGTAGGACAGGATGTTATCGATTTATCGCATACACCACGCTGACGATTTCATCACACAGCATTACAGCCTAGTCACAGCTCCTTTTGAGCTGGTGTGGTGGAGTATATTGTCCTAGGACATTGCCTCCAAGTTAATTAGACGGAACATATCTTCACTGTCGGTGTGTCTTCTCGTTTGGCTGTCAGTGTCTTCTTCCGTGGATGGTTGCCGCCGCGGCCTTTGTTCCTTTACAGAAATGGCACGCCGCGTTGTGTGTGGTGACATTACTGCTGCCTCAGGGAGGCGGACAGGTATTCTTTTGCAGTCAGATGGGCTGTCAGCTTCGTGAGGTGGGCGATGAGTTCGTCTAATCTTCTTTCTCGTAGTTCGGCAGTGTCTGGTGCAGGAGTGGTCGCATACTTCTCTGCCACCTCCGCTGTCTTCCCCTCTGATGGTCTTCCGCCATTCTTGTTTCTTAGATGGCCGCTGTCTGGTAGTAGTTGTAGGATGCCTAGTAGGTTCCGGTGGCTTAGTTCTGCTCTCACGTTGTCTTGGCTGCGAGTACGTTCGTATCCTTCGGAGATCAGGCTAGTGGTCACTGGACACACACAGCTGACTTATTCGACCAGGTTCCATTATTCTCGGAGTGTAGGGAAGTTCTTACAGAGGTACTGTATCTCCTTCCATTTTCAAGTAGGTTGTCATAATCGATGTGGCCTTACTGGAGTGTCATTTCCGGTTTTCATTGCCGTGCTAGGTGGACAGGCCACCTAATGTTATCATTAGCTCTGGCAGTGCTGCCAAGTTGCTCAATCAGCGGGTTGGCTGATTGTGAGCAATTTTTGTAAAATTGCCTAGCGAATTTGGCGAATCTTATTCTTAATGGCTCGAGACCGCTGATTTCATGAAGAGCGGTGGACGGCGTGGCCCTTGGGAGCTTGTTCTGTTTTGAATCGTCTGGATTCGATCAATGTGGTTGGAGGTGGCATTGCCCCAAACCACTGCTGCATAATCTAGAATTGGTCGCACTAGAGCAGTGTACAGCCTGATGGCCTGGTTAGGCTTAAGCGTCGATGATGGGTTTAGCACAGAATAAAGTGATTTCATCCCTGGCCGTGAACTATATAAGGTAATGACAAGAACCACAGCAGATTACATTGCTGTTACAAATTACCTCTCCAGAAATGAACTGCCCTTCTACTCTTTCCCGACAATACCTGACAAACTGCTGAAAGGAGTTATAAGAGGATTACCTTTTAATATGCTTCCATAACACGTCAAAGAAGAACTCGAAGACATTGACATAGTCCCCAGGACTGTGGCCCGCCTGAAGTCACCAAAAACACATCAGGAGATTCCTCTATCCTTGTCGTACTAACGGATACAGTGGAGAACCAAAAAAGATTACCAGATGACCTCTCTCTGCTCAGTCAGAATCACCACTAAAAAACTACGCACTTCACGGGGCCCACCTCAATGTTATAGATGTCACGCGGTAGGGCATGTCGCAAGGCACTGCTCAATGCCTTACAAATGCGTCAAATGTGCGGGTGAACACCCTACCAAGGACTGCACCACTGTTAAGGGAGAAGCACCTCCTAAGTGCGCAAACTGTAACAGCGAACATGTTGCTAGCTATAAGAAATGTCAGGCATTTGCCCGCTTCAATGAAAGGCAGAAGGTCAATAATACTGCCTACGAAGCTTTAATGAAAATGAAACGCCTATAACAACAAAAGCAGTTGTCTCAAGATGAATTTCCGGCGCTTCCAACGCAGGAAAACCCAGCTGCAGAAGTTGAACCAGAGAATGCCAACATTAGCAATCCTACAGATCAAACCTACAGCCCGGCCCTGACAAAGTAAATACCTAGCCGACCGAATAATGACCATCGAGGAAGGAACACACCTGCAGGAACAGATGAAAACCAGAACAAGACCATTGATCTCCAGACGGGCAGATCAGAGCGCCCAGAACATAATGAAATCACCGTCCTGTTAAAAATGGTACAGTCCATGCTTACAGCTGTCTCTACCTTAATAACAAAAATAACAAACCTTACGGACCTTCCGCAGCAAATATCAGCTGCAGTGCAGACGGAGTTCGAGGCCGCACAACAAAAAGTTATAACAACTGAGCAACATGACCAGTAAGAATCACGAGCTGACCATATGTGAATGGAATGCCAATGCCATTTGGCGACAAATGGGGGAGATCGTAGAATTTCTACGTGACGAACAGATTGACGTGTGTCTCGCAAACGAAACTCACCTAAAGCCGGGAGTGCGTGCGGCTGCCCCCAATTATAATTGCTACCGCAACGACCGCCAAACCGCAGGTGGAGGCACTACTATTTACATTCGCTCCTCAATTAAACACCATGAGGTTGCTCTTCCCCAGCTCACCGGCTTAGAAGCCACAGCAGTGTCTGCTGAAACAACCAGAGGCCACTTGCTCCTGATTGCTGCCTATCGTCGACCAAAAGGCAGAGTGAACGAAGATGATATTGCTGCACTACTTCGCCTGCGTGGATACGTCTTCATTGCGGGTGACTTTAATGCAAAGCACCACGATTGGCACTCGCGCGTTACAAACACGGCAGGCCAACAGCTTCTCCGTGCAGTCCAAGCCAATGATGGAGTAGTCTGGGGGCCTACTGAACCAACAATTTTATGCCTTCTCCGGAGGAGGGCCTTCGTCGTGCGCCGTGCGGACCCATCCTCTACGTCCAAGGTGGAGATGAAGTTGGACCATTCCGAGATCTTGTGCTTGTCCACTTCAGCCTTAATTTCTCTCTGCATACGATTTATTATTCTCTTTGTGGCTGCATCGCGCGTGACGTGCCACTCCATAGTCAATTGATTTTTGATGATAATAGCCTCTCTGATTTGCGGAGGGAGTTGTCGCGAACGGATCGGCTGTTTGCGTCTCGGCCGGGTGGCCGCATCTGCAGCCTCATTGATCCAATCCGCCAAGTTGGCCATAGCGGTGGATGGGCCGGATACAGCCGGTGGCGGTGCCTCTACTATGCGCTAAGAGAGGTGATCTTTGAAAGAGTACCAGTCTATGTAGTTGAGATTCCTGCGTAGTTTGTCGGCTCGTGGAGTGACGTCTGCAGCCATGTAGAACAAAACAGGAATATGGTCTGAAGATAAGGCAGTTTTTGTGACCACAGCTCTGTTATGTTGCAATCCTCTCGTGATTGCAATGTCCAAGACATCAGGCAGTCCGCGTCCGTAAATAGTGGGTTCAGTTGGACCCCAGGTAACGGCAACGTTGTTTTCGACAACTCGCAGGAGCTTCCGGCCGTTCGTGTTGGTGACGCGAGAGTTCCAAATAGCATGCTTGGCATTAAGATCTCCCGTAATGAAAACATTACCGCGCCGACGAAGGAGGGCCGAGAAGTCCGATTCATGTAGACGGCCTCGTGGAGGTCTGTAAGCTGCCACAAATAGTACTCTCCCTCGGGAAGTCTCGACGGCGACACCAGTAGCTTCAATGGTCTCCAAAGATGGCAAACTTATCTGGTAGTGTTTTATAGTGTTCTTGACGTATACAGCGGTACCACCTCCCGCTGAAGGTCGATCATGCTTGTAACAAGAGTAGTTGGGAGTGGCGGCTTTCACCCCCACCTTGAGGTACGTTTCATTTACGAGGCAGACGTCTATCCCCTCGTCGCGTAGAAATTCTTTAAACTCGTCCAACTGTCGCCAGAGGCCGTTGGCATTCCATGAGCATATGGTGAGATCCTCAATGGCGTTAGCCATGATGTTCCATGTTTGCTTGTTGGACGGCAATTACTGCCAACTTGACTGCCTCAGCGGTTTGTTTTGGTAGGTCGGAGATTTGCTTGTGGAGATCTTGGACGAGAGTGGTGACCGTCTGTAGCAAAGACAGCACCATGCCATGAGCACCGTATTATCGGACTGAGGGTTGCCCTTATCAGGAGGACGGCAATTCGGCTCGTCCGCTTTCTTGCTCGTATTTGAGGTTTCCATAGTTTGGGTGGAAGAGAGGTTATTGTGGTTATCCCTCTGATCCTTCCTTGCATTCGGTAAGTTACGTGGTAGGTTTGTAGAAGCATCAGCGTAAGTGGTTTCTTGAGTGGATTCCAGGGTTGCTTGATCCTGATTCGTCTTTTTGTTGATATATATATATATATATATATATATATATATATATATATATATATATATTAAAACTGCTTAACGTCTCTTAACAGCGAGGTCTTTAGAGACGGGAAAGGATGTGGGGAGGAGGGGAAAGGAATGGGAAGGAATTAGGCCATGGCCTTTTAAAGGAAGCATCCCGGAATTTGCCTGGAGTGATTTGGGAAACCATGGAAAACCCAAATCTGGATGCTACATATTAGCTAATACCGCACGTAACCCGACGATTTGCATTGTATTTCCCTTGTCTTGCCTGTTTTGTCGACTTTTCTTGGATACTAATGCCTAAGGAGTGCGTTAATCACACTTTCATCCCGAAACAACAATTTTTTCTACTGCCCGTTCTTTGCACAGCACCCTGATAACCAGTTTTTACAATTCAGTAATATTGATGTTTTTGTTAAATACACATGCGGTCAAAAAGTAAACAATGATTATATTATAACTGCTAATATTATTTTCAAAAAAGTTTTGTAAAGAAACACTTTTCACAAAGCCAATTATTAAATTTCTCCTTCCTATGCATTTCGAACCTAACAGTTGTTTACAACAATCAAAGATAAAACAGTAGACACAACATGGCGTTAAATTTTTAAGTTTGAAAAAATAGTATTTGGCAAAGCCAGTATCTATTTTTTGAAATATCTACTTTTTCAATGTTTTGCAGTTAAGCTGTAGTATTTAATAAGAACAACTTTTTACAATTCAGTAATATTGATGTTTGATGTACGGTCAATATTATTTTCAAAGAAGTTTTGTTAGGTAAAGTATAACTTCTGACAAAGCCAATTTTTAAAAATCTCCTTTTTAAATATTTTACAATTAAACATGTAGTGCTAGTATTCCTCCAACGAATTATATGCATGAAATGTTCGTTTAACTATATGAATTCCTTGAAAACAAAGAGAAATTATTAGTAGGCTTCCTGGTACCTGAATAGTCTACGAGATGGCGTTGGAACTGTTTTCAAGATACCAAGAGCAAAAATTGTTCGTGTTTTGCAGGAAAGACAACTATTTATATAAACTTGCAGGAATATATATATATATCGTTTAGAGATATATGATTTCGATCAAATGACAGAGGCACATAGAAGTCATGCAGCCTGGTCTTGGACTATACGTATCACTCCGTCAACACAGATGACTTCATCAGCGATTATTTTGTATTGTAATAGAGTATTAAACAGTGGACTGCTAGTGCGATGTGCTTCATTTTGTAATTTATAGATCTGTTGCCGGAATCTTTCGATGTACCCCTCAATATTCGACGCATTGTGGGCTATGTCAATGGGAAAACGGATTGGCAGCTGTAGTACCCGCTTTTGTGAAGCATATGCAGCCTTCCGAGGTGGCAATTTGCGGTGTATCCCAGATGAGGGAACTTTTTTTTTTTTTCGTTACCTCAGCGGCTTTTCTGTACAGTTCCATATCCATTAGCAACTTTTCGGTTATTTTTCAGGTTGGGTGGTTTTTGGGGACACATTTTATTTCACGTTGGGGGAAAAATGGTTATGAACGCCGTCGACGCCCTTATCTAAAAAAAACCTTTATGGGTTCGTGTGGTCAGTTGGGGATCATCGTCGTAATCAGCTGCGTTAGGAGCTGGACGATTTTCCCCAGCAGATTGTCCGGTTTCTGGTAACACTCATGGCCGCAGCAGTTTTGATTCTTGTGGTGGACCTCCGCTTTGCTTCGTGGCAGTGGTCGTGGCAGCTTGGATGACCGAGGGTTGATTTAATTCTTCTGCAGTCTGGGTGTGATTAGGTTGGTGTCATGTTCTGTCGACAGAGCCTTGCAGCTTCTGCCTGACCGCGCATCCGCCGTAGCACGCCGCATCATCACCCCCACAGTTTGCACATGTCAGCGTGGCTTCACGCGAACACGTGCAGACCACAACGCTGTGGGTTCCCCCGGAGCGGACACACCGCACTTTGTTGTTGCACTACCCCTCCTGATGTTAGAATCCTTGACAACGGAAGCATTGGTTCATTGTGATTGAATTCTTGTGAACATTCCTGGATGTTTGATCTTTTCTTTGTTGTCTGGCTTCCGCTGGTTGCTTGGCTGCTGGCTCGGTCGGGAGTAGGTTCTGTCTATCTTCCGGTTGTGGCGTGAGTTTCTCATCTTGCCGAGAAACTTTGGATTTCACGGTCCCGGTAGCTGCTTGGTCCTTTGTTGCTTATTCGGTTTCCGACCTAATCAAGGTGCAGAATGTAGGAAACTATTATACTTGTGGCCAATAAGCTTTCCCGCTTACAATTTTTGTAAAGGGATTGGATCCGATCACGTAGCCGTTGCCTTCCCTCGATGCGAGTTTACTAGTTCAACCTGATATCTAGTGTCACTCCGATGTAGCGAACAGTTAGCGGTCAGGGAATAGTTCCGCGGTCAAACGGATGTTGCTGGTGTGGTAGATGATGTACTAGTCATCGCGTCAGCATGATTGGTTGAGTTTTGGTGAGGTTCCTACCTATCCGCCACCGCGTGGCCAATGATCCCTGCAACCGTTTAATGGTGGTTGAATACGTTGGGGTACACACTCGTCTTCACATTCGCAGGTGCTGGGACGGCGACTGGGTAGAATGGCGTACAGATCAGGATCCAACACTAAACCCTGCAGTAAATTTTTTAGTAAATTTATTGAAGTTGGAGACCGTGAGAGCACATAAGCAGTTTAATATGAGCAGAAGTACGCAGTAGCGGCTCCAGTGCGTTCGACGCTTTGAATTTGCTTCACCGAACCATTTCATTTCAATACTGTGACATGAAATAAAGCTGCTACACTCTTAGCCAAGACAAGACAAGACAATTGCTGGGGAAGACATTGGTCCCCAGAGTGTGGGGAAGTTTTTGCGTTATAACGCATCACCTTCCATATTAATGTTGGGCTGGCATTACTTATATGCCATTGATGGAATTGCCGGTTCCAGTATTGCTCCATTACTGGTGATCAAGGAGTTTCCTTGGCAACCTAAGTCTCTGATCATAGATGGGCTCGGCACCCAGTGAGTTAATCAAAGGGTTGGCCGAGTGCTGGCTTTTTTTCGTAAAACTGCACTGCCAGCTTCGGAAAGCGGTTCCTCTTAGCCAAATGCACACGAAACGACTTTTTTTTTTTTTTTTTTGCCGTCTTTTGAGCAGATTCAGCAAAATTTCATGATCAACAGGCGATATTTTGATTTCTTAAAGCCATTTTTCGTTTTCTGGGCAATGAACTGAGATGAGAATTTCATAAAAAAATTCCGATGGCTTGGGCCTAGCGAGCAAGTTGAAAGACCAATTCAGGGTTGCCTTTTGTGTATTCTGTTAATAGCATAACCTCACTGTTTCACCTGTGGGTAGAGATGTTTGAATTCATTGTGATTACTTTTGTATTTTTACGACTCTAATTTGCATTATTTCACCATCGAAAACAAATCAGTGCATGGGTTAGCATGTGGCTCAGTTTGGTAATTGGGTACAAAACTGAACACACCAAAAAGTTAACTTACAAATAATCTACTATGTCATCGTCTCAAAATTAATTTACTGACCTATAACAAAATTTATGCAAAAAAAAGTGTTTTCGAGAACTATTCATATAATATAGATTTTTTTTTGTATGTTTGCGACTTTGCCGACGTCGAGGCCATTAACGGTGTGAAAGGACAAGGGGCAAGGAGAAGCCGAGCTCTGTATGTCCGAACGGGTATTCGAGCACACATCATTCCGAATTCAAAGCTAGAGCGCTACTGCTCATCACACACAATAAAAAACAAAGGTTTCAAATGATCTTCTTAAATTGTGATTGCAAGTTACTTTAACAGAAAATGTAGATTTTGTGATGAAAAAATTAATTTCATAAGATAATTACAGAAGTTTTACTACTGAAAAAACTAGCAGACGGTAGGGATAATATTTCTACGTGATATTAATTTAAGTGTCACTAAATTGTGATCATTCGCAATAAAACGGAATATGACCTTAAGTCTTTCTTCTGAGAAATTGATCTCTAAAACATATTCTTTTTCTATGAAAAGGATCCACTAAGATAACGGAATTTACAGTCTTGAAATCCGGAGATAATTCTTAAAGTCACACATGTTCATTCTTCAGAGTGCGACTTGACTGTACATACACCTACGTGAAAACTACTGAAATGTCTACAAAGTTCTTGAACCATTTTTTTCCCCTACTTGATTGCAGTAAATCAGATGTACACATTTTGACAGTAAATTTGGCCGCCGCTGAAAAATTCTGTCACTCTTATTTTGCAAAATCTGACATCAATGTCATCCCAGGAAACAGTAATGTAATACTGGCAAGCCCGTATTGCGTTACGGTTTCTTAGGATGACATTGATGTCAGATTGTGCAAAATAAAAGTGATAGAATATTTCAGCGGCGGCTAAATTTATTGCCAAAGTGTGTACATTCGTGGCAGATTGCATTGCAGTGTTGACACCGCAACTTACGAGTATAAACATAAAGACAACACTGGACCGTCTATGTCAAACTAATATTTCGTCCTACTCCAGTCATGATTTTTGACAACTGCACAACTAGATTTTAGGGGCGCAAAAATATTTTTAAAGAATTGCCATCCAGAGAATGGATGTGACATGGATAATTGAGGGTAATTTCCCAGTAGGAATGTCACTAGCTGGAAGAATATTTCAAATAGAAACGAGCCCTAGATCGTCGGAGAGGAAAAGAGTGACGAGAATGTCAGCAGGAGCCAACCAAAGGTGAAATATTGTATCCGCAGAAGAGCAAAGACAACTACCTGATAACAATTCAATCATTCAAGTAACAGGGACGAAGCACATAGCAATTTCGTTGCTATCGAAGAAGCGGGTCTCGTCCATGGATCTCGACCTACAGAGGCAGCAGAGAAGAACTAGGCCAACATGATCAACATCCTGCTTAACATTAGATACAAAAAAGGGATTATGAAATTGTTTAGTTATTGAAATCATGCCGACGGATATCCACAAGTATGTATGTCACTTTTCTGAAATCTCACAGTAACAATGAGATCAGGAACATTGCGTTCATAGGAAACGACAACAATTATGAAATAAGACTCAGTTGGTTGTCTTAAGTAGTCTATTTCTGCTGCCATTATTCACCTTGATTGGGAAGGGGATGGGGAATTGTGATATATTTAGAGTGCCATGGGTTTGAATTTCCACCAGACCATATACAGGGTGTTACAAAAAGGTACGGCCAAACTTTCAGGAAACATTCCTCACACACAAACAAAGAAAATATGCTATGTGGATATGTGTCCGGAACGCTTACTTTCCATGTTAGAGCTCATTTTATTACTTCTCTTCAAATCACACTAAGCATGGAATGGAAACACACAGCAACAGAACGTACCAGCGTGACTTCAAACACTTTGTTACAGGAAATGTTAAAAATGTCCTCCGTTAGCGAGGATACATGCATCCACCCTCCGTCGCATGGAATCCCTGATGCGCTGATGCAGCCCTGGAGAATGGCGTATTGTATCACAGCCGTCCACAATATGAGCGCTAACATGGAAAGTAAGCGTTTCCGGACACATGTCCACATAACATATTTTCTTTGTTTGTGTGTGAGGAATGTTTCCTGAAAGTTTGGCCGTACCTTTTTGTAACACCCTGTAGTTAGTCTATATTAACTGTTCGGGAACACAAAAAATTTCAACTCCAAAATCCATTAATACTATCTTTGCTTTAACCTCCTTGGATACACGCTGCGTCCTTTAACTTTTGGACAGTCTCCGAAGCCCTTTTGTAGTCAGTAACTGTCACATTATCAGGCTGCAACTGGCCCGCACATTTCAAACATGCCGTGATTCTTGTTTCACAATGCCATAATATTAATATAGTAGTGAACAATCTACGTTCTACACAGAATAATTATAAGTTGATGAATTAACGGTTGTTTGTTTCAAATAAGATTGATGTTCGATGTTGATTGCAAAGTTAAAACCGAACGTGTTGGGTGAACTGTTAACGTTCTGGCCTCGCATTCGGGAGGACGGCGATTCGAATCCCCGTCCACGCATCCAGATTTGGGTTTTCCATGGTTTCCCAAATCACTCCAGGCAAATGCCGGGATGCTTCCTTCAAAAAGGCCATGGCCGAATTCCTTCCCATTCCTTGCCCCCATCCTTGGCCCCCATCCTTTCCCGTCTCTAAAGACCTCGCTGTTGAGAGACGTAAAGCAGTTTAAAAAGAAAAAAAAAAAAAAAAAAAAAAAAACCAGTCCCATCCCGCCTCTAACGACCTTACCCGTCGACGAGGAGTAAAGCAATAAGAAGAAGAAAAAAAGCAAAGTTATGGCACCCCTAAGAGAACCCCTATGAACTTCATGTATTAATCGTTTCCTAATACTGCGAAATTTTTGTCTTGTCTGTAACTCTTCTTTTACCAAATTATAACTTTTTAACATCTTTTAAGCACTCAGATTTCATATCCGATTTATAAGTCACATTTACATAATTAGGTAACGTAATTCTAGTCTTGCGAATGTGAATTAAAATCGAAATACACCAAGGCAATGGCTCAAGAAGGATAAAAAGTACGTGTTTTAGCGACAGTTATTAAATCAATCCAGACTCAACTTTTTCTCGCAGCTGCTTTATTATAGTTGATGTTTAAATATGTTCTCTCTAACTACCAGTTTATTATATGAGTTAACAATTCCTGGGTTATACGTAGTGGTTCAATATATTGGATTCTGCATAAAAACTGGTGGTTTCACCCCCTTTAAATGGAGAAATATTGCTTTTAGTGGCTAGTGTTTTTTATCCAGTGGTTCAGTAGAGTTCAGTTACAATTATGGCTGTTGGTATTATTTAAAAATATCGGATTTTCGATACATCGATATTTTAAGAAGTATCAATATCAGCTGCTTATATATCGGATTAATATAGATATATGGACACTTTCATAAATGTAATTTCATAAAAGCAAATCTTGTAAGAATAATGCTGTCCCCCGATAAATAGATGTGTGATGTTGTTCTTTATCAAGTTTTCGCTTTCCATTAGTTTCTCTTGGTGATGATAATTGTTGATTTTTAAAAAAAACTAGCTGGTACCCACGACTTCGTGATTGTAAAGAATTCATATTGACAGCTATAGACATTTAACCACCATAGTGCACGATGGGAGACTCGATACTATTACCACACACAAATACCAGTCTTCTGCGATATGTAGTTCCGGCAGCAAAGTAAAATTTACGGATACACACCAGTCTTTGGATGAAATACGAAAATATTCATGATCGACCAATTTCAAACACCATATCTCACACCCTCCCACAGTTACCGAATTTCGGCCAACGTTGTGATCGATGGGAGACTCTGTGTCACTACCACACACAAACGCCAGTGATCTGCGATTGATAGTTTTCACTTAAAAGTGATACACCGTGACACATGCGTCTTTGGCAGAAATATGAAATTGCCGCAGGTCGACCATTTTCATCCCCCATATCTTCCACACCCCCATAGCTACAGACATCTAACAATCATAGTGCATGACAACAGACACGATTCTACTACCTCACACAAACACCAATGCTCTATGCTATGTAGTTGTGGCAGAAAAGTGACATATGCGGAGACAGTCGAAATACGAAAAAATCCTTGGTCGGCCACTTACAACCACCATATCTACCACAGTACCACAGTTTCTGAAATTCGGCCGCTGTTGTGATCGAAAGGTGACTCTGTGCTACTACTACACACAAACGCCAGTTATCTGTGAACTATAGTGTTCGCTGAAAAGTGATACACCATGACACTTTTGTCTTTGGCAGAAGTATGAAATTGCCACAGGTCGACCACTTTCAACCCCCATTTCTCCCACACCCCCATAGCTACCGACATCAAACAACCATAGTGCACTACATGAGATACGATTCTACTACCAAACACAAACACCTACGCTCTATGCTATGTAGTTGTGGCAGAAAACCGACATATGCGGAGACAGTCGAAATACGAAAATAGCCTTGGTCGGCCACTTACAACTACCATATCTACCACAGTACCACAGTTTCTGAAATTCGGCCGCTGTTGTGATCGAAAGGTGACTCTGTGCTACTACTACACACAAACGCCAGTTATCTGTGAACTATAGTGTTCGCTGAAAAGTGATACACCATGACACTTTTGTCTTTGGCAGAAGTATGAAATTGCCACAGGTCAACCACTTTCAACCCCCATTTCTCCCACACCCCCATAGCTACCGACATCTAACAACCATAATGCACTACATGTGATACGATTCTACTACCAAACACAAACACCAATGCTCTATGCTATGTAGTTGTGGCAGAAAAGTGACATATGCGGAGACAGTCGAAATACGAAAATATCCTTGGTCGGCCACTTACAACCACAATATCTACCACAGTACCACAGTTTCTGAAATTCGGCCGCTGTTGTGATCGAAAGGTGACTCTTTGCTACTACTACACACAAACGCCAGTTATCTGTGAACTATAGTTTTCGCTGAAAAGTGATACACCATGACACTTTTGTCTTTGGCAGAAGTATGAAATTGCCACAGGTCGACCACTTTCAACCCCCATTTCTCCCACACCCCCATAGCTACCGACATCTAACAACCATAGTGCACGACAGGAAAGACGATTCTACTACCACACACAAACACCAAAGGTCTATGTTATGTAGTTGTGGCAGGAACGAGAAGTATACGGAGATACGAATTTTTGGTCGATATATGAAAACGCCCTGCACTGACCAACTTTAATCATTATATCTCCCACATCCCCACAGCTATCGGCATTCGGCCAACGTTGTGCACGACAGGAAACTCCATGCTACTTCTACCCACAAACATCAGTGATCTCTGCTAGGTAGTGGTGGCTGAAAAGTGAAATATAGGAAAAGACACGTCTATTTTTATATATATATATATATATAAGATTAGACCATTATGCATGTCATAATTTTCATAAAAATTAATAAAATCTATAAAACTCGAAAGAGGTTCGAGTTAAATATAATTTTGTGTATTTTTAAGACTGATAAGAAATACAGTTGAGGCATTTATTTGGATAGAAGTTTAGCTATCATAGCATGCATTATGGCCAAGTTACATAATTTTTTTTCGTAAGAATTTTTTGCAGTATTTCATTTAGTTTTGTATGTTGATAGCGTATTCTG
Source organism: Vandiemenella viatica (assembly GCA_031002005.1). NCBI lineage: Eukaryota > Metazoa > Arthropoda > Insecta > Orthoptera > Morabidae > Vandiemenella > Vandiemenella viatica. The sequence goes on along the minus strand of CM061914.1, from coordinate 51,284,025 downwards.
AGTTGTCTTACTTTTCTTGCTCTCTAATTAGCTACTATTTGTTATTTACACTTCCCACTATTGCTGCTAACACCCTGATTTCAAGTTGGAGTTCCCTGGACATTGCACTCGGTCATTTCAAACAATAGGCTCGCTTTCGATTCGTGCTGGGCGAGCGATGACTTGTTTACGATGTTGTCATCATATGAGTAGACATCGTACATATAACTTCCGAATTAATGGTAGAATGGTAGTAGGATTTACTTAAACTTGCTGATCTCTATGCGTAACAGTAATTTGGGAGACATAGTGCCATTCAGAGCAAACGATAAATGATAACTTATTTTTAAAATAATCGATGCCTATATCCAGATTTAAGTATCGATATATTGTCCTAAAAATATCACTCACAAATATCGATATTTTCAAAAAATAATATCGGTTTTTCGATATATCGATATATTATCAACAGCCCTAGTTTCAATTAGTGAAAAGATGATATCTCAAATACTAAGCCACTTACAATTTTGGAAACATATTTCTTCCTTATCTCAGCAGCATTTACTCTAACTGCGTATGAAACATTGAAGTTGCTGAGATTTTTTTTCTCATTTCACGTAAAAGTGTTCAATAACAGGTAATTGAATTGATTAATGTCGATTAAGGTTTCTAAGAATATTTAATCGATTTCTTCGTTTATTTTAATTAATAAAGTTCATTTATTACAAAAATGGTCGCTATACTGTCATGACCACTGATTTATTATTTTTAGTCAAATATGAACACTGTCTTGGTGATATTCAACTTTACAAATGATTAAACCATTCAAGTTCCACTAAACAAGGTGTTTGTGCAGAAAATATTTATTATTTCCAACCAATAAAATTAAATGATGAAAATTATTAATAGAAACGTTAAAATTCATAAATATTTTCAACTTTCCCTTACTCGATCAATAACTTTGAAATACGAGTTAATCTTATAAATCAAATTGGTGCTGATGATAAAGGCACCGACAAAATTGATTTATCCGAAAAAAGATAAGTTAATATAGAATAGCAATTAATTAAATAATTTGTTAATGATTCGTATAATTACTAATTCCATGTTGCTGTATTGATCATTTATACAGAAATTTTATGTGTATTATTTAATAATGAAGGTAACTGTTTTAGAAATACCGGTATGCCCATTATTTTATTTTGTAATAACCAAATATTTGTTTGGTGGAATATTTAGTGGTTATTAGAGTAGCGCCGCTTTTTGTTAGTGGTTTTCTGGTGGTTTGAGGAGTCGAATATGGTTGGCAGCCAGTTGAACGGTTGGAACACTAATCCAAATATAGGTGTGTAAGTTTATCTTTTTGATACCTGCGGCGCCACCACGCATAGTGTAGTATTATTCACTTAAAGTTGACCACTGTGCGTTTGTTTCCATTAGCGATCCAATAAATGTGTAATAATTTAGCAGTGAAAAAGCGAAAAGACTTATTTTTTTTAAAAGACAGAGCACGTAATCTGTCGAAGTGGAATTAGCTAGAATTGATTAACAGGTAAGAACTCAAAAGATCAAAGCCAATTAAGCATTGAGTTTACCGTTTAATTTGGGCCTCTTGTAGGCGTTTCGCTCCTCGTTTTGAACCACTTGAAATCATTTCAAAACCATGAACGTCTGAGTTTAGGTCAAATTGCTTTTTATCCCTGTTTTGGAAGAGTTTTTGGATTGTATTTACAGGTTATATAGGAGAGAAAAACTCCTGAACATCAATCAAATACTGCTTGAAGTTGAGATTGTTTTTTCTGTGAGCTAATATCCCCAAGATTGGCTTAACGAGTTGCGTTCCTGCTCTAAAAATAAATGTTCGATCTTTCACAACGATAATATTAGCCATTAGTTGTTTTATTCCTTTTGTTGAGATTAAAAGATCGGTTCTTGTTGCTCTTCATATTACGCAAAATGTGGGTCGATTTACGGCAAATTTAGACTTTGAATAGCTTGAGGTTTTAACTACAGGTTTTTTTACCTTCCTGGAAAACGTTGTTCACATTATGGATTGTTCAACATCCGAGAAAAATCTTAATTGCAGTAAACTTTTGTCATCACCTACACCAAAAAAGAAAAAAAAAAAAAGAAACAGAAAACAATTACCTTGACCAACCTATTTAATACTGTTAGCTAATTAGATGGATTTTCAGACGATCTAAAGTACCTATAAAGATTAATTCAGTCACAGAACGTAGCAGAAAAAGGTAAACAATCCATAGCAATCAAGGTTACGTTACCTTAATCTAAGCACAACTGCAACATAAAAAAAATATTTCTAGCAATGGCGCATACGAGGTGGATACAGACACTTCATACTCTTAATTCAAAACGTGAAAGTCAAGTAACTACTTATCACAGCTGTCAAGCGATGAATTAAAATCCGATTTAGCAAAATGAATACTAACCACTCGGGTCCACTTGGAGGGCGTTTTTCCATACCGCAGTTTTATAACCTACCGCTTTAGCAGGTCTTTATTTTTGGGGAAAATGTGGTGACCGTTTCACCGAACAACCGTAGACGCATAATTCTGTTTTTAATAAGCTTTGTAGCAACGATAGTACATGTAAACACAGTGCCAGTGGCCAACCGGAATTTGATAATACCACATTTCGTTGGCCATATTGAAGTTACAAAGCTCTATAATGCGAAATAGTCTTTAAGCTGAATGATGTGTAGATGGGATTCTTATTTCAATATGGCATTGCTTATTGTTTGGTTGGCCGTATTGTTGGTTTTTAAAGCTCCTTTAACATTTTAACTGTCAATATCTATTTCTTACCAGAGAATTGGAAGAACGATGTGCTTCGATTTAGAATTTACAAGTTTGTTGCCGGAATCTTTCAATGTGCCTCGCTATTTCCGACGCATAGTGTACTTCAAAGTTACCCACTTCAGATCTGCAGGCCACAAAGTAACATGCCGGTGCATTCGAATGTTGCGCCAACACTAGCGGTCAAGCAAATGCTAACTCAAAAACTGTTGCAAAGGCCTCATTGATGTTTTTTACTTTTTGATTATAGGTAAAGAAAACCTCCGCAAATGTCTCATTGATGGTTTTTACTATTTGATTGTAATTGCAGTGTGCTACTTCTCTTTTTTTATATTTAAATATCTATTGTAACCATTGGCAAGTATTAAGTGGCCCGCAGGCTAACGTAGGAACGAAATTGTGGCTCATCGCCAAAATTGATTGGCCGCCTTGGTGTACTATCTCAGTGAGGAAACGGTTGAGCAAATGTCCCCGCTTCAGTGTTTTTGGGGTGCACTTGCAGCCTTCTCATGTGGAAATTAACACTGTATCATAGATGGAGCATTCATACTGAATTACCTACCGAATCTGGTGAGCGATCTGGTGGTTTCGTGGTTAAGGTGCCGGACTGTTGATTGAAAAGTCCCCGGTTCGAATCCCTGTCTTGGTGGAGATTTTCATAGGCCCTTTACCCGACCTTCAACTCTGCCACAGTTCGATGCGTACTATGCAGTACGTCGGAACACCTCCGTTGATCGAATTCTATGTTAAAATGTAGGTCCCCTGTTCTTTGGAGAACTGTCTGGTTTCATTAACGCGGCTATGACAGGGCGGAATGCCCAGCCAATAGAAACCCTGTCACTAGGTCATTACGACTTCACAGATTTTTTATTATTATAATCTAATCAAGTCGCAGTAAATGACAACTCCTAGATGTAGTACCAATAGGCTTTCCCACTTACAAATGGAATGATGGTAGTGGAGCCGAGCACTTACCCGTTGTCTGATTTCCTCGATGTAATCTCGCTAGCTCAACTTGGGATTACGTGTAACACGAGTTAGTGAGCTATTCGTACCCAAGGAATAATTTCACATCCGAGCAGAAGTTGTAGTTGCTGTCCCAGGCGTCCTCTCCCTCGCGTCAGGATAATAGTTTTAGGTTAAGTGGGATTTCTATCTATCTTCCATCACGTGGCTTTGGCTTCCTTCCGTTGAAAGGCTTTCTGCGATCGTTTCATGGATGTTGGATGTAAAGAAGGCCGTATCGTTGTTAATATTTTCATGTTCTGGGACGTCGGCTCTGTAGACGGTATACATATTGGGCCCCAAGGCTGATCCCTGAAGTAATACTTATTTCGTAAATTGAATGTATTAGACGCCCAAAACAGTCCGCATAGAAGATCTGGGCCAACGTCGAGCTTCCTTGAGAGTATACACACGGTCTCATAATACGGGTACACATATCAGCTTCATGTATCAGTGTCACAGAAACGTTTTCTTCGTAGCATCTATCACAGCAAACCAATTACGAGACCTTCCATTTATTAATACAAGGGGTGCCTAGAAACTAATGCACCACATTTTTTTTCTTCAACAATTATTTATTGTACACAATGAAACTTATACAGAAGAAAGAATGATGTTTCTTTTACACTCCCTATCTTGACACATAATCTCCTTCCCGTTCTATTGCCTTCCTCCAGCGAGACACGAGATCGTATATGCCCTGACGGTACCACTCCTTGTTCTGTTTATGAAGCCATTTCTTCACCTCTTCGTCATCCTCAAAATGTCTCCCATGAATGACATTCTTCAATGAGTGAGCTAGGCCAGGGATGTAGGCTGGATGGGGTAACGCTCTCAAGTTCTGTTTGGTGATGTGTTCCAACGTTCGCAAACTTGTGTGAGGGCGTGCGTTGTCATGTTGAATCAAGAGCGCTGACAATTACACCTACACTTATTTTTCTGATTGGCAGCTCCCGCGCCAACTGTCTAATCATCTTGCCACGAGTGATGGCCTTCTCGACCGCTGCAAATCTTGGAACTCTGCAGAATCACTTTCAGATGGCATCACCCTCTGTGCCCAGCGACTAACCGTACTTCTGTCGACTGCTGATGCTCCAGATTCAATGACGACACGCTGCTTACTTGTATAACATACATCACTCACAGACGCCATGTTGGGCCATTGCTGCAGGTACTCAACCTGTCGCAAGAAACGGAAACTTTGCGCGCGCACTCTGATAACTTCAAAGAATTCATATCTAAAGTGTCACATTCGTACCATTGATGGAGGGTAAAAAGAAATGTGACACATTAGTTTCTGGGCCAACCTCGTACATAATTTCATTCTTTGAGGACACCAACATTTTTAAACTGTTATTAACAATGATAATTAAAATGGTACTTGTGAGAGCGATGTAATGTAATATTTGTGTCCTCACTGGTAGAAGAGGCGTCCAAATTATACTCATTATCATCAGTATTCTGCTCTATGGCAGGATTTCACTTGGCAGCTCTCCACGCTACCTTGTCTTCCACCGTTCTCTTCAAGTTCACGTAGCCTTTTTCCCCTAGGTTTTATCTACGATCTTTCCTCCCACAAGCTAGTTATTCCAAGGCTTCTATTAACAAGCACTCCCATCCAGTGTTCCATCCAGTTCTATTTTCACTCTCTTCTGACTTGCAATAGTTTCCTCTTCACACCAGCCCTTTTCACCACTTCAACATTTATCACTTTTTCCATCCACCTTATTCTCTCCACTTTCCTCCATATCCACCTCTCAAAATCTTCTATCTGCTTTCCATCAAATCGTCTCCATGTCCACGTATCTGCCCCATTAAGTACCACACTCAATACGAAACAGTTGCTAATTCTATTCTTCAGTGCTTTTCATACTCTCCCAGCGAGTAATCGCCTGTTCCAATTAAACGCTTCCATCGCTACAGGAATACGAGTTTTCACCTCTTTGTGAGCTCTCAGTAATTGAAATTCCAAGAAATTTAAAGCATCGTACTTGGTTTATATTAGTTCTAATGAAACCCAAAAATCTGCAACATACTTTCCGCCATTTTCGAAATTCACACCTATGAAAAACAATATAAAATTATATCTCTGTGTCCGAGCTTGAGTAAAGCGGTGAATCAAGTTTCACTGCAGGAGACAAGAAATTTCGATCGGGCCTTGGTGGACAGCGACATGTTTTCTAGATGAAAACCGCTTTTCGCACAGGTTAGAAAACTGGGCAACTAGCCCTGCCTTAAACAGTGGCGTCGTTTATTTCGGCAGATATAAATGTTCTTTAAGCTGAGGAGCGCTGCGTGAGGCGTGCGGGAAGTAACAACGTGGCAGGCTGAAACATCCCGCGAGATGGGACTTCATAATGCTGCAACTGCAACGGCAACCACCCAGCCTGCTACAGTTGCTGCCCGGCAAAGAAAAACCTGCGTGCTGATATTCCAGCGACAAACGCTGACAACCCGGCTTCTTCTTCACAGACCAAGGGGCAACCCAGTCGACTCAGACCTGCAGCCACCGGAAATGAACGCTCGACGACACACAACGAACCGCGCCCTCAAGATGGCTCCGCAAATTGCAATCAACCCATCTTTGAAACCCTTGGAGTCAACATGCAGAGAGTACAGCAGCAATCTCTGCTATTGGCGCAAGTTGTAACACAAACTACCGCGAACGACACGCCCGAAGCAGACGCACAGAAGTAATGACAACCTACTATGATCTGGAAGGAGATGCGCATATGCGCAAGAACTTCCTCACACTCTGGGGGCAAGAATGTCCTCCAAGTCACGTTCTGAAGTTATTTCACGGCTAATTGATTGGTGGTAACACATGTCGCCAACTATTATCTTCTACCAAGTCAATTGTGAGAATCAAATATTTTAAAAATCTGTTTCCGAAAGAAGGGAAAAAGTTTGATGAAACAAGTAATTAAGCCACCATCTAGGTATCAACGTGTATTGAAGAAGAGATCGAGAAAGAGAGAACATGCAGAAGCAATGACGAGAGGTGTGGAGCGACTCGATTTAGGCCTTGACATCTCGAGACGAACTGACTGACGCTGAGTGGATTCCGACTGCCTCCATTAATGATGGCAATGTAATTGTTTCAGTCAGTCATGGCACCGTTACTGCCTTTTCTTAGCAGTCAGTAGTTGGTAGAGTATTTTGTCTGTGGACATTGCCTCCAGCAGTATTTGGGTGACGCAAGGCTTCTCTGTTGGTGTGGCTTCTCGATGGGTTTGGTTATATTAACTGAGTATGCTTAGTGGTCTCTTATATCGATCAATTGAGATATAACAGTGACTGATGTTTTTTACTTCTGGGTTATACGAATTTGTGTCAAATACTTATGCCATTTGTTGGAATCTATCATGTAGATATTGAATTCCTGTAGCTTTGTAGAGAGCGTTGGTGGGAAACCTGGCTGGAAGGTGCAGGGCTCATTTTAGTGCCCTGTTTTTTTGTAAATCGTAACCTATGTATGTTGCTGTCAGCAGCGTATGCCCACACTGGGCAGGCACACTCAATAGTAGGTCTTACTATGGTTGGACAGATCTTAACATTAGTGTTTGGGGATAGGTTGATGTGTCTGTTGAGTAGCGAATAGAGGCTGTGTAACCTCGCGCTTGCTTTCCTGTGGACGTCATTAATATGAGCTTTCCAGGTTAGTCTCCTGTCTAGCGGCTCTCCCAGTTAACGGGCAGTAGCTGATCATGGTATGTCACTAACGTGTAGGCGGAGAGCAGGGTCCAGTTGACGTGGTCGACGGGGCCCAAGCCTTTTGCTGACCATTATAGCTTGAGTCTTGGCGGGGTTAATATCAATCCTCCTCCTCCAAGCACAGGCCTCCGTTACCTGGAGGACTTCCGGGGGGCAGCGAGTGGCTAAAATTCTGTTGCGGCTGTCTGCGAGGTATGCTGTATCGTCAGCGTGTGTTGCGACCAAAACTCCGTTGGTAGTACAGACATCAGAGGCTTTACGGCACTTCCGCAATGACACTAGGCCAATCGTTGCAGCAAAATGCTGACTGTCACTTCATGCATCAACACTCCGTCCGCAAAATGATGGGTAATTCAACAAAATTTCATTGAGCACACAGCTTAACTAAGTAACTTATTTACTTTTTGAAGTCAGTAAACTTACTTTCGCTAAAACTGTTGAAGTACGTTATCCAGATATCTTTCGCCGTTTGTTTTGCCTGTACTAAAATGGTAAATTAGTCAAATAAATCCACATCATGACTTTCACGCTAAAACACATTGAAGAGACAAGGAAACTGGTACACCTGCCTAATACCGTGTTCGGTCCGCGCGAGCACGCAGAAGTGCCGCAAAACTACGTGGCATGGACTCGACTAATGTCTGGAGTAATGCTGGATGGTCCTAACACCAAGCATGCTGCAGGGGTGTCCATAAATCCGTAAGAGTACGAGGGGTGGAGATGTCTTCTGAAAGGCACGTTGCAAGGCATCCCAGATATTCTCAATAAAATTCATGTCTGGGGAGTTTGGTGGCGCAACAGAGGTATTTAAACCCAGAATAGTGTTCTTGGAGCCACTCTGTAGCAATTCTGGAAGTAAGGGGTGTCGCGTTGTCCTGCTGGAATTGCCCAAGTCCGTCGGAATGCACAATGCACATGAATAGATGCAGGTAATCAGCCAGTATGCGATCAGAGGCGTATCTAGACGTATCAGGGATCCCATGTCACTCCAACTGCACACGCCCCACACCTTTACAGAGCCTCCACCAGCTTGAACAGTCCCCTGCTGACATGCGGGGACCATGAGTTCATAAGGTTGTCTCCATATCCGTACACGCCCATCGGCTCGATACAATTGGTAACGAGACTCGTCAGATCAGGCAACATGTTTCCAATCATCAACAGTCCAATGTCGGTGTTGATGGGCCCAGGCGTAGGGTAAAGCTTTGTGTCGTGCACTCAGCAAGGGTACCCGAGTGGACCTTCGGCTCCGAATGCCCATATCGATGATGTTTCATTGAATGATTCGCATGCTGACACTTGTTGATGGTCCAGCATTAAAATCCGCAGCAGTTTGCGGAAGGGTTGCACTTCCGCCTCGTTGAACGATTCTCTTTTGACGTCGTGGCTCCCGTTCTTGCAGGATCTCTTTCCGGCCGCAGCGATGTCGGAGATTTGATGTTTTACCGGATTCCCGATATTCACGGTGCACTCGTGAACTGGTCGTACGGGAAAATCCCCACCTCATCGCTACCTCGGATATGTTAGTTCCCATCTCTTTTGCGCCTTTTATAACACCACTTTCAATTTCGCGATAACCTTCCATTGTAGCATCAGTAACCGAACTAACGCCTACGCCAGACACCTTTTGTCTTGTATAGGCGTTGCCGACCGCAACGCCATAATCTGAGTGTTTACTTATCTCTGTGTTTGCATACGTATGCCTATACCCGTTTCTTTGGCTGTTCAGTGTAGTTTCCTAGTGACGTGCATACTAAATTGCTCAATTATCCCATGTCTCTGGGGGCTTTTAATGAGATTCAAGGATATTTCCTGATTATAAGGGGGTATCTTGATTTCCTAAAGTCATTGTTTTTATTGTGGGCGATGTTCGGAGATGATATTTCCGGAAAATGTGAGATGGATGGCGCCTGAAGACTAGGCTGCAAGGTCAGTATTCAGGGTTGCCGTACATGTAACTCTGTGAATGATATAATGTTACGGTTTTACCTGTGGACACAGACGTTTGGATTCGTTATGATTACTGTTATATTTTAATAGCACACCAATTTGTATTGTTTCACCGAGTGCATGTGGTACTATGAGGCTCACTGTGGTGATAGAATACAAAATAAAACACACGAATAAGGCAATCGTAGTAACTCGAAACACAGGTTAACTGACAAACAATTTAATAAGCCATCATTTTAAAATAAATTTACTGACCTGTAACAAAATTTATTGTGCCCACAGCCAATGTCGTCTAAGAACTATTCAGATAATGTATTACTGTGTTCTCTTCTGGGCAAAGCCTTTAGTTTTCTCGTCTACCCAATGATTTATTTCAGATACGTGCTTTTTACGGCATTAAACATTTCTACCTCAGTATTTACTTTTTTTTAGAACTGTTCGCTCCTCTTTTCGACTGTACTAGTGCCCCCCTACCACCGAATATTTGCGTTAACAATCTCATAATTTACTTAAGCCGTGGTTCCTTATGTTTGAACCACAGCCATCCAAAAATTTTGATCAGAGGTTTCATGAATACTCCTGCATCTTTTTCAGCCGCTTCACGATCAGTTATTCTTTCCTTGACCTTGGACTGTGAGTAATTATTTTAAGGTTTCATTAAGAAGATACGCAACACGTTGTTTCTCCTTTTGCTTTAAACTACCTGTTTTGGAAATCCTCGTTCTGCCAGTAAAGTATTTGCAGTTCTCTGCGACCTCAATCCGAAGGATGCATAGGCCTACTAAGCCTTGTATCAGAAGTAGGGTGGTCAGTTCCTTTCCTCCTTACCTTACCTAACCCGATAATCCTACCGGGTAAAGGGGACCTACAGATTAACGTCGAATCAGAACCACGGAAGCGTCCTTTACATTACACAGCAAGCTGCAGCAGAGGTGTAGGTCGGGATAAGGACCATTGAACATCCCCGCCGAGACAGGACCTTTCGGTCTTAACACCTTAACCACTGATCCACCAGAACATTCTTTTGTCTTATATTCTCATAGTTATCCACTATAAATTGAGATACACTATGTATTGATGTGAACTGGTTACCTGAGCGAGTTTTTATTTTAACAACAGGATTAAGGGGGCGTCCATGAACTACGTGGATCCATTTTGGCCTTCATTGAAACCCCTCCCCTCTTCCCAAGTATCGTGACGTGGCTTTTACCTCAACACATCTTCCCCTCTGTACAGCACATAGTTTTTCCCCTATTAATTCTAGAAATTTTTTTAAGTTATTTTCTCTTAACAGACTGTCGTTAAAATTATTGCGTATGTCCTGAGCACAACTTATATTTGCGTTACGTACTTTTCTCTAATTATAAATATTCTGAATCAAATGTTGACATAGCCACTTGTTCAAATGATGAATTACTGACAAAAACCTGTCTCTGGTACAGTCAGTGATTTTTTTCTTCTAGAGGTGAAACTATACCAGTTTCCTTAAAAAAAAAAAAAAAAAAAAAAAAAAATGAAGAAGTGAGAAAGAGAGAAACCTTGGAAGAGCTGAATTTTTTATTTTCTTTTGCTGCAGTTCTGTTACCTTTCTGTCTACATTACCAGGGCATCATTCTTTGATCTGTTTAACAGAACAACACCACTTGATACCACACTTTGGACTTTAAATTCATTTTACAGAACAAAATTATAATAATTTTATCAACGAGAGGTGTGGTTACATGCTGGCGATCCTAATAAAAAATAGCTTTATTTCAAATCATTAAAATAGTACGAACTGTCACTGCTGTGGAAAATTCCGGGTTACGTCTGTAAACAAATTCGTGTCTTGGTACGGCATGTCGGTTAGTTCGAATGCGCCAGTCGCGTGCAACGCAACGCTATGACTTCAAGTCACACGCATGTGCTCAACTGGTCATATATAAAGGCGCATTCCCACGATCCCTTGTAGGAGAGGTGAGACGAGACGGGACGGGATGGGACACGCCATGGGAACAGGGCCGCCTCTGCTAGCGGAGACGAGACGCAACTACCCAATCTGAGTCGGTAAACATCACAGGCGTGTGTAGCGGTGCGCTGTTGCCATCGGTTTGCAGCAGCGGTGCTCACCCCTTCTGTTGCTGTAAAGTGCTCTGTGCCAAACGACACTAGGCAACGTTGTGCGGAGGTGGCGGCAAGGTAAGCTAGGACTAACCTGCGGCCCGCGGTCGTCCCTACACTTCAGCTAATGAGGCCCCGTCTTGTCTGACCTCTCCTACAAGGGATCGTGGGAATGCGCCTTAAGATATCTGAATTACATACGGAAATACTTTAATGATTTGAAAATAAATATCCACTTGCTGTTGTGTTGTCTGTACTTTATTTTATGTGTGAAAAATGATATGAATGAAAAGCTACGTGGCTAGGCGCGGAGTCACAACCCCCCCACCCCCTACGTAGCTCAGTGTAGCTTTCTATACAACCACAACCATCCCCCCCCTCCCCCCCCCCCCCGCAGACAGAGCCTCGTATTTTATGGGCGCTTCATTTTCGGCGGCTGGACTTCAATGTGTTGTATTAATTAGGCGAGAAGCTGTCCAAGTACCCCTCCTGGTTTTCTGATAAGACGTCCCCTTCCTTCCCAGTATGTTGGTACCCCTGACAGCGCCACTATGTGTTGTTGCCGCCGCTGCCTTTGTTCGTAATCCAGGGCGCCAACCGACCGGCGCGAAAGACCCAATGGGACGCGCCTCGTAGATTGCCGCGCTTAATCTGTGTCACTTTTTCTGGGAGTCAGTCATGTGTTATATCCAAAGCGGCTCGAGGGAGAGAAAAAACGTGGTGCAGGCTTTCAAGAGATGGCGGGCGGAAACGAACAGTAGTCAGTCGTTACGGCGAAAAACAGCCACCGGCGAGTGGTGGGAAGGGGTTAGGGTGGCAGTACTTCCGGTGGCAAAGTTCCTTCCCCGTCAACATCTGCGCCACAATGAAGGTTGCTGAAATTAACGAATATTTAGTAACCTACCAAAATTCAATAAAGGAAAGATAAATACTGAAAGATGTGAGGTCCCCACTCACCCGTCATTACTGAGTTATATTATTACATTATTAATTGATTGTAAATAAATTTATAATTTTATTTGTAGTATAGGTCTTCCAGCATAGTAGTTTGTGTAGAACGGGGTAGTTATAAGTTAGTTTAGTAATTTCATGTTGCGAGAGTTGGCAGTACGGTATGGTTGTGTTATCGCGGAAGGAACAAGCCAATATGGCGAGAGAGACTGTTTTTGGCTAGCATAGGGTGAACATGTGGAGAAACTGATTTCGGCTAGCGTCAGAATATTGTTTCAGTGAAAGCATTGTATCTTGTGTGAATTTTTAAGTGTAATAAATTGTGAATTATAGTAAAAGTGTTGTGAAAGTCATTTACATAGCATTAGAATATCCGTTGCGCAAATTGACAGATGATTGAGGGTTTAGTAATAAAAGTTACTTTATATTAATACAAACGGCAACTACCGTAAAAAGGCACGTTAGGGCCAAGTGCCAGTAAAGCGGGCTATCAACTTTCTTGTCGCAGTCTAAATTACGGAAAGGAGGACCTCGCAAAGAGTACTTGCTCGATCACTGTTGATTGCATTTTTTACCAAATAATCTTTAATTCATTACAATTTGTACCACTTTCGTTGGCGATATCAATTATGTAATAATGGATTGTTTATGAATATGTTTGTAAGTATGAAAAGTTAAGCCAGTAAGAGTCATTAAATTATTAGGATCACAGTTAGCTGAACATGATATTTGATAATTGGTATGAAGCTTATAACGCGAGGGATATTTCTGTAAAAATCTAATTATGTAATCGTTAATTCCTTCACTATTTACAGAATAAGATAGCAGGTTTGTTTATATATATAAATAATATATATATATATTACGAACACCTGTGCTGTGAAAAAGAGTGACGTATTTCATACCTGCAGTACAGCCGCTCAACCTGCAACAGAAGTCTGCCACCTAGTGAGCGTGAAGAGGAAGGTATCAGTCTCTCAACAGCAGTCACCTGCGTTGCATGCGTCTATCGAACTGTCTGTGTGATAAGTTGAAATGTCAGACCTGTCACAATTCCAAAGAGGAATGATTGTCGGAGCGCGTTTAAGTGGAGCATCGGTTATGGAAACATCAAACCTTTTGGGGTTTGCAAGGAGTACGGTATCAGCCGTTATGACAGCGTACACGAAATAGGGTAAGACGGCGTCTTCAAAGCACAAGATTGGACGAAAGTCAAAGCTTATTGATAGGGATAGACGGGTCTTGGAGTGCATAGTAGCCCGAAACCACAAGCAATAGTTATCCTGCATGGTAGAATCAAATCCAATCACTACCTAAGCATTCTAGGGGATCATGTCCAACTTTTTGTCCAGACTGTATTCCATGGAGAGTGACCGCTTTTTCAAGACGACAACGCCCCTATCCACACTGCTAGTTGTGTTCAAGCATGGTTCGAATAGCATGAAGATGAAGTTGAACATCTTGCCTGGCCCCCTCAGTCCCCGGACTTGGACATTTATGGGAATATTTGGAGTCCAAACTTCGTTCCCGATTTCCTCCTCCATCCATCCTTTCGGAATTAGAGACCGTTCTGCAGGAGGAATGGCTTAATATACCTTTAAATATTGTCCATGACCTTTATGCATCTATCCCACGTCGCATTAAATCTGTACTTCAGTCAAAGGGTTGTCCAACCCCCTATTAATTAAGATTTTCCATTATTTCACAGGTGTTCGTATTATTTTGTCCTCTTCTTGTATGTAAAATAAAATCTTTCTTTCCCTCGAAAAATTTTTGGTTTAGATCTTCTCTTACGGTTCAAGTTATACGAAAACTTCTTCCTCCAACATTTGACAGGCCGGGAATTTAGGGATAAATAACATAGGTTTTCTCCAGAAACCAGGTATTTTTTTAAAAAAAAGGAGAAACTATACATTATGTTCTTTCTCGAAATAATGATACACGGGAAGTATTTGAGTAAAAAAACTGAATTCCTTGTCTAAAGGAGTGTTAATGTCTTGACTGTTTTTGATATTATTTCTGTCCCCACTGCCATCAATGCCATGTAGTTATATGTGCATAAGCACTGACAAATAGCTTTCTGCACAAATCAAATCGAAATCTGGTTATGTTAATTTCGCCAATTTCATTAATAATATGTAATCTTAGTTGTCCGGTTTGAACCGCGTCAATTTGTCGAAACCTAACGTTTCGGCCATCATTTTGTGGCCTTCTTCAGAGTACTGTCACGGCTGGAACTGCTGCCACCTATACATAACTCCCGAAGAGCGCGCTAGCCGTTTGGAGTGACGTCACTCAAACTACCGCCGCCAGCGTGGCCGGTCCGATGGGGGCCTACGTCCCGCGTTTTCCTGATCAAGCATGACTATATGGTCACTCCAAATGGCTAGCGCGCTCTTCGGGAGCTATATATAGGCGGCAGCCGTTCCAGCCGTGACAGTACTCTGAAGAAGGCCACAAAATGATGGCCGAAACGTTAGGTTTCGACAAATTGACGCGGTTCAACCCGGACAACCAAGATTACATTGATGACGACCGCGGAAGTCTGCGCACCCACTTCATTAATAATAGTTTGATATTAATATTAAGGTTTGTGCCCGTCAGTGTGGCCCAGTGCGTCAAGGCGCCGCACACTCGACCGGGGAGGTTAGTGGGGCAGGACGTAATCCTGGTCCCCGCCTACCCGCCGTCCTGATTGAGGTGTTTAGGTGGCTTTCCGCAGCCATCGAGGCGTATGCTGGGATGGTCCCCAATCTCCAACTCTTAAACTACACATTTCTCAGACAAAAATATACTTTGCATTCAGAACACAAATAAATCAGAGTGATCAATGTGACCAAATATAAACTTTCGTAAAGTTAACATAAAACTAATCCAGAAGTCTTATTAGAAATTTTTGTTTAGCTTTATATGGTATTTTCGTCTGAAATATGTTACGTTATCTTACCATGTGCCACTACGCCTTTTCAAAGGAAACTGTTAGCTCTACCCACAAGGAACAAAAAACGCCAGAAAAGAAAAAGCGAAAAAATGTCGATTACGCCCTTTCAGAAACTGCCGATTCAAATAAGTTACACGTTTCACAGGTATTTTCCCATATACAGGGTTAAGTACGCTGTGTGTTACAAACCAGGTTTGAATTCGGGCAGGACACAAGTGCTTCCCCTCTCATGCTGAACACTGGCCACCTGCGGACAACAGGAAACCTGTGAAACCTGGTACTCAGACGACCGGATCGAGGAGGGGGGAGGGGAAATAATGTAACTAAGGCAAACCGTGGCATAACAGGCGTTACTTAAAGTGATTGAGTCGTAATAAATTAATACATGAATTAATAAAACGTAACTCATGGATTTTATTTCCTCTTTAAAATTCGAAATAACTTGATTTCAATTAAATAAACCAAGCTATCTGTAACGTATCATCATGATTGAATTAAAAAACATGAATCTTTTTTATGTTTACCGTACGGGGGGCACGTATGGATTATTCGTTGTGGAGTTTCCACATTGATGAGTTTACTCGATTCCTCCCAGACAGGTGTCGTAGGGTACTGAAGCACCTATACAACAGATGACTTCTACGATTCTGAAACATATAAAAAGCGTAAAATTACAAAAAATCTGTAAACCAATGGTTTGAAAAGATTAATGATAACCAACTTCCTAAACCACTGAATTCTGTTACAAAAGTGTTGCCACAGATAAGTGATCGAAACAATATTATGAGTCAACAAATTTCAACCACGTCTTATTCTGCAAATCTACTGTTTATTGTCATTACAATATCATTGTAGGTAGTATTATTGATGTTAAAATGTTTTGTATCATTAGTAATTCCAATGAAATGCAATGACATTTGGTGCTGACAGAGTTGTATCTATCAGTTTTTGTCATTAAATATTGGTAATGTGTCTGTTAACTCATTAAATGACCTCAGAATTTCAATAAGACTGAAGTCAACTGAGTGACACGTGTACATAGGAGGTCTTGGGTTGTATATTTTGAGTATACAATACATTTAAAAAAGAAGGATGAAAAAGTAAATAAATTTATAGCAGACGAAAGCATATGCTGTCGAGACTGAGGTGTACTTCCACTTGTTAAGATCTAATTAATTTTTGTTTGCATAAATTATCAATAAAAATATTATTAATAATTAAAATTGCTGATATGGGGAATCTGGATGTTGTTTTGCATATTAACAACGCTGTTGTGTCTCCTTTTCATATTAATATACGTTTATTAAAAATTATTCTTCATCAAATTTTATTAACAATAATATGACACAATTGAACAAACCTCTTGAAATCAAACAATAGATTCATTTTATATCAGTTCTCAGGATATTCTGTATGTCCATTCATTAGGTTCAGCGGGGCTATAAGATTTTCTCTTGGGAGACAATGGTTTGATCAATACGATAATGATTCGTGTTGATCACCATATCCATTTAGCAGAAAGCACCGAGTATGCTGCCCGCAGTCGTCCGACGTGATGATTCCATTTTCTGCTTGCTGTCGGAGACCCCCGTCTACTCGGATAACGACATGGAACACAAGAACCACCACACACCACACCTCCGGCGTTAGTCGTCACACATCTCTTTCTGCAGGCTGGCCACGCAACCACCACACAGCTCGCAATCCACTGTAACATCCCCAATGCTTAACCCCACCGGCACGCTGCGTTCCTTCACTGAGGCTACTCGTCCCAACATCACATTCCGGAAAGTAGCCGCGCAGTTACCATTAATCTATTGTTCGCACTGTCCAACTGTGCTAGGCTATGGGTCCGGCTTCTCGAAAATATATTTCCATGTAGTGTGGCAATATGAGCAATTTCAATAATTTATAATATCTTGATTGAAAATTTATGAAATCAAAAATTAATTTATTTCATAACGAGAGGGAATACACCTCAAGCTATATCATCGATAACTGGTGTTCTCACTTGTAAACAACTGAGCGATGAATGTCAAGCGCCGAATGTAGTAAGGCACGTATGTGTGAGGCGGACGTTCAATATTATGAAGTTCTTGGAAGTTGATAATCTGTGTTTGTAGTTGTTTCAAGGAATATTGTTACGAATATTTAAGTATTGATTTTGATAACAGAATTAGTGAGAAATAAATTGACTGATTCTTCTGGAAAAGTGATTATCATTTCATCTTAACATTAGCTCCCATCATTTTAAGCCGATCTAAATTAATCAACAATATTCGAATTTAAAATTTAAATGGGTAGTTGCTTGAATGTGTTCCCGATTATATGAATCTTCACATGCACAACGCGCCGTATTTTCCTGTAGAGTGAAACTACAGCTGACTTGGTGAATTTAGTCACCAAATTAACCACTATGATTAAGGGAAGCTCATAATAGTACTTTCTAGTAGGCTGAAAATCGCTCCAGCAGTAGAAATCGTAGAAATGATATCAAAAAATATTTAGACATACAATTTAACAATTCCTAATAGCCGGAAATCATACTTAAACCCAGATGGCTTACCGCACATTCATAATTAAAGTCTTAGAAACATTGCACTGCTTTTGATTAAGTTAAAATTCATTTAAAGCCCCTTCATCCTTGATAATTATGCATACTTCTAGAAATAATATAAAAATTTACATTTAATCAACACTTATCTCTCCAACAACAACGTACTCAATTTAAGTAATTGAAATTAATATGATAAGATGCTGAACAATTTTGTAATATCGGGTTTATTTCTAAAATGAAGGTAGAAATATATTACCACACACTTTTTAATTAAATTTATTCAGTCATTTCTTCCCCTTAACAGCATTTCATGTCTCTCACTATGACATATGCTGGGACTGTAGTGGTGCTAACTCGATTCTGTTTGGAAGCTTCTATCACGTCACCCATCTGCCTCAGTATTAATTTGTCGCCGAATTCATCCTCATTGGTAGCGGGAATCACGTCGGGTCAATCGAAACGACGCAATTTGCCAGAGCGGGCTGTTCCAAACTGCAGCCATTCTTCGCGCTTGCGAGCCGGTGTGTCATTACGGAATTAGGCCGACTAAATGGGTCGGCGCAAACACGACGAGGGCCTAACGCAATTCGCGCCTCGTCCCGCTAACTTTGATGGACGCTCCGCGGGAGTTATGCCAAACACTGCGCTGTGGTCAGAGCAGCACTCGACGCGGCACAGTGCGCGTTTCCACACAATAGAGATAGAAGTGTCCGTCCACACACGAGCTGCTATCAGCCTATATAGGTTTGAACGCGAGTGGCGAATCTCGCCCCATTACTCACAAATACCAGTAGTCTGTTTCTAAAGCTCTCTCCACGTGGAGTGGTACTAGAGGCACCAAAGAACTTGTGCAGATTTCTTTCTGTCGCAGTTTCAGGATTTGTAAAATTTAGAGGTGAGACAGTTGTGTCAGCTCTTAGGGGGCATCCATAAATTACGTGAGGTCAAATGGGGGAGGGGGGGTCCGGCGAAATCTCACCAAATCTCACCCGGGGGGGGGGGTCTACGGAAATCTCACGTGAGGTTTTGAAATTTTTTTTCACATAGTAGAGCTAAACAAAAAAAAGGTCTACAAATTGCGCGAAAAGCGATTTTAGGGAGGAATTTCGTCGAAAAAACGGATTTTGAAGGATGAGACCTAAAAAAAAATGGGGGGGGTTTCTCACGGACCAGATCTCACCAGAGGGGAGGGGGGTCCGGCCATATCTCACAAATCTCACCAGAGGGGACGGGGGGTCCGGAATTCCGGAAAAAACCTCACGTAAATTATGGATGCCCCCTTACTTGGAGACCATCAGACATGTTAAGAACAGATTTCGATCTCCTTCATATATGTTGAAGGGTACACATCATATGTGTCTGGGGTACAGTCATTTCTCAAATTGCGCAAAAAAAAAAAACAAAAAAAATGTTATCTATACAGTAAATTATTGCCCCTCATCATCAAATGGCAGCGTGGGCTATGCGATAGGGTGTTGCTTTCATAATTTTCAAATCCCCCCAGTATCAAATATTTTTATTTATTCTTATCTTCAGAAATTGTCAAGCTTGACTTTTTTATTTTCTTTAAACTTCATTTACACACTTTTATTGTGCGGGATAAAATTTAAAACATATCACATTGCTTGTAACAGATACACCAAACGAAATTTCAGCCAATATATCAACAATGGCTTCCTAAATTTGGTAGAAATCTTTGATCCAACGAAATATTTGCTTCAACTCCTCACAAAACTATCTATAATTGTTTTCACAACCCTTCATTTTTCAAAATCTAATGGTGCATCTACTTTTGTTCTGATCAGTAGGAACTACAGTAGATGCGTAATTAAAAATTTCTTAATTTAAGGAATTACGGAGGTATGAGCGAATCCGTAAAGTTCCATTTTTCACTTAGATTTTAATAATTCTCATCGCCGACCCCGGCAGCGTAGGGGCAGCGTGCTTGCTTCTCGTTGCAGGGGTCGCCGGTTCGAGTCCGGCCTAGGGCATGCGTGGTTTTAATTGAGTGTTGTGTTCGTCTTGTGCCGTCCTTACACCAGAGAGAAAATAATTACACTTATAAGAAATCTGTACTTTGTAAGACAATCAAACACATTGAGCTGGCTGTATGGCTAACAGGGCCGAATGCCATTAATAATAATAATAATAATAATAATTATCATCTGTGTCAAATTTTTCTCATTATCATCGAACCCTTTTTAAAAAATAGTTTCGTGTTCCCTGCTTTTTACAACAAACTCTAAGGTTTTTGCTCTGTTAATAGGTTGGACCCGATTTCATCCTGTATTTCCTTTAGGTTAGTGTGTACTACACGTGAGAGTCGACAGTAATACGTACACAGGTATCGTAGCTGCGGGACGCTGTTTGTGTCAGAGAGGTCCACAACAGGAGTGCAACTACCTGTTACGAAGAGATTAGAACAGGACTCAGATGTAATTTCAGCGAGCACGTTTGGATGGTCTGTCCTGCGACACGGGAGCCAACTCAATACCACGCAGATGAGGAGGCTCTCTCGGCAGCTTAGAGCTGAAAGTAAGTCGTTCCACAACAGACCGAGCGTGGTGGGTGAGCGGTGACGCTGCGGCCTAGCTTTCGGGAGGCCGCGGGTTCGAATCCCCGTCCGTACATCGAAATTTAGGTTTTCCATGGTTTCCTCAAATCACTTCAGATGAGAACCGTGGATGATTCCTCCAAAAGACCATGGCAAAATTCCTTCCGATTTCTAGTTTCCCCTTTTCCGGGTCTAATGACCTCGACAGCGCCGAGGGGTAAAGCATGGGAAAAAAAACCACACACACAACCAACTCTACTGCTGCACGAAATAGTACAAACTGCTCAGCTCTTCTTGTGTGATTAACATCAGGAAAGTGAGCCAGGTGCCGCAGAGGGCATGAAATTCACGAGACCACGGGTTCAATGCCCCGCCGAACAACCAAATTTCAATTTTTCCTGACTGTCCGAAATCAATTGGGTGCGAATGCCAGGTTTAGACCTACATAAAAATCGCAAGTGATTCCCATCTTGTTCATTACGAACAATCTCCCCCCGTACTCGTATAGGCGTGAGAAAAAAAGATACAGAAGATGCAAGAAGAAGGTGAAACGAATTTATTACAGCAAAGCTAACTAATTTCCCAGCTGTCCAAATTGAAAGCTTATTTAAATCCACTCACAGGAGACCAACTAAACCAGTGCTCATTCCATGACGCGTGTATGGCGGATTTTTTTTTTTAATAGTGTTACAGTAAATGAATAATGAAGCAGTTTCCCCAAACCGTATGTTTTAAAATTTGACCTACCGTCCTATCTCTTTTTTTTTAAATTCTGTAAAATTGTTTAAACACTCTAAAGCTTCTTTTATCATACCCAATTTCTAAAGTACGTTCATTTCGTACATTATCCGTCCATTAAATTTTTAATATTCAACTTTTTTTACTGTGTTCCTAATGTCCAAGCTTCATATCCACAAATTTTTGATCAGCTATTAATCCTACGTGATACCAGTAACTTTCATTGTACCAAAACACTGTTTTTCTATCTTTCTGTTCCATTCAACTTCTGTACGCCTGACTCTCGTATAAGTGAGACATCCTGCGAAAATAACCGCTCGAAGTGGAACAACAAGAGCTCTTCGGCGAAGCCGAAGAATTGTAACGGCAAGACAGTTCGAAAAATCAATACATAAAACGTTTAACAAGTTTAAACCATAAGATTGGAACCAACAAGTAGTTACATTCAGTCTCAGATCATGCAGCAATGTTTTTTTTTTTTTTTTTTTTTTTTAATAATAGTATCACCTAAAAAGAACAACTTAATACGATAAATAAAAGGTTTGCTGGGACAATAATTATTAATTATTTAATTAGTTTTTATTAATTAAAGTTAATTGTTGTCTTTTTATGACAGGCTACTTTCGCTTTTTTACAAATATAAAGTTAGAGATTTCACATTTTATCATTTATTTATAATTATCATAAGCAAATCAGGCATCAAGTCAATACAAATAAATATACTTATTACCATTCAAATAAAATACATGAACAAATTCTATTGCTGTCTCTAACATGAGACAGATACCAGCCTCTAGTACGGCGTGAAATTGTCTTGTCCCATCACTAATATAAGAAAAGGAAATATTAATGGTCGGGCTCCATTCATCTAAGCTCAGATCTAATACATTTACAGTAATAAGGGTAGAGCCACCGAGAAATACTCCCTGCCAGAGCGTTTCAGGTTGCATCGAAATGAAACAAAGTGTCTGTGTGGTTGAAACTTTCTGGTGTCCGGAAAACTGCACCGCTGCTTCTCCACAATACAAGCACACTGTGTGGAAATAACACTTTGTTGCACTTATAACTTTCACCTTGGCATGGTGAACAGCGACGAACTATTTTCGTCGGCTAAAGCACGTAAATCCTTCCCGCAGTTCTGTGGACATGGCCCGCAAACTCCCTGCGACCACGAGTACTTCCACTAATACCCTATGCACTTACGCAGTCCGTAAATAAGTGCACGCGCAGCGCACTAGCTGCACAGTAGTGCCTGACCTTCCCACCTCCACTGCAAGAACGCGTCTCTCCATCCAACCCCATTCGCCAAAACCAGAAACAGAGAAACAATCTCACAGACTACATGTATATGCTATTGTGTTTTTCTTGGTGGTTTTATAGGACGCTCCATGCAGCAGAATTGTACGGTTCACCACGCGCTACAGGCTGACGCTCGCCACCTCGCAGCCACCTCCCCACCCCGTTGCCTAGTGTCGTATCAGCTACCCGGGCGTTTGATGTTTACCGACTGGGCGACGGATAGAGCGGCACCATTCCTGCCAGCAGAGGTGGGTCCCTGTTCATGGCTAGATCGGCGCGGCAGGCAAATGCACGGGACGTGGGCAGCCAGCTTGTGTGGAGTGCGCCCACCTTACTTTCTCTTGACCAGCTGTCCAAATTATTTGTGGGAGGCTTCACTTGAATGAGTGAGGACGAGCAGTAAATATCTTTGACTGTCCTCACAACTGCAAAGTTTCTGCAGTGTACGTTCTGCATTTTTCTCTAATGCAAATAATGTAATGAGTCAACATGTTTACTCATTGTAACTTCTGGGAGGAAGTAAGGAATCCAAAAGATTGCAGAAAGCGACAGTTCCAACAAATTGTTATCACACCTACGCCCACTGATCCGAACTCCTCGCTAAGTATCTTATCTACTTGTAAGAATAAGGTTGAATGCACCTGTTCGCCTTTATGAGTACATCGATGCCAGCCACAGTCCTCTGTGGTAAGTGTAGGATTAAATTTCCTTACCCTTCAAAGTCTGTAGTAACGTATTTTCCTGTTAATTATCATACTGTGATAAATAAAAATGAGTAATTCTGACATTCCATTTCAGACTTAGATCAATATCGATGTTATTTTACTCTCCTGCTCTCGCTTCTTGGAGGAGATCTTCGTTCTGACATACCTGGCTGTTATTTCTTGACAATTCGAGTTGTGTTTCTATATCAGAAATAGCATAGCTTCTGAGTCTAGTCATTAGGTTTCTAATCTGGCTGAATATCCTTATGTTGTTTTTTTTCTCCGTGAATCAGTGAGCAGTAATTTAGAATTTAATCAACGAGCTAATTGTTGTTTTGTTAATTGGATCCCTAAATTCAGTGCTACTGGGCATTAATAAAATCCTTTTCATGGATTAATGATGTAAATGGTCTATCATAAAAACGTCTATTCGTTTGCACCGTCCTCATGCCCCATGGAAATGAGATTTATTTTTTTTACACTGCATACGTACACACTAAAAGCAGCCTCAAGTTAACGGTAGGAACATTGAAATATTATTCCTGTAAGGTAGGCAAATGCCTTTATATTTACTCTGCTGACGGTAAACTCAAAGATAATCTCCAATAAACTTTTTTCCGCCTTTAACTCCTCCAGTAAATATCCTGTGAATCACTTGTTTTTAATCATAACTTCTGGCTGATCCACTGACAGCATAAACTTCAACACTTCCCACACGAAAACATTGAGTTTAACGCACCCTCAACAACGAGTCTACGCAAGATTTAACAATATTAATGACAAATGAGGACAAATTATAAGTGCTAATCTCTTGAAATTGGATATCGTTAGTGTACAACGTTTCTCATAGATTTAAATATTATTAAAAATAGGTTTGTTAATCTTGCTTTGAAGTTAAGATTACAGTTGCAAGAATTCTATTTTTATTGGTTTTAATTCTTACATTTATATAATTTATTTATTTATCACTCATTTCTTATTCATCCAGGTTAACATCTCTTCTTGTTGTTACTACAACACAACTACATAAATAATTCTCTAAGTGTTCCGTTTCCAAAACCCTTCATACTTCGTCTGTCCACTTAATTTTCAGCTACCTTCTACAACATCACATTTCAAATTCTTCAATTTTTCTTCTTTCTAGTATTCCAAAAGTCCATGCTTCGCTACCGTAGAGTGCTGTGCCCAACACATACAGTTTCATAAAGTTCTTTCTTAGGTCAATGTTTGAAACTAAAAGATTTCTCTTTTTCAGGAAGGTTCGATACACTTGCAAATAATACCTCAGCCACTGCACCGTAATACAGGCAGCCCTGGTGCAGCTACAGACACTTGCTTCCAGAGGAGTGTTATATCCCTGTCTGTCGGCCGGTGGCGACCGCCTGTCGCCTTCTAATCTGCCGACCCGCCAGGAATTAGCGATAAGGCTAAAAGCCCTGCTGGACGGCAGCCTACTGATAAACTGCTCCAGGCAACAGACCGTCCCACGCTGGGGAGAGAACTTTGTCTGCATCTCGAAAACAGTACCGACTACGACCTTCGCCTATCGCCCTTGACACTTGCCCCGTTGGCTGAGAGAGTTGCAGCACCGTGATGTTGCCTGAAACTTGCCGTAGGGTTATATGGTTCGATCCACGTTGTGTAGAAATAGTTACCATTCGAAAATTCGTCAGCAGGATAGTAGATGTAGTGGTGTACGATAATTGATCACCGGATTGTATACCATAGATATCGGTCCACAGTGTGTATGGCTCTGGAGTATACTATGCTGTTAACTGCGATTTGTTCATTGGGGCCTAAAGCTCGCTTCCCACGGCGCGTGGTTTTGCATGCCGGGCCATGCAGCCAAATTGTACGGATCAGCACGCGCCACAGGCTAGCCCTCGCCACCTCGCAGCCACCTCTCCACCACCTTGGCTAGTGTGGATTCAGCTACACGGACATTTGATCTTTACCGACTGGGTGACGGATAGACGCTTGCTATCCACGGCAGCACAGGCGGGGCCCTTCACATGTCCCGCAGTTGATTTCTGGATCAGCACGCGTAATAGGAATCCACCTTTACCTGTATAAGCCGGCACTTGATATCACCCTTAGCGTTTTTATCTATCTCCACCAATATTTTAAAAGTGAAAGTACCTGGGGGTAATAATTCGCAATAATTTGTCGTGGAATGAGCATATCGAGAATGTAATGGAAAAGCAAATCGTATGCTCCGATTTCTAGGTCGTAATTTAAATAAATGCACTCAGGAAGTTAAATCGATTGTATACAAGTCACTAGTACGTCCTCACTTAGAGTATTGTTGCTCTGTATGGGGTCCCCATCAAAAGGGGTTAATGGAGGCTTTAGAGAAGGTCCAAAGGAGAGCCGCCCGATTCGTGACAGGTATATATAGTTGGAGGGAAAGCGTAAGTGCGATGTTGAAGGAGTTAGGTTGGGAAGACCTGGAACACCGAAGGCGTTGCTCTCGACGGAAGCTAATTGAAAAATTCACGACAGACGTATTTCGGAATGACAGCCAGCAAATATTGCTACCAGCAACATTCATATCCCGGAATGACCGCGAAAATAAGATAAGAGAAATCAAGGCCAGAACCGATTCATTTCTGTACTCGTTTTTCCCACGAGCGATTAGGGAATGGAATAGAAAGGATTTACCGGGATAGTAAACTTAAAATCCGACAGGAGTAGCTTTCGATAAAGCACTCAAGCCATCCTGATCTGGGTTTTCCATAGGTTTCCCAGATCACTCCACGCAAATGCGGGGATGGTTCCTCACAATAGCCCATGGGCACCTCCTGCCATATCCCTTAGTTATAACCCTTCCAAACGCTTTTCGATAGGTGCAATGCACCCTCCGCCACACACGTCTAGTGAATCGCGGAGTAATAATAATAATAATAAAATAATAACTCTGAGTCTTTATCTGCTTGTTACATTTACACCACTAAGGCTTTGTTTCTTTCGCAGTCAGTTTGTGTATGATTTGTTCAAAAATTACAATTACAGACACAACTTATTACATAGTACAGATGTGGATTCGCACAGCAGCGTACTATTATTTTGAGTTTATATGTAGTTAGCACGCCGATTTACAACCACCAAAGGCTTTATATCTTAGCAAAGGACAGAAAAACAGTTTTAAAACATGTTAACAATTGATTCTCTTCATGAGACAGGTCCAAAGGCATCCCCGTTATATCATTACGACTTCCTGTTTGTTTAGGAAATCTTTTATGTAACATTTTTAAATCCAACTAAAGAAATAAAATTCTAAGTTCACGCGTATGAAGTTGTGGGTTACAGCTAATCGTCAATAGTACTAACACGAAAATACTATCAAAATGATCAGTCATCCATACAAAACTGCGATACCCGCAAACACTTTCCGCACCAGGGAAGGATAAGGGAGACCACTCCATTTAACAACAGTGTGTGGAAAGAACACCAAAGTAGCCGACTACCCCAGGAATAAATTTGGTACGATGTTGTATAGTCATTTCATTCAGACGTTACTCATATAGTTGTTCTTTTTAATCTCCTTTTAACTTTTTCGGTATAAAAGCTTTAAAATAATCATAACCCACAGTCCTGTCACTCCAGCTCAACTGTGGTTCTTATTTCACGTAGCACTGTAGTTCTGCGTTAGGTGGACGGCGGGGCGAATTATAACATTGCCAGCGTTCTAAAGGCGCGTTTCCACGGCTCGTAGTGGGAAATACGCGCCTTTCATCTATTACCGCCTGGCGGTGGGTCCCTGCTAACATATGCGGCAAAGATGGCAGGAGTTCCCTAGCACGCGCCGAGGGACGTGCTGTGGGAACGCGCCTTAAGAACGCTTAGGTATCCCGCGATTAATAATGCCCTTCGCCAATTTTGATGTAGTAAATAGAAAATGGTTACTTTTTTAAAAAAGGTCTGTTTGTGAATGAGAGTGAGAATGACGCACGATCGCCGCAGTGTACTAGCGCATCTGCTCCCAGCATGCTTTGCCCGTGTTTAGACGCCACTTGCAGCCGTATCGCCTGTCTGGACTAAGTTGTGGAAGCTTATAACGTTTAAGAAATTTAATTCACGAGCCCATTGTGAGATGTAATCTGTAATTAGATTCTTGAATGCAAGATATTTCACCATCCTTTTTGTGAAGAGCACTCTGATAATGTTATGACGAGTGATAGTAAAGTTAAAAATTGGATGAGAATTTCAAGGATGGGTCCGTTAATGTGTATGTGGATCAACGTCCAGGCCGAACTTTTCTGATTTCTCAAGATTTGGTTCGTGATGTGGACAGAAAAATTCGAGGGAATCGATAATTCACGATTTCACAGTTAACAATTGATTTTATACAGGTTTCAAGGTCATTTTTTGTACACCATTGTTTCGGAGAAAGTGAACTATCGAAAATTGTGATAAATACAGTCATGGATTGGGCTTCTTCACAGGCAGCAGATTTATTTGATATCGGAATGCAAAAACTTATTGAACGGAAAGTAGATAAAAGTAAGTTTAATACATATATAAATACACTTAAATAAATTTTAAAATATTTTTTCTTATTAAAATCATCATCATTATCAGCGTTCTTACCAAAGGTAGATTTTCGCTTGGTTGCTCTTCATGCTTTCCTGTCTTCTGCCCTTCTCTTCAGGTCTACGTAATTTCTATTTCCCTGATGTTATCTATCAACTTGTACCTCCTTCTTCCTGTCACTATCCTGCCACAAACTAGTCCTTTCAAAGCGTTTCTAACAAGCACTCCACTCTCAGCAAGTGTTCCATCCACTCCTTCTTTCTATCTCTTATGAATTTTATTAGATTCCTTTTCTCACCAACCCTTTCCAGAAACTTGAAGGTTAATCATTTTTTCATCCTGCTTATCGTCTCCATATCTCAAATGCTTCCGTCCGTTTTTCATTCTCTCCACGTCTCTGCCCCATACAGTACCAAATCCCACAAGAAGCATTTACCAAGTCTTTTGCTCAATGTTTTATCTACTCTCCCATTGAACGATTGCCTCTTCCTATTAAACGCTTTCTTCGCTACAACAATACGAGTTTTCACCTCTTGATGGCATCTCAAGTCTTCAGTAATTGTTCTTCCAAAACTTTTGAAGGTTCTTACTTGGTTGATATTAGTGTGTCCCATCTTAATATCTATCAGTTTCCTTCCTTTACCAGTCACCATACTCTTTGTTTATAGTGCATTAATTCTCATTCCATACTCTTCACAAGCTTCATTTAAAAATTTCAGCATTTTATTCAGAGTTTGTTCATTTTTTGCTAACAACACCAGATCATCAGCAAATCTCATACCTTCTATTCTCTTGCCACCAATAAGCACTCCTCTTTTTTCCATCTAAGAACTTTCCAATAATCTCTTCTACGTATAAACTGAACGATAATTGTAAAAGGCAACAACATCGCCTAACTCTCCTCCCAATGCTGCTTTGTCCTGACATCTCGTTTCAAATCTTTTTTTCTTATGTTTTGTTGTTAATATATATTCTGTATTGGCCTTCTCTGCTTCTAATCTACTCCTTTCCTCTTCAAGATATCCTGTCAGAAGCTATTTCCAAGTCAATAAAGACGGCAGAAATTTCTTTTCTCAGTATATCTTTCCCCTATGATTCTTAACAGGCCAGTAGCATCTTCCTTTCCAAAATCCCAAACTATTACCCTCCAATCCATCTATCTAAATTCCCATATAGCCATCTATTCAGCGTTCTCAACAATGTTTTAGCTGCATGCAAAATTATTAACGGGGCCTTATTCAATAACTAGGATTCGGATCTTTATAATAAATCATATTTTTTCGTGCCTTCTGTTTTAGCTGCAATGCTCAATTAAACACTGACTATACGTTTCTGATTGTATTTAAATGTATTTTATATAGCATATAAGTGCATATTCGGTCAATTTTCCTTGTTTTGGTCATATTAAGATAATATTTGTGGACATATGGTCATATTTTGAGGAAAACTCTGGTAACTTCTAAATAGTGCCGGGAATTCACTAGACGAGAAGAAATTAAGGTAATTATTCACAGAACTCTACTCCTGGAAGAGATTGGACTGGAGAAAAAAAAACAATTGTCACCGATTTGGTCAGAACTCGCAGTAAAAAATTAAAGTTATATATTATTTTCAATTTCTAAATCTTCCGCCCGCCTTTTAATCTCGACAATACAGCAGTAGTATGCCTGTGTCGATCTGCGTCAATGTCTCATTTTCGTCTATACTTATGAAAATAATCCTCAGCCTTCATTACATCTGCAGTGGATTAGTGAGTACCGCCAAACTGAAAACAAAATTTTCTGAAAGTGCGAAAATATGGAGTCATGTAAAGGAATTTGGGGAGGATTATTTTAGCACAGAAGAAACATTTTTTTAAAACAAAAATTATGTGACATTAAAGTGACTTAAACAAAATGATTTAAAATTTAATTTCCCAATGGTGTAGTGAGTGCATGGAATCAAATTATGCCCTATACACCGTAGCGATAAAAAGTGATGTATAATTGAGCGTGTTTTGATGTATAGTGAATTTAAATGTTTGGTTATATTTTGTTATTTTTAGGTCATATTTACCCAATTTAAGGTCATATTAGCAAGCGTATTTCTCTATTTTTTTTGGTCATAAGGATCCGAACCGTAATAGTAACCGTTGTAATATAGATGAGTTGGTGCAGGAATCCTACTGATCAAATCCGATTCCCAGGCGCCAGGTGTTGCGGCGGATCGAAGCCGCGGCCTCGTCTTGACAGCCCGGCCTGCCTCGGTCTCGACAAGAATTGTGGCGCTGTGAGGCAGCCGTGCTTGTCCCCAGGGCGCAGCGAGGCGTGAGCCCCTTACAGGAATGTCCTGAGGGCGGGCCCTTTGAGGGAGCCAGCCGGTTCCAGACACCCACGCACCCCGAGAAATGGCCTGGAACAAAGAGAAACGACACGCCGCCGTCCCACAGCTCCTTACGCAGCGAGCGCTTCTTTGCGAACGTTAAAACAGAAGAAAAAGATGCGGACCATCATTACGAACAGACCGGTTTGCTATTCGGTTCGGTCCTTTTGTTTTATTTGGTGTTATACGTTCTTCTGCAGCTTATCTCCAGCGGTTATATCCAACCCTGTCCGCTGCCCTGGAAGAAGCTGGTAATCCATTACAGCTTTCTTAGAAAATTACTTTCCCCGTAATGGAAAAGTATTTATCTGTTATATTTTTGTCTTGATGACAGTGATGTGTGTATGTGCCCTGTGTCAGCCCATCCAGGCCTACTCATCCGAAAGACAACGGGGGAAGGGTCACCAGTCCCATCCGACTGACGAATCAACAGTGTCGTATGCCCTTAGGGGGCGTCCATGAATTACGTGGGGTGAAAATAGGGGGTGGGGGGGGGGGGGTTCTGGCGAAATCTCACCAAGGGGGGGAGGCGGCAACGGAAATCTCACGTAAGGTTTTGGAAATTTTTTTCGGACGGTAGAGCTTAGAAAGAAGAAAAAAAAAAGGCCTACAAATGATGCGAAAGTCGATTTTAGGGGGGTATTTCGTCGAAAAGTGGAGGAGTAACCGGCTTTGGAAGGGCGAGACCTAATAAAAAAAAAGTCTCAAAAAGTTTCTACGGCGATTGCAAGGGGGAGGGGGTCTCAAGGACCAGATCTCACCAGTGAGAGAAAAAGGGGGGGGTGGTCAGACCAGATCTCACGAAGTCTCATCAGAAGGAGGAGCGGGGAGGGGGGGGGGGTCCGGAAATTGGAAAAAACACCTCACGTAATTTATACGCACTGCGGAGGGGTTTCTGAATTAACCTAGGAGTTTGGTGTACAATCTGGTGATTAGGAATGGTTCACCGCTATCCCTCCTACCTTGCCGAACAAGGCATGATGATGAAAATTTCTTTTATCTCCAGGACTAAAACCGGCTAATCCCTTGTTCAAGCGCCGGACGCAATCTCGTTGAAGGATCTTCCTGGACCAACGAGGCGAGCCTTTTGCAGTTACAGGACGATAAATAAAACAAGAAAACTAATACAGACACTCACATAATAATCACGGAAACAGTGAGATAATTTAACAGAAAGCAAAACACAGATACAATAACACAGACAGTTAGGATGGTACTACTGGAATCACAATCATAACAACGTGGTGAAACAAAAAAAAGCTGTGTGTAATATAAAGGTGTAAATCGGCATATAAAACGTTTAGTATATCAACAAGTAAGGCTTGTAAAACAATGGTTGGAAAAATGTTCAACTGGAACTAAAATAAGCAGTTCTTGAAAAGTGCATATAGTGCTGTTCCAGAACGTCGTGTGAGTACTGATACTATACAGTATCTGCACCGATGGTGCCTCACACCTCTAAGGCGAAACGTTTCTGAGGAATAAATAACATCAACCACAATATTTGTTTATAGACAGAGTCTTATTGTAAAATTTCTATAAATAAAAGGGTTTCGGGTATAGATTCGAAGTTTCTATATCTTAAGCGAGGGAGTTTACGAATCCATGTAGCAATGGGTTATGGTACCAATAATTTTTACTAGAAATTATTTACAGTACAGTTATAACTTCAAGAATATAACTCAGGAAGTTACTTTACAAAACTTTAATCCACATACAAAATTAAAATTTTATGATTTCTGTTTTTCGATACAATATTTTTACAGTTCTTTTCTTTCACTATTTCCTTCAATAACAAATTAACTACTGCAGCATGTCTTAAAATGTAACACATGATCCTATTTATTTTCTGCTATGTTCTTCCACAAACTTCTTTCTCACACACCATTTTTTTAAACAAGTTAATTTCTAACTTTAATTATACAATTGATTTTGACCAACCATCTACAACACCACATTCCAAATGCTTCAATGTTCTTAATTTCTGGGATTTCTTAAGTCCAAGTTCCACTACCATAAATTGCTGTGCTCTTCACATGGAGTTTTTGATAGTTTTTTCTCAATACTAGATCGATATTGGAAACTGAATGATTTCCTTTCAGCAAGAATAGTTTTTTCTCTAGTGTTATTCTGCTTCTAACTTCATTCTTGCATTGTAATTTTATTTCGTAAGTAAGAGGAATTGCTTGCATCCCTTTTTCAACTGACACTATTATTTTACTTGTAAATGGTGGTTGCAGGTGAGAAGATTTATTCCAGTTCTGAAAACAAATTTTGTAAACAGGATTTTAGTTATTGGATGACATACATTGCTGTAATACCGAACTGATTTAAGCTGCAAAACACTGAGGCCAAATTTAGCTATACTTCTACGCAACTTTGACTAGAAGCAACCGAGTTACATATTTTTTAAACTGACTCACGTTCACCTGGCTATAACTTATCTTATCACTATGTCACTGCTTACGTTTCATAAGTAGAACAAGTACTATGCATTAACTATGGCAGTTACCAGTTGGTCAGTAGGTGGTAAATTATTTTTTCTGACACCAGACTTGTTTTTATTTTTTTTTAAATTTTTGCTTTAGCCTCGTCGAGGGCTAAGGTCATTAGAGGCGGGATTGGACTGGGGACAAGGAATGGGAAGGAATTCGGCCATGGCCTTTTTGAAAGCATCCCGGTATTCGCCTGGAGTGATTTGGGGAAACTATGGAAAACCCAAATCTGGATGCTCGGAACGGGAATTCGAACCGCAGTCCTCCCGAATGTGAGGCCAGAGCGTTAACCGTTCACCTGCCACACTCGGTCCTGACACCGGGGTCGTATTTTTGTAACAGATCACTCGTAACTTCATTAGACAGTATTTCCTAAACGACCATGTGGACTAAGTTACAACAGAAAAATAATAATTATCTTCTATCTTTAAATAAGATTACAATAGGAAAGGCTACCGTGTGTTCTTTAGGATGGAGGGTTAGGCATAATCACGACAAAAAATAAAAAATTCATTTACTACATAACTTTAACTTTCATGCAGTTCGATAATTCTGCTATATTAGGACAAGATGAGAACGTAACACGGCATCAAAATGAATAACAAAAGTTAATGAAAATGCTGTTAACTCGTGCGTACTAATAGGAGCATATACAAGACTCGCCTGGAATTTCCTTGCTGCGCTGTTTGTTTTTTTTTTAATTTTCTCTATTACAATCGTTCAGCGTATTTACGCTTTACAGATTGGAGTGCAAAAAATCATGAAAAAAAGACATGGATACTTTGAACGGCGAAGCACTTTTAGTGAGGTTCTCATCGAGTCCCTCAGGAACACTAAGCATAATAATTTTATAGGAACATAATTATGTGATGTCTGAGTTAGTTGTAGTTCTAAGTGCCCATCTATAAGAGAAGAACCTGGGGTAAGCGGCTGGTGATTCTTTTAGGTCTGTCGGATCTGGTGGCCAGGGAGTAATACGCGGATCCTGGCACTCTAGGAAGGTGATGGTAGCATCGTCGTGCTTGCTCTTGAATAAACTGCGCGATGGTAGGCAGTCCGAGTTCGCGGTGCAGCTGGTAGTTGCGGAAGAACCATGGAGTATCGACGGAGATGCGCAAGATTTTGTTTTGAAGGGACTGTATCCTTTTGATTTTGATCGCAGCGGCACCTCCCCAGACTGGGCAGGCGTAGGTCAGTAGAGGCCGAATTAAAGAGGTGTATAGTAGGATAGTGATGTTACTTTTGAGAGAAGACTTCCAGTTGATAATAGGATATAATTTAGTAAGCTGGGAGTAAAAAACTCTCAGGCCGTGACACTTTAAGTTTAAGGTGATCTCGCAATCGAGTCTTTGTAAAAATGAAAAACATATAAAACTATACCCGATTTTCCTAACAAACGGAATTAACCTTACGTATTTAATCTACTGTTGTTGCTCCTTTTCATGACTTTCTGTAATACAGCATATAAAACAGAACATAAAAATTTAGCTCAAGAAGCACTATGGAGTGGTACAGCACCTCGACCAAAAATGGTTTGGTGGCTGGCGTACACCTCCAGATATAGAGAGATATGATGGTTACAAGCGTGTACTTTTGGAAGGATTCTTATCTCTATATCATTGTTAATTCGGGAACTGAAATATTATTTAAGTAACTAAGACTACAGAGCTCAGTGGTTAAGGCGCTTGCACTCTCTCTCTCTCATATGTTCACTGTTCCGGTCCCGAGTTCAAATACCTGCAGGTGCAGGAATTTTTGACAGTTGGTGTCAGGTTTTTCGTGGTTGATTAATACAGTAATTAAGTACTCTATAAGGTATTTCAGTTTAGACTTCTGTTTATTTTCATCAAGAACGATGTCAACGATACTGCTTACATGCATAGATACAATCCAGAGATACTACTAACGCAGTCCTTGGCAGTTTCAAAGTGAATCTGTATAAACTAACTTACTGTCCTTCTGCTGATTTCTTTATATAGGCTCTATCGAAATTTCCCGAACACTTCGAAAGCTTCCGCGAGATATTTCTCGAACATTAACAATTACTCAAACAATTAAACATATTAAAAACAATCAGAAATAGTACTTAATCATTTGACTTCATTACAAAACGGTTAGGAATGGAAATTAAAGATACTTAAACACAAAATTATTTACAGAAATCATTTTAAACTGTAGAAAATTGTCCTGTAGACATCGTAACTTGCATTAATACTTGGAATTACAAACATTTAAGCAATTCTCTTAAATATATTAAATGGCCTTTAAATAATTTATTTTCATAAAATAAAGTCTGTATACACTGATTTACAAGAAATTGCAAAACAAACCTATCAGATCATATTCAAGCAAACTTTAGCTCACTACAAATACTTTATAAAATACAATTATATTTAAAGTTCAGGTATGAGGGCTGTTTAATCATATAAGCTACTTCAGGTCACATTCCATCTTAAACTATAGGTCCCATAGGAAAGGAACTGGCCGTTCTACCTCTGACACAGTGGCTTAGTATGTCTTCTTCGGGAGGATCCCACCAACCTGCATGTTGTGGACTGTGTTAGTTTTTAGTAACTAAGAGTAATGGATTCAGATATATTGGATTAATTACGATTTTCTGTTTTGGTGACTAGAATACGTAGCTAAGTTCTGAACACCAGTAAGTTTCGGCTGATGGGATTTCGAACAAACTGTTATAGGCATATGACTTACCGTAGCATTTTCTGTTTTAACTTTCATCTTGGTTGGCATGAGAGATCACAAACTGGTCAGGAATTCTTGCAAACGAATAGCTTTGTCCTTTTCCCTGCACTCTCTTAACTGGGTACATCTGACTTCCAGCTGTTCCTCAGAGTTAAAAGGTCACTGGAAGGTTACAGATTGAATGTCAACTGCAACCCTACAGCCTTTCCGAAATTGGTCATTCTCGTGTGTTTTCAGCAACGAGCTAACATTTTTCTAATTGTGTGACAATAGATGTCAAATAATTCGATAGAGAATGTCGGAAATCTTTTTGTAAAGATTAATGGCATAAATTAAGCTAATTTCAGTGAGGAAGCTGATGCTCCATGTAGTTAAGTTTCAGCGCTCGTTTCCTTTGTTGAGTTGAGCCCCAGTGAGTTGGTAGCGCTGGGGTTGAGTGTTATGTATCGCAGCTACACTCAGTTAAGGAGACAACAGCGTCTGAAGTGGCAGCCCATGTGATGTTGTTTGCAGCCTGTACAGTGTCTTGTGGTATAAGGGGCGGCAGACTACAGCGAGGGGGCGGATTAGTGAGAAATATCGCCCCCGCAACACTGTGCACAAACAGCGAGAGAACAACATTGACTTCCAAGGAGGGGCGTACAGGCTCGTACGTGAAAGTAAATTGCTTTATATATTTCGATTAACATGCGCTTTAAGTATACCACTTTGAGACATGTGGCAAGTAATTGCTTCGTGCAGAGCAAATTGTGATAAAACTACTTCACAGGAAAATTTCTCAACAGGCGTTTCCTCCGTTTGCGAATATTAATACCTCGTATATTATGAAAACGTTTTTACTGTTTTTGTGTGGAGTACTTGGGCAAAGCCCGTTACAAGGACAGCTTGCGTGGAATTGAGAAGTTTTAAAGTGCATACCGATAAAACTTCAGAAACCGAGCGTGGTGGTGTAACGGTTAGCGTTCTGGCCTCGCATTCGCGAGGACGGCGGTTCGAATCTCCGTCCGGGCATCCAGATTTGGGTTTTTCATGGTTTCCCAAATTACTCCAGGGATGTCGGGAGGCTTCCTTCAAAAAAGGTCATGGCTGAATTCCTTCCCATTCCTTGTCCTCCATCCTTTCCTGTCTCTAACGACCTCGCTGTTAAGAGACGTTAAGGAGTTAAAAAAAACTTCAGAAGTTGTGGTAAAAAAAATATCCTGCTCTTGGTTTTTCTCTACTTCTTCCACAACAGGCAATGAGAGGCAAACAGAATACACAATGATTAAAACAGACTCGCAGTGAAAAAGTGCACATCGCGTCTCTGCCTTGTTTTATTATGTTTTTTACCTGCACCCTGTTTTTATGCTTCTTGAAATTACTTCCACAAAGCCAGTCAATAAAACGGAAATTTTTATTGTTATGAAAAGGTTTCTAAAGAAAGCATAGTTTCAAAAACGAGTAACGATTATTTATTTGTTTAACAAACGTGATTTCTTACGTTTATATATAAGTTGTCTCTGAGTTTATCATAAATTTTCGTGATTCTTATCTTCTGTTAAAAAAAATTCGTGGCATATATTTCGGATTAGCATTATATTTTTTATTATCTCTGCGCTTTGTATCAATGAACATTTGGTCCCCATCAGCTAATTGACTTTTTGCTGACATCACATCCCTTTTAAGCGCAAATAAAATCAAATTCAGTTATTCATTTGAAATTTCCTGGTTAGTTCAGCAGCGCTGTAGTGGCAGTCAGCGTAACAAACGCTTCGGGTGTCATCGCTCACCGGAGGTTACCGAACTATACAGTTCACATCCCGTCTCCAGGCAGAACGCATTTTACTGAAGTAGATTGGCTAGAAAACAACAGGCCGTCTTTCAGAAACGAATAGGCGCAGCATGGAACACTTGAAACCATATGCGTTAACAATAGGTAATGTTTCCTATTCTCGCTAATTTTTATGGCATAAAGAAAGATTTATATCAAACACACTTACGAAATCTGACTCAAGTTAACAGACTCGGTAACTCGGAAAGTAATTACCAATGAAACTTCAAGAAATCATAGTTTGACTCTGGGAGTCCTTTATTTCCTTGTGACATGTTTCTTGCGACAAAAATAAACAATCGGCAGCCACTGGGGTCTTCCAACAGAAGTGAATACTTAAAACTGTGAATATGATATTCATAGTATGATACGCGCAACGCGTCATACTTATAGCTACAGGTATACTTAATAATAATAATTCCGTGTGGTCGTAATGACCAGGTGACAGGGTTTCTATTGGCTGCGCATTTAGTCCCTGTCTTAGCCGCGTTAATCTAACCCGGTAGCGCTACAAATACATGGAGCCTACCATGTAACGTGGAATCAGAACCACGGAACGTCCCGTCGTAGCTCATATAATCAAATACAACTCCTAAAATTCCTGCTCACCAGGGGTATTGAACCCGCGACCGGACAGAGAAACTTCCGGAAGTAGTTGCCTTAACCGCTGAGCTACCAGACCACCTTCTTTTGTAGTATACGTATGATAAATACTATCAAAATCGGATAAAATCTGTGGGTTTGTGTGAACAACCTTGACAGAAATTAAAGTGTGGTACGAAAGGAGGAGAAGGTTTAGGTTTTTTAAATCAAACGCAAACAGTATTTTTCAATTTGTTTTAATTTATACATATGCAAAGTTCCATCAAAATCTGATAAAAACTGTGTGTTTGGATGATGAAAATTGGCAAACAGCAAACAAACATTAATTTTTATATATTAGATACAAGTATAATCTATACTTTCACTGCTGTCCAAGCGCAACACTTGAGGCTTATAGCTACAGGTATAATGTTAACATTATCATGTTGGTGACGCGAATTCATAAGATTTTACCCATCCAGAACATGTCGGTGACGGGAAGTTGCGAACTCTTAGATTTACCCCCGTCCAAACAACGCTTAACGTGCAGATAGAGGTTTTCACCTCAACAATTCTTGTAAAAATAGGCCTCGTCTCATGGTTGATTAGTGACTAAAACTTATGAGACCTTGTACTTAACTAAGGCATCTACTCTTTAGAGTGTGTATTTATTTCACAAACTTTTGTCACGCAGTTACAAAATTTAACAGATAGCTTACATGCCCCTCCAAAATTGAAGTTATTTTCTACTGAAAACTAACTGAAATTTTCCAAAAAGAAGAATAAAAACTGAAAACCCTAAAAATCTCCCTCTTATCTACCTGCTCTGCCATTCATACTTCTTTCACTCTCTCTCACTTATACCACAAAAATATGCAAAATATTATCATAGCATCATCAATAATATCAACTTTTGAAATCGTTTCACATATTTGGAAATTTTTAATAATAATTTTGTTTCAATAAATGTTCATTTTGTAAACTGTTCATTTTAAATTTTAATATTAAATGTTTATATCACCTATAAAAATGAGAAAAACACTCTTATTAAATATCAATCAGCTGCAAAAATGTTAATTCTTAGTGTTCATAGTTTCTTTCGGAGTTACAGATCGTTGATTCAAAATAAAAAGAATTCTGGTGACTCGTCCATGTTTTGAAACCGTTAGTTAATGTGTATAACAGCCGAAGTACAAGGTATCTTTGGCTCTGTGATACTGTGGTTTAACATATTGCAAGTGTGAAGGTAACAGTATCATACCCTGTTAGCAAGCCGTATTGCGAGCATGACGGAGTTAATGTCGGGCCCTGCTGTATGCGGTGCCCCTGTGAGTTCGGCAGCCAGCCCTGCGCTCGCCTGCCCCGATTGAATTTCCGGCCGCAGCCGCCGCGCTGTTCGGTTCCTCAGCAGAGCAGAGCGTAGCACGGTCGAGAGGTAACCACGTCTGCAGCGACCAGCCGCGCGGGAAATATGCCGCGCACTACAGGACACGCGTCACAGCTGCACCGCACAGCTGGGCTACTCGCTGTGTGAGGCCACGTGCAGCAGTCAGATCAATGGCACCACGTGGGTCAGCCCCCCACAAGTATTTGTGTATACTCGACGGAAAAGTTCAACCAACTTCGTCTTGGTAGCGACTACCGTTCAATGTTGAAGGTACAACAGATAAGGTTTGCGAAAGAACTTTCTTATACGGTGGAGTAGTGAGTTCATTTATACAGGGTGTTACAAAAAGGTACGGCCAAACTTTCAGGAAACATTCCTCACACACAAACAAAGAAAATATGTTATGTGGACATGTGTCCGGAAACGCTTACTTTCCATGTTAGAGCTCAATTTAGTTTCGTTAGTATGTACTGTACTGTACGGACCAATTCCATGGCCCCCACGCTCTCCTGACCTCAACCCTCTTGACTTCCATTTATGGGGGCATTTGAAAGCCCTTGTCTACGCAACCCCGGTACCAAATTTAGAAGCTCTTCGTGCTCGTATTGTGGACGGCTGTGATACAATACGCCATTCTCCAGGGCTGCATCAGCGCATCAGGGATTCCATGCGACGGAGGGTGGATGCATGTATCCTCGCTAACGGAGGACATTTTGAACATTTCCTGTAACAAAGTGTTTGAAGTCACGCTGGTACGTTCTGTTGCTGTGTGTTTCCATTCCATGTTTAATGTGATTTGAAGAGAAGTAATAAAATGAGCTCTGACATGGAAAGTAAGCGTTTCCGGACACATGTCCACATAACATATCCAGACGAATTAAGGGCATCCAAAATTTTGTTTTTTCCATGGTTCCTCAAATCACTCCATTCGAATGCCGGGATGCTTCCTTGAAAAGGCAATGGCCGAATTTCTTCCCCTTCCACGCCCCAGTCCTTTCCCATCTCTAATTACCTGGACATGTGACGTAAAGCCCCAACAAAAATAAACGATAACAGACACGAGGGTAACGTGAACGAGCAAATATGAAAACAACAGTGGGACGCATTTCCGTTTCCGATTTCCGTGGCGAAGCCGTTGGTAACAGATCAAACGACAAGAAGCAGCTATGTATATGATCTAGTCCATCACAACGTTGGCCGAATTTCGGTAACTGTGGGAGTGTGGGAGATTTGGTGGTTGAAATTGGTCGATCAAGGATATTTTCGTGTTTCGACCAAAGACATGTGTGTCCGTATATTTTACTTTGCTGCCTGAACTACATAGTGCAGATTACTGGCGTTTGTGTGTGGTAATAGCATCGAGTCTCCCATCGTGCACTATTGTGGTTAGATGTCAATCCAAATTCTTTACAAACACGAACGAAGTCGCTGGCACCAGCTAGTAACAATATAATGCGGAAGAGCTCTCTTCAGTTGGAACGCATAAATCCTTTTGTTCAGTGATTGGACTTAATGAATTACGTCTGAATTTTGACCTCTGGGCAATCACTAGTAAAGTAAATTTGCATTTCATCTTCGGTTTAAATATCACGTTGAGAGACTTTGTTTTGGTATTTTGAAGACACATTGAGACCACACCACGATAAAACTCAAAAGTAACATTGACATGGCAACAGATTTCACGTCATCTTCGAAGCCCAATGTGTTTCTCGCACATTAACGACCAATATATTCGTTTGGTCTGATAATCTAACTGCCATTGGCGGTAAAA
Source organism: Vandiemenella viatica (assembly GCA_031002005.1). Classification (NCBI taxonomy): domain Eukaryota; kingdom Metazoa; phylum Arthropoda; class Insecta; order Orthoptera; family Morabidae; genus Vandiemenella; species Vandiemenella viatica. The sequence goes on along the minus strand of CM061914.1, from coordinate 51,243,075 downwards.
GTACAAAACTGCGCTAATTCATTTTCTCCATAAATATAGAAAATGTCGCATCATAAAAATATGCGCCTAGAATTGGTTATCCGTGTGATTCTGATGGTTCAGTCGTATAGTGACAAATTCCCGCGCATTCCAATAACTTGGAATTCGAAGTAGGCTGGCGCATTTCACATGAACAAGCCAACTGCAAACAGGTAAAAATCAATTTAGATTTATTATTAAAATGAAAAAGCACAGAGTAAAATTTACAAGCTCTAGGGGCGCAATAGATTTTTATTATTATTTATTTTTTTAAGGAGGTGGGCTGTTGTAGGGTTACATGAACCTTTTTCAGCCAAAATGGAAGGGATAAGGATTGGGAAGGAGTTCAGGCATGACCTTTAAGAGGAACCATCCCAGCATTCTGCTGGAGTGGGAAGCCATCGACAACCGCAAATCAGGATGGCATTTTACGGGGTCAGATCTCACATTGAAGATCATAGATCCTCACCCGTACCAAACAAACCGAGACTCAGAAGATGGTGCTCCTGACCGGTTTGCGACGCAATTGTCGCGGGGGTCAAACATTCCGAAGAGAAATTACAAAAAATTGCAGGGATTGCTTTATCCGCAATGGATAGTTCAACCTTACTGAACCGTGTCGAGCACAGCTGGCACGGTTCACTGCGACACCTTGGGGAAAGGGGCGTCCATAAACTACGTGAGGTGAAATAGGAAGGGGGGGGGGCAGGCGAAATCTCATCAAGGCGGAGGGGGGGGGATCAACGGAAATATCACGTGAGGTTTTGGAAATTTTTGTTGGACTGTAGAGCTAAAAAAAAAAGATCTCAAAAAGTTGCGACGACGATTTGTAGGGAGGGGGGGGGGTCGCACCAGATCTCACGAAGTCTCACCAGAGGGAGGGGGTCTGAAAATCCGGAAAAACACCTCACGTAATTTGTGGATGCCCCCAAAGGTGCTACTGTCCTCTCCTCTTTTCTTAAGGTAGCTAGATAATTTGGGGTCTGCTTTACGTAATAAACTCCACATACGACTTTTTCTTGCTTTTATACCATAATCACGAAGGTGTAAAAGTTTTAGGTGACAGCATATATATGACATTGATATTGACTTTAATCAGTTCGAGGAAAGCTGAAAACAGATGAGAGTCTCAGGGGGCCAAAGTGCGTGAATAGAGGTTTGCGGTACGAACTTGAAACCACAGCGGTGAAATGCATCCATGAAAATGAGAGGATTGTGACTGGAATATTTGCCCTTTCTTTCACAGCCGCTAGCAGTTGATTCTCATGGTGATGATGAAATGGATCCGTGAGGGTTTACAGCCTTTTTCACGAAATCAAAAAGCAGTAAACACTTCGAAGATTAAACTCCAAAACAAGTCTTTTTTTTGCATAAAGTTTTAATACTCGTCGATGTCATTAGAAGGGAGATAGGGGAAGGAATTTGCCGATGACTTTTACATAGGAAACATCCAGAAATTCGCCTGGATTTATTTGGGGAACCCGTGGAAACTGAATGGTTTGCCGGGGATTCGAACCCGCGTCTTCCTGACTGTGAGTACAAAAGGAAAAACAGCGATCTTCTTTAGAGATGGCGAACTGACGTGGCATCACTTCGTTGTTGTTTTATTTCCACGAAAGGTGATGGACTAGATCATATACATAGCTGCTTCTTGTCGTTTGATCTGTTACCAACGGCTTCGCCACGGAAATCGGAAACGGAAATGCGTCCCACTGTTGTTTTCATATTTGCTCGTTCACGTTACCCTCGTGTCTGTTATCGTTTATTTTTGTTGGGGCTTTACGTCACATGTCCAGGTAATTAGAGATGGGAAAGGACTGGGGCGTGGAAGGGGAAGAAATTCGGCCATTGCCTTTTCAAGGAAGCATCCCGGCATTCGAATGTAGTGATTTGAGGAACCATGGAAAAAACAAAATTTTGGATGCCCTTAATTCGTCTGGATATGTTATGTGGACATGTGTCCGGAAACGCTTACTTTCCATGTTAGAGCTCATTTTATTACTTCTCTTCAAATCACATCAAACATGGAATGGAAACACACAGCAACAGAACGTACCAGCGTGACTTCAAACACTTTGTTACAGGAAATGTTCAAAATGTCCTCCGTTAGCGAGGATACATGCATCCACCCTCCGTCGCATGGAATCCCTGATGCGCTGATGCAGCCCTGGAGAATGGCGTATTGTATCACAGCCGTCCACAATACGAGCACGAAGAGTCTCTACATTTGGTACCGGGGTTGCGTAGACAAGGGCTTTCAAATGCCCCCATAAATGGAAGTCAAGAGGGTTGAGGTCAGGAGAGCGTGGGGGCCATGGAATTGGTCCGTACAGTACAGTACATACTAACGAAACTAAAATGAGCTATAACATGGAAAGTAAGCGTTTCCGGACACATGTCCACATAACATATTTTCTTTGTTTGTGTGTGAGGAATGTTTCCTGAAAGTTTGGCCGTACCTTTTTGTAACACCCTGTAAATACCACTCGCCTGTTGCACGCAGCAAACGTGGTGTGTGAGCGGTAACACTCTGCCTTCGCATTCTGGAGGATATGGGTCCGAATCTCCGTCTGGCCATCCAGATTTGGGTTTTAAATGGTTTCCTCAAACCACTCCTGGCGAATGCGGGGATGGTTCCTACAGAAGAGTATGGCCGAATTCCTTCCTGTTTCTAGTCGCCAGTCTTATCCGCCTCTAATGACGTCAAGGAGGAGTAAGGCCATTAGCAAAAAAAAAAAAAAAGAAAAAAAGTAGTTAGCCTGTCTGCTTGGCTTCTATCCTTGGCCTCGTTGCTTCCAATGTGGAAGTCTTGACGAGCAACCCTGCACGTTTGTTCAGAACTTTAGCTTCATTAATAATTGCACCTCTTCAGCTGATAAAATTATTCTGCAACATCGGTAGATATCCTGTTGAGAGAGCGATAGCGATAGCTCGTTATTTAAGAGATGTAGATATCTCCCTTTAAAGCAAAGCATTTATAAAAATAATAGATTTTATTGAAGTGTATGTGTATATATATGTATGTGTGTATGTATATGTATGGGTATATGTGTGTATATATGTACGTATGTATACATATATATATGTTTTATTATTATTTTCAATTTACTTATAATTGTACTAAATGTAACCATGGATACTTTACATTAGCTGTTGAGGAATTATCATAAAAGCCAAGTGTTATTATATTAAATGTTATTGTGCACACCAAGTACAACTCGTACTTCAACCAGAATGTTATTCTGTAGGATTTACAAATTATATTGGGTAAGAAAAGTTATGGAATTGTAATTGTCATCTCATTGTACTAATATTGTATTACTGATTAATTTTATAAGCCATGTGAAATAAGGCTCGATTAATTTCATTTAAAAGTTCTAACAGCAAATGTAAACACTAATGTAATTATGAAAGCTGGACGTATGGTCGATAGACCCAATACCATGATTAATAAACAAACAAAAAAAAAATATTCTGCGCAACACTTGTCACTAAAATCTAATATATGGAAAAGAAAAAACTGGTTTTATGCCTGTTATTACATTGTTTTAAATTTTTTGATGTATCTTCTGCAAATTTTCCACGACTATATCAATAAACTGTCAAAAAATGTAGTCTTATACATGTAAACAAAAATAAACGTTTTTAACTGCTTAACGTCTCTTAACAGTTAGATCTTTAGAGACGGGAAAGGATGGGGGGCAAGGAATGGGAAAGAATTGGGCCATGGCCTTTTGAAGGAAGCATCCTGGCATTTGCCTGGAATTATTTGGGAAACTATTGAAAACCCATATCTGGATGCCCGGAAGGGGATTCGAATCACCGTCCCCCAAATGCGAGGCCACAACTCTAATCATCACACCAACACGCTCGGTAAAAAAAAAAATATACGTGTGTGTCCCTATATTTCACTATGCAGCCTCCAGTATCTAGCGTAGACCACTGGTGTTTGTGTGTGTAGTAGCATCGAGTATCCTATCGTGCAAATGCCGGTAGCTGTGGCGGTATCGGAGATATAGTAGTTGAAAGTGGTCGACCAAAGACATGTGTGTCCCTACATTTCTCTTTGCAGCCACAGCTACAAAGCGCAGACCTCTGGCGTTTGTGTGTGGTAGTAGCCTGGAGTCTTCCATCGTGCACTATGGTGATTTCATGTCGGTAGTTGTGGGGGTGTAGGAGATATGAAGTTTGAAAGTAGTCTGCCGAGTGCATTTTCATATTTCGAGCAAAGGCACTTTGCAGCCATAAAAACACTGCTCAGATCACTGGCGTTTGTGTGTGGTATTAGGCTCGAGTCTTCCATCATGAACTAAGGTGGTTGCATGTCGGTAGCAAACAGTTAAACTTCTTTACAAACACGAAAGAAGTCGTAAGCAACAGCTAGTTTATTTATAAATAATGAATTTAGTTATAAATTAGAAACTTTTGCGTAAAAGCTATCATATTTTCTTTCTTATTTGTGCGACAGATATCATACGTTCATCCCCTCGAAACATGTAAAAGTTTTGTGTTAATACACTGCCTCGTTTTTTCACGTGATATCGGATGAAATTGCTAAAACCCTAACATGCAATTAATCTCAGGAGAATTTCTTACAACAGCATCTTTCGATATAATAGAAGGAACAATTTGAAGTATCTGAACAGATATTTTTTGTGAAAGGTACACGCATTTCGTATCTCATTTGTCACGGACATGCAGGGAACAGTGGCGCCCAGTAAGTTGAAAAGGCAGTGACAAAGTACCGGAAAAGAGCGAAAAAATATGGAAATCGGAAGGGGATATTGGAAAGGTCCGTGATTGACACGTGCGCTAGCTATAGATTCGGTTCGGCCCTCTCGACTCCTTGTCATGTCAAACTCGATCTGCCTCCAGCTGTCAATGGAAAAAAGCGACAAAAGCAAATTAATTTCTGTCCAGCCCCGTACTGTGCGGCCTTTGTGATGCGGCGCATGGAGCAGTTGCGTTGGACAGGTATTTCCGAGCACTTCTCGACATTATCACGCAACTGATGATGGAGTATATTATGCAGGTAAGATAAGTGCAGTTATAAACAACGAAGTACTTCCTATTGTGAGAATATTTCGCTTCACACCCGTGATTAATGATCCATAGCCCATAATATTAATCAAACTGTACAGTCATTTGCCACTTAAAGAATAAAAAGTGGAAACCATCCGTTTTAAATGTGGGGTTTTGCAGAATACGAATGCTTAGAAATTCAGAGTGGTCTGGATGGTGCTATGGAGGCAATTTACACTAAACAAGGGAAAGTGCACAGTAAAACCTCAGTTATTGGCATGGTTGATTGTTGATTCTATGAAGTATTTGGGCGGAATAGTACGAAGAAACATGAAATGGAGGTGCATATAACTTCTGTCGTAGGTAAAGCTAATTCTAGATTACATTTCATAATTCATATTTTGAAGAATTTTAATGTTCATACAAAGGATATTCGTCATCATTATAGTTGGCAACCATCTCCAGTTTCTCGGGTGTGGTTGACGAGCCTTCCTGTGTTTGTGTCTTGGCAGCTGTAGGCAATCGTCATCCATTGTCTCCTATCTAGAAAAGTTTCCCTGTCCGTAATAGATCCCCAGTTGCAGCCTCTTTTCTCTACGTTCTTTTGCAGTTAGTCTATCCAACTTCTTCTTGGTCTTCCCACTGACCTTTATCCCGCTGTCATTTTTTTTAAATAAGTTTTTGGTAGTCTTGTACTATTCATTTTCTTAACATACCCAAACCATTTAAGTCTAGATGACCTAAGTCTCTGTTCATTGGTTTCCCTTAACTCTAGGTTTAATCTAATCTCATCATTCATTACATGATCAACTCTCGTTTTCTGGAGGACCGTTCTAAGAAACTTCATTTCACAGGTTTGGCTCTTGCTATGTTCCTGTGATGTTAGGAAATTAGTACAGAAATCTCGTGCGTCCAGATTTGAATTACTTTTGTGGAGTTTGGGAACCATATGGCAAGGGATTGATTGACACGATACAGAAATCACTGACAAGAGCAGCTCGATTCTTGCCAGAGTCCGTACGAAAGCGTCACAGAACTGATACACACATTGGGCTAGGACTAGGGATTGCAATCCAGCAAAGCGGGATCCCGCAATCCCGTGGGATCTCGCATCATTAGACTGTCTGGCGGATCCCGCACAAAATTAAGTGGATCCGCAATCCGCAAAATCCGGCGGAAACGCGTGTCAGTCTGCGTGACTCGCTGCCCCACTCGGTCTCTATCGGATGTATTGCACTGTTTGCTTTACCCTTGCAGTTGGCATTTGACTCATGTGAACAAGCGTTTGTTTTTGTCAACCTTCATCATTCGTAAGTAAATAAATACACTTTTACGTATTCATCAAAACTTACATTTGTTTCGAGTACACATTTCTGTAATTTGAGTTATGGTGCGTATTTAGCACGATTTTCTAACTATATAATTATTTTTTAAGTATCGAACACGTTATCTGAACTACACGGTTACAGCTTTTTATTCACGGTTTCATTATTCCCATTTTCTGTATTTTCAGATAAAGTAATTGTGACAATTTCCTAATTTGTGGCTGAATATTTGATTATTCGTTGATATGAAACTAATGTTATCGTAATTTTAACGATCGTGTACCTATTTATTTAACAGCTATCAAAAGGAAATTGTATATCCTTTGACTTATTGTTGTTTTGGCCGCTGCCTCAATGCGTTTCTTTGACGAAAACCACCTGCTTACTTGTGCCGCTCAGGCTTTCTATTAATCCCTCTTCTCCTTGTTATTATTTCAACTAAAGGTAAAAAAAAAAAGTTATAATGAAATATTCACGGGTGTATCGACGAATTGTGTTGTAGGAACACCATACTTCGACGGCTGCCTCCGCCGTCTTCATCACGTGTGTAATTTCGTGTCTTTGCAATGAAATCCGGAGATACAACCTATAAGGACTTCACTGCAATCATTAGCCGAGAAAGTCTCCTTTCTTACTAAAAAATAATAATTTCCACTCTAAAAACGTCGTTACGCCACATAAGTAAATCTGAAATACTTAAAAATTTACGTGTAAGTGAGTAGTTTATTTTAATAACATTGAATCAACTGTATTATCAATCAAGGAATCAGGAGATATAATAATGAATCACGCAAAAAAAAGGCCAAGTCTCGTGCTTGTGCAGTGGCAAAAAGTTATGAGATCTTGTTCTGAGCCAAGTCTACACTTTACAGAGTATATTCACTTCACTTTGTGAAATGGAATGCTTTTCTCGGTGTTATGGAACGTTTATTCAGAATTAAAAAAAAACAACAAAAAAAAAACAAAAAACTCTTGTAAGTTGGCCACTAAGCAAACCATGTTTTTAAACTTATGCGATGTATTGTAAGGCACATAATATGACATAAGACTCGATATTTTCCATTTTTTATTTAGAAATTGGTTTAGATTAAAAAACAAAAATGTAAAACCTCGAAATACACTTAAGACACGCTAAAAAGTCTTAATGTCATTTTGCCAATCAAAATATTGTTAACTGTTCATGTTTAACATTTAACATTAAAAATTATTTATTAATTTAATTATTATTTAATTTATTAACGTTTTAAGTAGCTATGTTTTAAATATAAGCGTTAAAAAACTGTTTGTATCAATCCCGCACAGATCCCGCGGGATCCCGCGGGATTGGTGCAAATCCCGCGCGGATCCCGCGGGATTGAAAACACTGCGGGATTGCAATCCTTAGCTAGGACTGTCTGGAAGACAAACAAAAGAGGTTTCGTTTAAATTTAGTAACGAATATGCGATTATCTTCTTTCACTTACAAGTGCGATGTAGTACTTCGTCCACAAATTTATTTAGGTCATAATGACGAGTGAGAAATAAGATACCGTAATGACATTTCCTTCTTCTCTCGAGCTATTCGAGATTGGAATGCCCAGAGTTAGTTTTGGCGAAAGTGCCTTCTGCCACCCACAGTACTTGTGAATTGCAGGGAATTGATGTAGATATTACCTCCAGCTTCCAGAAAATGTTTACAGTCTTTTGCGAGGTGAAGACATAAGTGCTGTCGCGCATTATCAAGATTTTGAGAGTCGATAAGTGAAGAATTATTTTCAGTTAAAAAGGGAAGAACAGCAAGAAAATTCATTATGTTGCTCGCTTTGTTCATTTCGCCAATTTTTAGTGTGTCTCGATAAATTAAACGCCCACGGTTTGAGATGCAAAAAGGCTAATAAGCAAAGTAACAACCTATCGTGACATGCACTCGTAAAAGTTGTAACTGGGCTTCCTTATAAGTTAGCTATTTCCGCGGTAACACTAGTCTGTTGACACCGTGCTAAGTTGTCGGTTTGCAAGTGAAACATCCTGCGTGGTGTTATTAATTCCTCTTTTGCTGTTTTTTTTTTTTTTTTTTTTTTTAAAAAAACTGCTCTACGTCTCTTTTTAACATCGAGGTCTTTAGAGACGGGAAAGGATGGGGGGCAAGGATGGGGGCAAGGAATGGGAAGGAATTCGGCCATGGCCTTTTGAAGGAAGCATCGCGGCATTTGCCTGGAGTGATTTGGGGAAACCATGGAAAACCCAAATGTGGATGCCCGGACGGGGATTCGAACCGCCGTCCTCCCGAATGCGAGGCGAGAACGCTAACCGTTACAGCGCCCCGCTCGGTTGCTGTTTTTTTAACATCTTTAACTCATCGTTCTATTCTGACAATGTTTGTTTATGTGTGTGAAGTACGTTAAGATGTTTCAGAATTTCTTTTTGTTTTGCGTATGATTTTATGCTTCGTCGACGTGTCGACGTCGTGGTCATTTGAAGCGGGAAAGGAAATGGAACAAGGGAGGGGAAGGAATTCAGCCACGGCTATTTTTTTTTTTTGAAAAAAAAGGAAGCACCCCGGCATATACCTGGAATAATTTTTGAAAACCATGGAAAACCCAAATCTGGATGCCCGGACGGGGATTCGAACCCGCATCGCTCCGAATGTGAGACCAGAGTGATACCGCTCGCTCACCACGTTCTATTCGGAGCTTCGTATTCGCGTTAAATTATAGGTCCTGTTAACTCCACATAATCGCCAGATTAACCCACGTGGAACACATGTGAAAGAGCTGCGATATTTAACTCTAGGAGTTATACTTTGCATAGCTGCCAGTCGTCCTGATTGTGGACGTATTCTGTGATACCCACGAGCGATACTCAGTTTCCATGTCAATTACTACTAATTCCAAACAAACAAATTGACACTTAACATAAAGATTCTTGAGGATTGATATCGGGAAACCATGGAAAACAGAAATTTGGAAAGGCTGATCTAAATACGCGTCTCCTGAATACCACTCAAACAAAATAAAAATATTTGATCACCCTGGAACATGTATCAGGTGTGAACTCTATCACGAAGTCAACCAGGTGCTATACCGGGATAAAACTTATCAATGTCTCTAAGATCATACACTGTTTTTAGTACTATTCACTCTAATAGATGGAAAACGCTGCGTAACTAAAGCGTATGAGTTATATCAGTAGAAATACCACTTAAGTTCATGCACAATTTGTTTCTCCAGTGAAGTAATAATCCAAATGACTCCTCGAACGAACTGTCTCTCACGAATTTGGCCTCCGTAAGATTATTTTGTTTAGCTGGCATCAATGAGTTCGATTACTTCACTCTTTGATGCGTTCTGATGTCTTTGATCACCAACCCCGATAACAGCTGTCGGACTAAAGGAATAAAATAACTGTTGAATTGAATTGGGAATGGAGAACACGCTCCTGTGGAAATTTCCCTAGTCGTCTATTTACCATTTCCTTATTACTTATTGTTCTTTTACATACTTCGGGTGTAAAATTCACCCACCCATCTATTTTTGCCATTTACCAATTTAAACATTAAATTCCTCCAGCGGTTTTGGTAAATTATTCGTCACCTTCCGTGGTAATTTATTCCAATCACTGACACCATTACTCACAAATCAAAATTTCCCTACTTCCTGAAATCGCGTACCAACTTGTGCTCATCATCACATTTTCCCTTCCACGCATAACGCTTGTTTACCATAGTACTCTTTTCACACTCTTCCTCTCTGCCAATCATTCCCAATCCTGCTCCTTTATCATATCAGTTACTGACTGGGTCATGTCCCACAAACAAATCTAGCCGCCTTCATTTGCTTGCCATCAAAAACTTCTGTATTTGATATCCAGAATGTGAGTACGAAAATAAACCATCATATTCAAGCAAAGGTCTGACCAAGTTTTGTAACCCAATTTCCTCACTTCTCTTGTACATTTTCTCATCACACTCTGCAGTAAATGAAAGAATTTCCTGCCACCAGTGTAAAGTGTCATGCCCATTGCAGTTTATTATCAAATGCCATCATCAGTTATTCTATCAAAAACGGATAAAAACTGTGTTTGTATGAAGAACATTGGCAGAAAATCAAACATATATTTTCATATCGCTCGACCGGTATGATGCAATCCTCCATCCCTTCCTATCTTGCGCTGGCATATTCATCTTAACATAACCCATGTCCTCAGTTATCTGCTTCATATATTCTAATCTCTTTCTTCCTCTGCTGTTCTTACCTTCGACTTTTCCCTCTAATTAAAAATTAACCAATCCTGCATGCCTCAAAATATGACCTACCGTTCTGTCTCTTTTTCTGTAAGACTCTTCAACAAACGTCTTTCCTCGCCCATCATTTCCAAAAATCGGTCGTTTCGTACTATATCCGTCCACTTAGTTTTTAGCATAATTCTACAGCACCACATTTCAGATGCTTCAATTTTAAGATTTTACTCATCCAAAAAGCGTCCAAGGCGAATATCATATGCTGTAACGATTCGCTTAGCTCCCCGTTAAATATCGCTTTTTATTGTATATAAAGTAAAGGAATAGAATATTTTTCCATTTCTTGGGATGTCCACTGTATGTTCGAAAGATGCGTTTGAAAGGGTGAAAGGCAGGATTTGACGCTTCAGTGAAGGGTAGTCTGGCTGGCGCCTTTTGGACAGAATGTTAAGAGGATTAGGGATTTCTGTCGGGCAGGCCGTAAACAGAATTCCTTCCTCCCGAAGGAGACATCGGCTCTCGAGGATTGCCGAAACTTAACGTGGCCAAGAGAAGCACAGAATCACATGACGTCAGATGGTCAGCCAATCACAGGGAACATAGTACTAAGATTCGGGGAATTTTATGTTCTATGTCGTCTTCGAGCCACAAGAGGCGGAGTTAGAGTTTACCTCCGTGGCGGCAGAAAAAGACGAGGGCACTTCCTTCCAGTCGGGAGGCGAGCCAGGATCATGTCCATTCCGGAGCCCAGGCGAGTCACTGGCGACTTGGGGTCCACGTGTGCTGGGCTGACTTGTGTCCTGGAGACCATCTGAGGCGCACTTCTAACTTGCGACTTGCCGCATACTGCTGGCGTGGCCAGTTACGACGATCGACCAGGTGGTCATCTCCGCCCAGCGCTACCTGCCGTGGAACGGTAATGTGTTTCTACGAAGCCATTCAGCCTGCAACTCACTTTGAAACTGTACCCTTAAGCGCATCTGAGATAAAGATCCTTGCTCTGATCTGACAAAACCACTGAGCTAGACTGTGTAACCGTCGAATGACAGGTTAATCATTCGTGACGTCCCAACCCATTAAAATTCATTACTGTTTGCTATCATCACAACTGGTAACATACTTTGGATTAGAATAATTGTGAGATTTTTAAAGTACAACTATACTTGTTTGCTTGCATTTAAAGGGCTCATTGTACGTCTGAGCGTTGCTTAGGAAATTGCACAACCTCTTGTTTATTAACGTAGTGGTAAATACGCTCAGGTTTGTAGATGCCATTGTAAAAATCTTTATTAAAATGTCTTTTTGTGACAGTTTTCAAATCCCAGAATCATCCAATTCTCATTTGAATAATTTACATTTTGATATTCAATTATAGTATCCTGTATAGCGTAATTAATTAAGAATTAATTAACAGCTCTCCCCCCCCCCCCTGGTGATACGCTACAATGCGCAACACGTCACAGCATGTGAGTAATGGGAAAGTGGCGAACTCTTACATTCACCCCAACTAAAAATCGCCCAGTGCGCCTAAAGAACGAAAGGAAAGCAACAAGAGACTATTGTCTGAATTGAATGAACAGCTGATCGCTTAAGACGTCGTCAAGCTGCAAACATCATAGTCGGTTTCATCACTCTCCTCAGCGATTATAACACTGTGAGCGTAGTTTAACTGTCCTTAGCTGTTTGCTGAAAGCCGACTATATGGTGTTTATCATAACTGGCTCTCATGACTGTTTGACGTGAACTGCCGGCCATATCTAACTGTTTACTTCCACTGTCTTACTGACGGATAATTATTTACTGCTGCATCCAGAGATGGGGGAGAATGTGTACAGAGTAACAACATTCTTCACGTCAGATAACTTAGTCGCCGGCCCCAGCAGCATAGGGGCTAGAGTACTGGCTCTGCGTGCCGATGGTCGCCGGTTCGAGTCCGGCCAAGGGCATGGGTGTTAAGTGTTGTCTGTGTTCATTCGGTGTCTGTTCTGTGGTGTCTTTAATTACTATAAAAACTTTACTTTCAATGGAGAAACTGCAGACACAAGATGAAGTGTAATAAAAATTGAGCTGGCTGTATGGCCTAAGAGAAGAAAAATTCCACATTTAACAAGCAAAAGATGACATAGACAAAAGTAAGATTTAGGTTACCGATAAGATGACACCATAGTAGGGATATATGATAAAAGATAATACTAAAAATTATGTAAACTACTTAACTATGCGGCTTCTGATTACATGATAAATTACAGTTTAAATGTTGCATGAAGTTCCACGTAATACTTAAAAGACTAAATTTGTATTGCCAACGTACACGAATAGTCATTGATGATTGAATATCCTGGGACAACAATGAATTGTCAGCTAATTATATTGCAGGATCCTGTAGAACTATCGGTAACGTTAACAGCAATTGAAATAAATTTTTAACAAATCCCTATCGTCAGTAAGTGTAATAACAATTCAGTAACTACAAATTTTAATAGAAATCTTATAAAAATGGTTTAGAACATTTAAGACGGTAATCGATGTTTTGTTCCTAGTCGTCTACTAACTCGATGGGTAGGGTTTTCGCATTCGTAGTTCAAGGTTACTTGCTCGAATTCCGGTACAGGCAGGAATTTTTAGGGGCTTTGTTTTGTTCATATGAGATTTGCCAGACGCTCCATGGTTCGGATTACACGTTAATCTTTAGGATCCACAGGAAAGGAACTGGTCATCATGCCTCTCACACAATGGATTAATACGACTCCTTCGGGAGGATCCAACCAATCTTAGTATTGTGAACAAGGTTAATTATTACTATTTTTGTTGTTGTGATTTTAAGCCTTATCGACGTCGAGGTCATTAGAGGTGGGAAAGGACTGGGGGCAAGGTATGGTAAGGAACTCTACCATGGCCTTTTGAAGGAATCATCCCAGCAGAGTTAAATTAATTTGTCATCTTGGTTATACGGGTTGAACCGCGTCAATTTATCAAAACCTAACGTTTCGGCCATCATTTTGTGGCATTCTTCAGAGAACAGTCCTCTGAAGATCGCGAAATTTTGCACACGCACTTAAATTAATTTGAATGAAATACAGTGTATTGTACAACATAATACATCGATATTACTAGTGTTGGAGCTGCCGACCCAATATTACTGCTTGATTTAGTTAAAACAATAACAAAATCTGTAATTGAAAGGATGTTGTACTATTGCAACGTATTCAATGAAACAAAACAAAAGAACACTTCATTTTTCACTTTATTTTCCGCATACACTTTTAGATAATCTTCTACGATTAACTTGCGGTATTTCTTTTATTCCCTTCATAACATTGCATTTTGAGATTGCACAGTTATTTGACTCCGGAAGCAGTGAATCTTCCAATAGTATTGACATTAAGATGAAAAACTATGGAAGCATAAATGGATATTGAATGTTGTAATTGGTTCTGGGGACATTATCGGGAAAAGGTTGGCAGAAGCGACAAAATTCGCGTCGTGCACAATCTTGAATGAGTCGGAAAGAGTGAGGCACCAAGTCTTCTTCCGTAATGGGAGGAGGCTCCAATTATCGCAGTTCGTCGCGGGCGATTTAACCTCTCCTCCCGGGCGACAACGGGTTCAAGGGGAACCTACGACAACTCGCAACTAATACCTCCAATCCTAAAAGCGCAGTAAACTGTACGTTTAACATACATCGTCCATAATTCCTGAACGTGTAAATCAGAGCACATTACTTAGTTTGAACTACAATTTGGCTTTAAATTTAATTCATTACAGAAAAAGCCTTTTAACGTTACTCACGCGGATTTAAACACTGTACAAAATTAATTCTGTGTTACGCTTGAAGATGAGGCAATAGTAAAATAGAAATTTATTAATTTCTTATACTTTTCATTTTATTTTTAAAGACATGAGCACCTGTATTAAAATCTTTCATGTATACTTCGGAGAAATACTTGACAACTAATTATTTTTCTAGGAAAGTTTGTCTTTGAAGCAATCTATTTTCCACTTGTCATATACTTTTGTGTGTACCAGTGTTTTATGATTTTCACACTGCTTTGCTATTATTATGACCTGGCAATTGAATTAACGTTTTTTGCTTGTCTGAACACATTAAGCCGAGCGTGGAGGGTGAGCGGCAAAGTTCTGATCTCGTATTCGCAGGACGTAGTTTCGAATCCTTACCCAGTCTCCAGTTTTGAGTTTGCAATGGTTTCCGAAATCACTACACTTGAATGCCTATAAGGTTTCTTCAAAATGTCTTGGCCGAATTTCGTCCCGTTCCTTGCCCTCAGGCCTTTCACGTCTTGAATGATCTTGACTTCGACGAGCCATGTATACATAGTGGAAAACCATCAACATTTTTATTATTTTATTTTTTAAACATTTTTTCGGCTTTTAAATCCGTTCAGCTAGCTTCACAACGTTTATTTCGATGTTTCAAGTATATACGAGGTGCGTCCAGAAAGTAAGTTCCGTTTGGTAATAAAATGAAATTGTACACAGATACAGAAGAAATTTATATTGCACAAAATTCTACAACTCTTAAACTACTTTTCCACATAACTGCCGAAATTTTGCAGGCATTTGTCATAGCGTGGCACCAGGTTTTGTATATCTTCTTCATAGAAATCTGCCGCCTGTGTCTTCAACCAGTTGGAAACAGTTTCTTTCAGCTCGTCGTCATTGGTGAAGTGATGACCGCCAAGGAAAGACTTGAGATGTAAGAACAGATGAAAGTCTTGCCAGTTCTTCTGTAACCAAAGGTGGACGCCCACTTCGTTCTTCATCGTGCACATCACTACGCCCGCCATTGAACTGTCGGACCCATCTTCTCACCATCGAATCACTCATCGCATTTTGTCCGTAAACATCGCAAATTTGCCGATAAATTTCACTTGGTTTCACTTTCCTCGCATTCAGAAACCAAATCACAGACCTGATTTCACAGGCGGCGGGATTTTCAATCAACGCCGACATTTCAAACAAGCACAACAAAGCGTACGTAACTGACAGCGATCTCCAAATGGCGGACGTTCTTCCCCTTGATACACATCGTCTACAGCACATGTGCGGAACTGCAATCGCAGCGCTGCAGCGGAGATAAATTGAAACGGAACTTACTTTCTGGACGCGCCTCGTATATTGATTGTGCAAGTCTTTATCAGTTGTACACATATGCGACACAGGACGGAAGCAAGTCTTAATCCAGACGCCAAACCACGTGGCCGGACTCAAACCCGCGACCCCAAAAACGCGTGTCCAAAATGCTAACCCCTTCACTGCCAGTGTTGGTAAAACTGCACTTGTTCTGCTATACCTCCTACTTCGAGTTTCGATGCAACAAAGGGAGACACTAGTAGACAGAGCTACTTTAAACAGCACATGCCGAGAAAAGTGAAAAGGTTAACTGACGAGATAAAGGATAAACATTCATAATACTCGATGGTACTGTGAAGTAAGGAAATCGATATTATTCGCTATCAATGAAGCTTCTTCTTCGTTGTTCTAAATAATGAAACAATTTCTGTCAGAAATTTATTTCTCAGCTATGTGTTTAAAGAATCATGATAAATACTATTTTTTACCTTTTCTAAACAATAAATTATTCATTTATGACGTTCAATTTATGCAATGGTCTACTTGTAAACACCCGTTTCCTTCAAACAAACAAAAAATAGTCTGAAGTCGAAGGCAGTAAAGGTGTCATCCAGGCAACGTAGACACTAAAATATGCTTTAGCAGCGTTAAGGTAACATAATGATGACTTGATGAAACAATAGAGCGATATGGTGGCTCAGTGATTAAGGTGTCGGAATGGGGATGTAAAGGTCCCCGGTTCGAATCCCTGTCTCGGTGGCGAGTTTCATAGGCCACTATCTAGGGGTGACCATCGATAAGAGATTAAATTGGATCAGCCACATCAACGACACCAGATGGAGAACAAGCATCAGATTGCAGAACCTATATCCAATACTGAATAGAGATAGCAAACTTGCACCATCCACAGGAGTCAAACTATACACCTCTCTCGTACGCCCCATCATGGAATATGCATGTTGACTGTGGGCATACGCTACAGACCGTCAAATAGGAAAGCTTCAAATAATTCAAAACAGGGCATTGAAGAGAGCCCTTCATCTTCCGCACCGGTTCCCCACGGATGCACTCCATGAGGCAGCCGGTGTACCAAAAGTGAGGGACAGATTCCGACAATTGGCGGAAACATTCTACGAAAGCACAAGGCAATGCAACAACCCAGTGGTAAACACAATCGGCCGCTGTGATACTAGTGCCGACATACATAGAAGACCACTTAGCCCATTAAGAAATTGACACCATAAAGCAGACGCACCAACCGTAATGCATTGCAACCCCATAATTCCGATGGAGTAAATGTATTCGGACAAAAACTCTGCCTTCTACCTGCCTGTAAAACTAAGGCAGTGACGGTGCCACGGCGCGCTAATAGAAACCCTGTTACCAGGTATTTTGACCACACGGAATTATTATTATATGAAACAATTCTGAGCTTATAGAACAAAATATTTATCTTAACAGTTAATTCCCAACTATCCATTCTCTCATTTTCAGATGAGTCTTCTTTTAAAATCGTTTTGTCAAGAATTACTTGCGCTAAACCAGTATTCGAATAGCTGTCCTTACTTCTGATAAAAAAAAAAGAGAGTTTACTCTCTGATACGAAATTTAATGAAGTTTTGTAGCGCCTTGTTTCATTTTTTAAAGCTACTTAACAATCTTTCATATCTTGGTGTAGTAACTGACAGTTTCATTATATTTTGGACGTTTCTCTAGTTAGTATGGAGTAACAGTGAACAAGATGAGTATACATAAGTCTGAACGCGTAGACTGAAGCAATTACCTCGGAGCGTTATACGTCAACGTCACTGTAGCTCCGAAACTTTTGCTAGATTGCAGTGATACGAGAAATATGTGAAAAATGTTAAATGGATGAAGGATTCAAATACGCTTTTTGTATCAGTCAACGATCTCTCAGTTCTTAAATAGGCGGAGATGGTAATAATAAGTTGTTGGAGATTACATATAATTTAGCTGTATAAGTAGATCCTCTGTTTGTTCCAAGGCGAAAATATTTGTTTTTCTAAGGTCACAAAGTGAACGTTATGAAACACAGAAACAGTGGAGATGTTAACAGACGAGGTTCTTGATAAACATTTCAAAATACACATTGGTATAATTTAGATTTGAATAGGTTCATGCTAAAAAGGGATCAATAAAAAAAATGCAAATTGAGAAAATATTTTATTTTAGTCTCTTCGTTTTATTCTAAAACGGGATCAGTTAAACGCATGGCTGTTTTAGAAACGGGCACTGATTGTTGATGAATCTATGCTGAAAGGGATTCAGTCACTGACTTAGCTTCTTTTAGCACACAGTACACTGTATTACTCTGTGACAGCACTGAACATTTTTTCATACCAGCCGGTTTCCAGACTGCACTTTGGCGTGTGTTTGTTTATTGCCTCCATATTCTGTAACAGGTTACTGTTATCTATATATATAAAGATCAATGTATGTTTGTCTGTTTGTTTTTTGTTCTTCATGCAAATCCACAGTTTTCATCCGATTTCGATGAAATTTTGCACACTTATCCTTTAAAACAAGGAGAAAAATACTGTCTACATTTGGTTGAAAAAATTATCTGTATAAATAACATATGTTGTCTTATATTTTCTAAAAATTATTGAACGGCGATAGACAGACGCGTTGGCTGTCTAGGTCTGTGTACTGCCTTTCGACAGAGCGGTCAGGTAGCTCAGTGATTAAAGCGCTTGCTTACTAATATTTGGATGGTGGTCCCCAGTTCAAATCTCCGTGGAAGCAAACATTTTTAAAAATTGTTTTTGATCATAAGAGTCACGCCTGGACCGTCGGTTATTCGTCTTGAATGTTAAACTGGAGATATCACAATGTAGTGGTGCAATGAGAGGCAAATCGTATGTAGTCTTGTAATGCTGTAGGTGTACACTTTTTTACGTTATACTGATCCTTCAGCGGTGATTCGCAGTCAGTGTGTGTGTGATCTGCAGTAATAATACTATAAATGCGGAAGTAACTCTGTCTTTTTGTTACGTTTTGACGACTAAATGCCTCTACCGATATTGACAGAATTTGACAAGAAAATCTGTAGGAATGGCACAGGACACTTTTTTCGGTATAATTAACAGTTGTAGTCACGAGATTTTAAGAACTTATCGAATATTGACAGAGAGACGGATGTGTATGTTAGTCTGTAATGTTACGTCAGTTGCTCAAGGTGTGCTTCTCGCGCATTATGTTAGTGTATAATTTGTTAGTAAATTACGTTTAGAGAAAAAAGTATTATTTAGTATAGATGTCGATTTTCTCTGTCCTATTACTTTGTGTCTGCTTAAATGTGTCTGGCACAGTTTATTTTGCCTTCTTTTCTGACACGCCTTGCGGGCGTAAACTGGCCTAAGTTGTAGCTCTAGCCGAGCGCGAGCAGCTAAAGTTATTAGAACCCAAGAATCTGATGCTCATGCTGAAGAAAGAAGAAATTCTTTGTGAAATTGTATATTTTTACTAAAATGGATAATGATGACGAAAGTATTGAAGATAGAGTAAAAAATGGGATGTAAAAAAAGCAAAAAAAATAGATGACAATAGAAAACTACAACGGTATATACCAGCTGAACATCAAGAGTTTTACAATGAAATCAACCTTTGGCCAACAACCACCGAGGATGTTGAGGACGAGTAATGTCAGACGCACTTTTTTAATATAAAAACAAACTTAAACCTATTAAATGATGACATACTAATGATTTTGAGTAATTTAGATATTGAAATCGCTTTTTAAACCGTGCCAATGTGTGTTTTATTTTTCAGATATATGGTAAAAGGGGATGAGTCAAGGTATTATTATACTCTTTTTCTAACATATAAAAAAAACTTTTTTTTTTTTGATACCATAGAAACATTGGCGATATACTGAAATTATATAAAAAAATATGTACCTAACTAATTTAAGAATACTAGGCTAGGGAGAGTTTTTTTTATTTGCCGACAATTGTTTCAAATGATTTAGCCCCTTGTATTCATTTAGCTGTTTCTCTTTTTTATGGATAATAATTTCTAAGTGTACGTTATGTGAGAAAGTAATACCGATAGATGAAATATCAGTACCTTTTTTACTATCAGAGAATAATCATCAGTCACAATGATGCACAAAGCAGCTTTCAAACAATAAGAAGTATGGGATAGGACAATTTCATGCTCAATTCAAAAATTTTATTTGTCTTCAAAAACACCCAGTTTTATCCGTAATAGATAAAAGTTTATATTTTTACAGTCCTTTATTTTGTTTAAAAACTCCCGCTGCTAATAAATACCGAGGGAGGTGGTGTAACGGTTAGCGTTCTGGCCTCGCATTCGGGAGGACGGCGGTTCGAATCCCTGTCCGGGCATCCAGATTTGGGTTTTCCATGGTTTCCCCAAATCACTCCAGGCGAATCCCGGGATGCTTCCTTCAAAACGTCATGGCCGAGTTCCTTCCCATTCCTTGCTCCCCATCCTTTCTCGTCTCTAAAGACCTCTTTGTTAAGAGACGTAAAGCAGTAAAAAAATGCTAATAAATAAAATCGCACTGCTATTATTGTGCAGCTGTCAATGGTAGATAAAAATAATTAATGCACAATTATTCTCGCAGTTGGTATTAGTGCATTTAAATATTAAATAAAATTCTAGACCCTGCAATGACGGACAGTTATGGAAAAAAGGGTATTGAGTTTTGGTATTAACGTTCAGAGAGTATTGTAGTGAGTGGACTGATAAGAAGTATATGAAAATTATTATCGTATGTGACAATTGGTGATTGTTACGTGTGTACATTTTGACTGGACGTGTGATTGTTATAGATAGTTATTGTTTTCGAAATTGACAAGAAATTACGTGTCGTGTCGAAGTTGAATAACTCGATAGAACTAAGCTCGGCCACCCATCAGTACGTGACCAGAGGACCGCACAGATGGGTGACGAGGAAAGGCTGCCTTGCACTTCCGCGCCGCGCGCCTCAATGCCGGCGGTCGTTGTGACAAGTGCGACAACGGATAAGGATATGGCAATGGATGAAGACGCTACACCAGCCGCTGTGTTTAACAGCGTATACACGGTGATGTGTACTCGGTGAGTAAAGAATTAACACCAAGAAAGCGTCCCACTACTCCACCAGAGAGGACATACAATAAACAGCCACGTGCCGTCAACTACAGAAACAATGAGGTGAGCAAATCTAGCGGAGTCAGTCTAGCAGTGTCGAAACTAGGTACAGCCGAGAAACCAAAGAAAGCTAAGGCACCAAATAAGAAGACCATGGAAGCCACCGACAATACTACAGCCTCGGTCTCCGGGCGGAATGGAGTAAGAGGGCGTCGTTCCCAGGGTCCCAAGAGCAATGAGGATAACCACACTTACCAGAAAAGTGTGGAACCAGGTGACGAGGGCTTTGTCTTCCCTCGCCGTACAGCGAGGCCACCACCAACGCTTGACCCGGAAAGGATGGAAACAACCAATCCTTTCGAACCAATTCAGGATGTTTCATCAGAGATTACCAGAAGTGCGCATATCCCGCCAATTGTTGTGCAGTTTGAAGAGAATTATAAAACTCTGCACGACAAAGTGGGTGACGTCGTGAAAAACCCTTTCTCAGCCAAATCGGCTGGAGGGGACAAAGTAAAATTCACATTTACAACCGTTGAAGACTTCACAGCAGCCACCGAGATGTTGCAAGCTAGCAAAATTCCTTACTATACCTTTCCGATTGGAGCAGTGCCACTTCTGAAGGTGGTACTCCGTGAGATTCCCCGGACTATGGCCACTGACGACGTCAAACTCGAGCTAAAAGGTATGGGCTTCAATGTCCAGACAGTGGTTCAGCTGCGCCGCCCAGGAAGCAATGAGGTCATGCCTCTCTTCCTTGTCGTTCTTCCTGACATCCCTGAGAATAGGCCCATCTTTAAGGTGGAGAGCATCTGCCACCTCAAGATTCAAACGGAAAAACTGAGAGCTACAGCTGGACCCGTTCAGTGTTTTAATTGTCAACGTTTTGGTCATGTGGCCAAGCACTGTAAAATGCCTCCCGCTTGTGTAAAGTGTGCCGGCCCACATGAAACAAAACAGTGCACGTTGAGAAAAGGACACGACGCAGCTAAGTGCTTGAACTGTGGGGGCGGCCATGTTGCGTCCTATAGAGGATGTCCAGTGTACAAGAAGGCACGAGATCGCCAGAGAGGCCTACCAGCCAATAGTGATACCGCCAAACAACATCGCAAGAAGGATTTCCAGCCACCGGTAGAAAATTTACAGAGCGTCTCCGCTATCCAGCATCAAAAAACAAATACTTCCTCTCCGCCGACTGTCAAAGAACAGACGAAGCCCACTAGCATGACTAGGAAGCATCCAAAGTACCAGAAACACAGAAAATCGAGTGAGACTGACGGTCGCCTCTTTTCGGAAGTTGCGGGTCCACAGTCGACCACTGCTGCAACTTCTGACTCCAATCTGGTCGACCAACAAGAACATAAAAACCCGCAGAGCTACTGCACAGAAGATCTGTTAAACAACCAACCACGACATTGGCCTCCCTCAGCTGCTCCAGTTCCGGCGGAATCTGAAGGACTGAGTAAAATATTGGAGACTGTTCTAAATATGTTGGTCAGTCTAACCAAGCGGCTAGACCAGATGACCACGGACATCTGCGCTGCAGTGAAGACAGCTCTAGCTATTCCCAAATGCAGTTGTAATCTTCATTATGGATAGACGACCCCAGTTCAATAGCCTATCTTTCTGCATATGGAATGCCAATGGAATTCATGGACATACCGTGGAATTATGGCAGTTCATTAGGGAACAAGACGTTGATCTATGTCTTGTCACCGAAACCCACCTAAAACCGGGACTGAAAGCCTCAGTAGCGAACTACTGCTGTTATAGATATGATCGTCCAACTGCAAAAGGTGGCGTGGCTATCTATGTCAAGAGAAGCATTCCACATCATGAGATCTACATTCCGCCCCTGCAGTACATTGAAGCTGTCGGCATTGAAGTGGCCACGACAAGAGGCCCACTGACCGTAGTTTCTGCCTATCGGCCTCCTAGAAGGGAAAACAGCAGAGGCTGATTTTAATACCTTAGCAAACATCAGAGGCAAGCTGTTCATCGGAGGTGATCTCAACGCCAAACACACAGGACCGGAACAGCAGAGTTAACAACCATTCAGGTAACATACTACGGAGAGTCGCCAACAGACACAATATGTGTGTGTGGGGACCCGAAGAACCCACCTACTACCCAGCTCACCGCGGACATCCGGATGTTCTCGACGTGGCAGTCACTAAAGGGATCACCGGATTCGTCGCGGCATCCACGCTTAACAGGCTGTCCTCTGACCATTGCCCAGGTCATTGTGGAGCTAGAGTCCGACCCTAATCCTAAATGCACAACAAAAGCCGGAATTCAAGAAAAACCGATTGGGGCAGAATACCGTCCAATAGTCTCAGCAGCACTACCGGAACGCCCGGCAGAGGATATAGACTATGCTCTGTCCTTCTTCGAGCACACTTTCAGGAGGCATCAGCAGCGACGACTCCGAAGAGGTGCCTCACCAAGAACACTTCATGCCAGCTCCCGCCCCACCTCCTAGCGGCTATTCGGCACAAAAACCGAATAGCTAAGGAGTGGAAGTTGACGAGGAACGCCGACACGCGAAGACTGCTAAACCGAATCCAGAGAGAATTGAAGGTGTCGCTGGCAGAGCACCGGAGCAGAGAATGGGAGGCTCGTGTTTCGATGCTGACCGCAGGTGATGGGACGCTGTGGGCAGAGACAAAGAAATTCACTAGGCAGCGATCTCGACTCCACCCGTACACGGCGAACGGAACCCAGTCTATCGCCCAACCGACAAGGCAAACGCCATAGCAGATTCCTTCGAGAGGAACTTTCGGCATCGGAAGTGGAAGACCAGTTGCAAGTAGAAGAGGTACATCGCTGCCTAAACACCTATCTGAAGGCTGAGGAAGGGGACGACGAGGAAGAAATTGACACCATCACTCCGGAAGAGGTTGCGAGCTGCCTAGCCACACTTCACCCAAATAAAGCACCTGGTCATGATCGTGTCTTCAATAGCTGTCTCAAGAATCTACCACCGCAAGCGTCAACTTACTTGGCAGGAATATTTAACAATATTCTTCGCACTTAGCAATTCCCCCCAATGCTGGAAACATGCTGAAGTTGTGGCAATACACAAAAGCGGGAAGGACCCTCACCTACCTCAAAGTTACCGGCCAATAAACCTCTTGCCGTCTATAAGCAAAGTCTTTGAGCGATTATTGCTCAAGAGGCTAAATCATTACATCGAACGGAACGAGATTATTCCCCATCACCAGCTCGGCTTTCGCCGCAATCACTCCACCACGCAACAGCTCATGAGGGTGGTTGAAGCAGCGACGAGGGCATTCAACGAAAAACAATACTGTGGCCTGGTGCTTCTGGATATCGCCAGAGCATTCGACTCTGTGTGGCATACAGGTCTGCTACTCAAATTATACGAACAAGGCTTCTCAGGCAGACTAGTAAAGCTCCTTATGTCATATCTCACTGGCCGCACCTTTTTGCGCTCGTGTAGGCGAGGCCACTTCAACTGTGAGGCGAATCCTTGCTGGGGTACCGCAGGGCTCTGTACTGGGACCAGTGCTCTATGCACTTTTCACCGCTGACGTGCTTACCGCTCCCAGAGTTCTTACTGCCACCTATGCCGATGACACGGCATACTGTACGGCCAGCAGAAGCTGTGCCCTAGCAACTAGGCGTCTGCAAGAAGTCCTTCGATCAACTGAGGACTGGGCGAAACGGTGGAGGATAACCATCAACGCCACAAAAACTCAAGCCATCATAATCAGTAAGAGACGCACTCAAAACCTTCCACCCCTTCGACTTCACAACGAGACGATCCCGTGGGAAAACGAAGTCAAGTACCTAGGAGTCACTCTAGACCGGCGACTGACTTGGCGATCCCATGTTCAAGATATCAGGAGAAGGGCAAGTGCTAGATTACACGCTCTATACCCTGTGCTGAACAGGAATAGCCTTTTGAAGCCGGCCACGGGAGTAAACATCTATATCACCCTGGTAAGACCAATTATGGAATACGCTTGTCCCGTATGGGGCTATGCGGCTGCTTCGCACCTTCGGCGCCTTCAGGTGATACAGAACAGGGCACTAAAACGGGCCCTCCACTTACCGAGCAGATTCCCGACTGCAGTTCTGCACGAGACAACTAACATCCCGCTGCTGACGGATCGCTTCAGACAGCTGTCCGCGACGTTCTACGAGCGCGCCCAGAAGACCAGGAACCCGGAAGTCAACTCGCTCGGGCAATACGTTACAGGTATTGACCGTCATAAAAGACCACTCGCAATTCTAAACTAAGAACGTCAACGATAAGCCATACCAAAAGCAAAGTGTTGCTCCTTCTAGATTATGTTGAAGTAAATGTCGAAAGACAACTTACTTCAAAATACTCTGCCTGTGATTAACTGGCAGTAAATGGCGTGGCTATATATATATATATATATAGACCCTCCAATGGGTTATGAGGAGAAATATATTTCAATATGTTCTAATAGTATGTATATATTTTACGACTTGTTGAGATGAGCGATGTGTGCAATTGAGTTTGATTTAAGTGATTTGTATTGCGACATGGAATTTCGACGTATGTGTGATTGTATTATTGACTTGTGTCTATTTATGATTGCGTGACATCGAATTTCGCGAATCGGTCGTTTATTTCGTAGATAAATAACTGGCCTGTAATTGCATTCGAGTGCGTTCTATAGTGTTTTTTCGACGAAGCCGAAAAACGCGTCTCGCTGCACGGGCGGCAACGCCGGGCCGAATCCACCGTCCCGTTCGCGATCGTCGGCTTCCGCGACGCACCGTTCCGTGCCGTCCGTGTCAACGACATCGGCAACGAAAATGACGTGTAGGCCTGCTGCAATCGCACTGTTACTCGCGTGCGTGATAACAGTTACAACGTAGAAATGGAAGCAACTAACGCCCCAACAGAGGATCAGCAAAACCAACTTCCCTAAGCCGCAGCAGAGCCTACGATAACCCAGCCAAGATGGTGGGAAATGGAAACAAATGTGACGACTATGAACGAACAGATGAAGGACTAAACAAAGGACATCTATCAGAAAACCAGACACATAATACAGCCCATTTATACATTTTGGATAATTCAGAAAATTCAAACACATACTTGATGACAGCATCTGCTATGAAGATGGACGCTGTTTCTGGAAATGCTACAGACCATCTTTCAGAGCAGCAAAGCGCTGCACAATAACATACAGGTATGTACAATCAAATCCTTATACAAAACGCACTCGGTCACTTTTCTTTTAGTTTGCTGGCAGTTCATTTACTCGCGGAAACCTAAATAAATAGAAATGTTCATAATTAGGCATAATTTGGAATAATATATCTGGCAGTTATAAATCCAACAGCGAAGGCTGACTGCGGGATGTCATATTGTGACGTCACAACATGACTTCATCGCGTGAAAGAACAGAGTGACCAATTTTAGCGTTTTTAAGAGTAGATGTTAAATTTTACAAGTCGTTCCGATACATATGTCGACGGTAGTACTGTGCTTTAAACGATGTTCACGAAAAATTCAGTTTCAGTGACAACAGGCCAAACGAAGAGTGAAGTTCGTCTCAAGAAGACTCAATCCTTTATTCAGACAAACCACCCTCCGCCTTCCCTTGCCCGGAGGGGACACAGAAAGAGATTCCATTGTATTAATATTCGGGCGGTTTCGTCTCATTTCCAAACGGAAATGAAACGTCAATCAGTTGCGACGGCCAGCGCCGACTTTCGCGGCAGAAAGAAGCCTTCAGCAACACTGTCGACAGTCCTCGCCATCAGACGGCAGCAGATAAATTTTTTCGAGGATAATATTTCCCGAGATATGGGTCTGTTAGTTTAAAAATAATATGTTTACGAAACAGATATTTACGACACGCTGTATTGATCTTTTATTTTTTCTCCATATAACTGAAGACAAGTTGTCAGTTTCAATAATCAGCGTGATGGGTGAGCGGTGATGCTCTCTCATTCTCGAGGACGCAGGTTCTAATCCTCACCCAGCCATCCAGATTAGGGTTTTTATCGGTTTATCAAAATCGCTCCAGGCGAATACTGTTATGAATCCATTGCTGGTTTTTGCTGGTTTCTTTCCCGTTTCTTGTCCACATTCATTTTCCGCATCCTAAAACTTCTATATCGACCAGGCGTAAAGCAAAATAATAATAATACAGATAATAATAAAAAAAACTTTAAGACCCGTGCGAATATAATGAATAGTAAGGTTTTGGGTTTGTAATAGAATGAAAGAAGATGCCCCTCATTTGTTCCAATCGTTTATTTGTTTGGTGTAACAGGTACGTAAAAAAAGTCGACGCCAGTGAAGCAGTTTATAAATTTCTCAGTCATATGTGCTACTGCTATCTAGCGGTTTGGATCTGAGCTGTCTCATACGCGCGAAATTCTGAGTTATTACTCTTAACCCTTTAATGGTTGAAATCCTAAAAATTCGTTCTTAAGATATGATGCGACCAAAGCAGAGACCTCAATCTTTAATATGATAATCAAGTTATCTATTTCGGTTAAATATCAATCGAGATAAATGGATCGTGGCACAAAAACGCAATGTAGAAATAATAATACTTTGCCATTTAAGGATCAAATTCCGCAAAATTCCTTTCTTAAAATATGATTTGACCAAAGAGGAGACCTTAATCTCTAAATTAATACCTCATTTCTAGATTTGGTTAGATATCTAGGGAGATAAATAGCTCGTGACAAAAAAAAAAAAAAAAAAAAAAAAAAAAAAATACACCATGGAAATAATCATAATTTTCCCCTTTAAGGATTGAATTGCAAAAAATTCCTTGCTTAAAATATGATATGACCACGGCGGAGACCTTAATCTTTAAAATGATACCTCACGTATCTACATCGGTCAGATATCAAGGAAGGTAAATTGCTCATGACTCAAAAACGCATTGTAGAAATATTGATACTTTTGCACTTTAAGGGTCGAATTCTGAGAAATTCCTTCTTAATGTATGATTTCACCAAAGCGCAGATCTTAATCTTTAAACCGATACTTCATTTAACGATTTAAGTTAGGTATCTAGGGAGATAAATGGCTCGAGACACAAAAAACAGCATTTTAGAAATATTGAAATTTTTGCCCTTAAAGGAAGGATTTTGAAAAAAAAAATCGGTCTTAAAATATGATATAATCAAAACAAGTATCTTAATCTTTAAAATTATACCTCATTTATAGATTCCGTTTAGGTAAGAAAGATGATAATGGCTTGTGACAAAAAAAAAAAAAAATACCTTTTAGAAATAATACTTATGATTGAATGATAAGAGAAAAATGACACAAGCTGCAAATGATGTACAAGACATCCGTATTTGAAAACGTGTTTTTAAAAGATGTCGAATTCAGACATTAATTTTAAATGTTAATTCTATATATATTGCAGTTGTTTCTTTTATCAATCCAGTTAAGACGTCGGGAAAGTTAGTAGAGGGAAAAAAAAGACTAGTTTTTCTGTTATACCCTTGGTTGGAAGTGACAGCAGAGATACCCACATCCTTGAAACATCCCATACTTGTGACATTTATACGCGGCTAGATGCCCGAGGACAGTATTTATTAATATTTGTGTCCTTATTTTTTATGCCAGTGTATTGCAAAGACCAGATCTGCAGGGTGAGTGTACCGCTAGATCCTGAGATCCTGGCATTCGGGAGGACTTGGCTTCTATCCCCGGTCGTGAAGTTCAGATTTCGGTATTTCATGATTACCCAAACTTACTACAAACAAATGCTGGTTAGTTACTTAAAAAGACCCTGAACAAAGTTCTGTCATGTTCTTTTCCACAATATCCTCCCGTCTCTCAGTAACCTAGGGGGGAGGGGGGGGGGAACAGAAATTTTGTATAACTTTTTATGGTAAGTCGATTATAGATTCTCATAAAGTGTCTGCGAATGTCCTAGTGGCTAAGTGGTTGAGTTCTCTGACCGGAGATCTAAGGTCTCTGGCTCGAATCCCTGCCTCAGCGACGAGTTTCATAGACCTTCACCTTTGACAAAGCTTACTTTGTGTATATGAAGCTCGCCAGAACGCTTCCGTGTTTCGGATTTCACGTTAAAATGTAGCTCCCGTTTACCCGGTGGAATTACTAAGTTATTTTATGGGGGGTAGGACGTCAAAAATTTAAAAAAATTATATTTTTCAAAAATATGCCTATTTTGTACTGCACATCTTCCTGAATAATTTGGTGTATAAAACATTTATATTTGAGGGATTATAAGGTACGTAATTTGGTCTTAAGTGTATGAAGGAGCAGCACCATGCCTACTAGCACAGCATTCTTTTATCATACATAAGTGTATTTGGTTCTGTAGAGTTTGATTGTATTTGAAACAAAGGACTATCATTATCGATACTTTTCTCTGCTGCTATCGACATGCATTGTTTTGATTGCTGATTTTGTTTGTTCTCTGGTTTGAAAGGCTGCAGATTCACAGCCTCCATGTTCATTAGCACCATAAACAAGTTTCCTTCTTGAAGCATTCGGCGGTGATTTGTTTACCGGCTCTGAGAGGTTGCAGTCTTGAGCCACTGGTGTGCCTTTTTTGTGTATGTTCAGCGATATCATCACCAATTGTGAACGGATGTTAATGAAATTTTGTTAGTGGGTAGGGTATACCTTCAAAGTGGTCCCATACAAATTTAATTGGGAAACCATTCCCTCTACAGCACTTAATTTTTGTATAAAACCATGTTTTTTTATCCCATTTCAAAGGAAATTTGCACATTGTTACTTTAAAACACAAATAAAAATACTGATCACTTTTGGTTTTCAATCGCTCTTCCCCTTTATACCCCAAATACAAGTAGAAACTTTAATGGCCATTTTCCGCAAAACACATATTTCTGTACTTAGGTACATGTAGCATCCAAAATAAATATCCTATTACTTTCAAACTTGGTATGCTTATTAAACATATTCTCCTTAATGCAAAACTCTAGAATTTTCCAAATCTATTAGAAATTGTGGTAAAAATTGAGATAATTAACTATAAAATTTGAGTTTTTTCTAAACATTAAGTTTAAATATGTAACTCATTCTTTTTTTCAAAAATTAAATGAATTCTAGAGTTTCATACAACTGTAAGTGCGTTTTGTATGCTGTGCAAAATTCATTGAAGAATCTCTTTTACTTATGAAGAAAAGTGTACCTATAGCAATTAATGCCACCAATAGTAAGTGAAAAAAATGGTGGAATTTCACATGTAAAAAAAATATATTTTGTTATGTTTTTGAACATCCACTGCTATGAGTGAATCGTGAATGCTTCTTGGTGATGCTGACAAATTTTAATGAATGTGTTTGTAAAATTATAGACAGTGGAAATTGAAATGAAATGTGGTGCCTCTCCTGCCATAAGTCGGCTGGTTTGACGTGCTACCTCCCTTATGTTAGGAGGAAAGAAACTGGCCGGCTTACCTCCAATACCAGCATCTACCTCTACCTCCTTCGGGATGGTCCAACCAACCATCAGTGAGAATACCAAGCTTAACTTTAAACAGTCTGCGTCCGCGAGACACCGACAGAGGAACGAAGTTTTCCCCGCATACTCCATCGTTAAACAGGTTTCCAGAAATGAAATCAATGTTATTTTGGGGCAAATTAGTGAAAAATGTTTTTTCCCTACTATTTTTCCAACTATGTGAAAAAAAATCAAGATGACTACACTTAATGAGTACTTCCAAAAACTTTTTTGAATTAGATACCATGATTTGTTCCTTAACTTTCACATTATTCTATTGGCAACATAGTTAATTTTGTGGTATTTTGAGACATGGAAGAATGTATTAAGAACAACTATAAGATGAGAACTAGCGTGAAATTTGTTTACAGATCTATCTTGCTGCTAGTAAATAAATAAATAAAAAACATTCTTCCTGCTTTTAGCCTTGACCTAATCTGTAAAGTTTTCAACTGCTGTGTTTTAATGTTTTTATTCCCACATTAAACAACCTTACAGGTGTAAATGATTTTGTTGTTTTTGCAGGCGTCATATTACAAATATAAGTGCTTACGGGATTATCACTGCGTTGTTATATTCTTAATTCTTCTTTTCCCGACGTTTCGACCTAGTCTTCGGTTTTCTTCAGGGGTCTTGTGCCGAATCTACTAATGATTGTGCTCTTCTGGAGACCGGCGTGGCTAGTTGTTTATTTGTACTGTCGATTGTCTGACTATCCAGAGATGTTGTTTAAGATGTAATATCTGTGGGTCCAGAGTTAATTATTTATCCGGCACACATTTCCTACTCTGGCTAAGACCATAACCACCATCTTTATTGAGGTTGTTTGGATGTTTGAATATTTCAATAGCCTTTCTCACTTTTTTTTTTTTTTTTTTTTTTGAAGATAACCTTCGGTTTTAGCTAGTACTCTTGTTTTGTCCCACAATATTTCATGATCTTCGTCCATCTGGTGTTCGGCAATAGCTGATTTTGTGGGATGCCCCAAACGGGTGTGACTCTTATGTTCACGTATCCGAAAACGATAGAGTCAAAAGTTATAACCGAAAATCGATCTGATACCTCTAACAGTGGAATACGGGTACGGTAGAACATTGTGCGACGATACCATACCTGCATTAGTGCTGGCGGACGCCATTTTGAACGACCGTTGTAAATGTAACTGCTAGTTAAACTTGTGCAGGTAAATGGAATTTATTATTACTGAACCGTAGACTTAGGATTTTCGTTTTCTCTGACATCGAGTTACGCGCGCCGTTACTAGTCTATTAATAGGGGAAATTATCTGAGGGTATTAAGGAGATTTCAGCGGAAATTCTGCACGTTGCGAGGCTATCTCAATTAATCCTGTTAAATATGGTAGCCTGCTGAGGACGACAAATGGCCAAAAATGTCATCTTACGCGTTTTTGTGCTACCGCCTTGCTTCTAGATGCAATAGTTTAATAATTCCAGGTATTTGGCTTTCTCTAAAACCATTACGATCAACCAATTATTCAATAACTGTGATTTATTCATGCGTAGGACAAATAATATACTGTTTTCCACACTCATAAAATTGTTTACAAAAACATTCCAATACTTCCACCACGCGCCATTACAATCACACTTCCCGACATTACAATTTTTATTCCCGCCTTCCTGTCGATTCGTCCAGCGCTGCCAGCCTTACGGCTCTGAATATCCCTAGATGGTCGCTAAAATTTCAGTTGATTGGGTACAAAAATTCGGAGACTCGCTAACTGAAAGACTGAAACAATAATTATGAAGAGAGAGTCAAATTAAGAATACTTTTTATTTCCAGGTCTTTAACATTCGAAATACAAAATAATATTCTACATTGAAAGTAAGAAATATCTCTGATATTTATATTATATATACATCGTCACTTTCATCATTGCTCCTGCTTTTCCTTCTCTTTTTTTTTTTTCAGAGTCCATACATTTTCTTTGTTGACATTAAATTTAACATATCTTCTGTAAAAGGAAATGTTAAAAACATCGAGCCTTTTGATTCTCTGAAAGCACTGCTTTGTAAGCCATGCCATCAAGCGTATCACCGTGCATAAAGAGTGCGCCGATAGTTCTGTATCACGGTCTTTTAAGATCTATAAAAATGTATAATCAAAAAACAAAATATGAGCTTTATATCATTTCAATCGTTGGTTCACACTTCAGTGGTTGCAAGGAAACGATTTAAAATTATTGACAATTCTGAAATGCATTAACACAACACGCTCACGGTTTAACAAAACACAAATATAAGGAAAAATCAACAAATAGTAAAAAGTAGCAAAAATCCGTAGATATTTTAACAAATCCGAAAATCCTAACTTTTTCTAAAAATTCGTAGATCTACGGATTTATCCGTAGAATTGGCAGCACTACATTCGTCTACCTCGCTCATACAGTATTACCAACTTCAGACAATAAAATATAACAAAATACTTAAAATTACCCCAGGTTCTAAACATCGTACCACATTGTGAGGCCTTCTTTAATTATTACATATATACTTTATTTACAAACTTAATTACATTATATTTCTCAATGGCTGGCGAAATGGGACCTGACAACGTCATGATCCGGGTTCGGAAATTGGGGCCTTAGTTTGAATGCTGCGCGAGGCTAAGACAGAACTTGAGAAGATTTTTTTGCTTATAACTTTCTACTCGGTCGTCTCCGGATTTATACATTTACACTTCTCCTTCATCATCCCTGTAAGTTTGTAACATCATTATTATTATTATTATTATTATTACTACTCCGCGATTCACTAAAAGTGTGTGGCGGAGGGTGCATTGCACTTATCGAAAAGGGTTATGGTTTGGAAGGGTTATAAGGGATATGGCAGGAGGCGCCCATGGGCTATTGTGAGGAACCATCCCCGCATTCGCGTGGAGTGATTTGGGAAAACCATGGAAAACCCAGATCAGGATGGCTGGAGTGCTTTATCGAAAGCTACTCCTGTCGGATTTTAAGTTTACTCGCCCGGTAAATCTTTTCTATTCCATTCCCTAATCGCTCGTGGGAAAAATGAGTACAGAAATGAATCGGTTCTGGCCCTGATTTCTCTTATCTTATTTTCGCGGTCATTTCGAGATATGAATGTTGCTGGTAGCAATATTTGCTGTCTGTCATTCCGAAATACATCTGTCGTGAATTTTTCAATTAGCTTCTGTCGAGAGCAACGCCTTCGGTGTTCCAGGTCTTCCCAACCTAACTCCTTCAACATCGCACTTACGCTTTCCCTCAAACTATATATACCTGTCACGAATCGGGCGGCTCTTCTTTGGACCTTCTCTAAAGCCTCCATTAACCCCTTTTGATGGGCACCCCATACAGAACAACAATACTCTAAGTGAGGACGTACTAGTGACTTGTATACAATCGATTTAACTTCCTGAGTGCATTGATTTAAATTACGACCTAGAAATCGGAGCATACGATTTACTTTACCCATTACATTCTCGATATTCTCATTCCACGACAAATTATTACGAATTGTTACCCCTAGGTATTTAGCGGAATCTACCGTTCTAAGGACAGTGCCATTAATCGTATATTCATAGTTAAATGGTGTCACCTTTTTACTTACACGCATGATTTGGCACTTTTTAGCGTTTAACTCCAACTGCCAATCATTACACCACGCAATTATTTTCATAATATCGTCTTGTAACAAAGCGCCGTCGTCCTGGGTTTTGATTTCGCGATAAATTATAGCATCTTCGGCAAATAATCTTTTCATCCCCCCTATTATGTCGCATAGATCATGATGTATATGAGAAACAACAGAGGCACAACACGCTTCCCTGGGGAACTCCAGACCCCACTTCAGTAAGTGATGAACGCTCACCGTCGAGAACTACACACTGTGTTCTGCCCTTCAGGAAGTCTGCAACCCAGTCGCATATTTGTGTAGATATGCTTTAACCGCCAAGTTTCCTAAGTAACCTAGTGTGAGGCACAGTGTCGAAAGCTTTTTTGAAGTCTAATAGAACCAAATCAACCTGGGATAGCTCATCTATAATTGGCACAAGTCGTGAATTAGAAGTGCAAGTTGTGTTTCGCAGCATCGGCCTTTTCTGAATCCATGTTGATTTGGATTTAAAAGCTCACCTTCACCCAAGAACCGCATGACATTTGAATAGATGATGTGTTCTAAAATCCTGCAAAATATTGAAGTTAACGAAATCGGCCTGTAATTCTGAGGATCATTAACATTCCCATTTTTAAACACTGGAGTTACGATAGCGGTCTTCCATTCGGCGTGCACACGTAGTATCTTAGCCTGTTACGAGTCACAGGATCTAGTTCATTCGACGCTGTCAACCGTATAGGGTACAGCAAAGAACTAGATAGATGGACATTCTTAAGAAACAGTGATCACTGCAAGATGACCCTTAAATTCTGGTTTGATCTGTATCTCCTCCCCTCACACGTGGAGCACGTGGGATCACGCGTACTCACATGTATCTTGTGCTGGCGCCTTTCCAGGAGCTGGTAGCTAGCGTAGCGCGGTGCCCGCCTGCCGGCGACAGCGCCACTGTTAACAAATCACCCGCGGCCATTGTGCACCGGCCACTCTTAATCGCTTTGTGTCGCGCCGTGCCGGCTTAATGTCCCGGCAGCACAAAAGCTTTTCCGAAAAACACTTCTGCGATCCATCAGAGCCGCTTTGTCCATGGAGAGGAGAGTCAATTCTGAGTTCCGCGAACCGCCACAATGCGCGCGCCTCTGCACTCTGGCAAGACCACCACGTCGTCACCGGAAGGAAGGCAGAATAAACTACTGTGCTGCAGAGCGTGTTCTGGTTACGCCGACAGCGTCAAGAACAATACAGTACTCTTGTCTTAAGACTTAGGTGCAAATAATAAACACGTTGGAATATTAGTAACTAGTTGATTCGACAAGCCCCGTAGCCGAGGTCGTTAAGACGCTATGATTGTTAGCTGGATTAAATTTTTTCAGAACAAATTTTAATCTTTCAGGACTTGGTCAGAAGTGTATTGGATCAGAATTGATAACAAACATATCGTGTATAAGACGCTTGAGTAAAATCCAAAATCTGTCCTCATTTCTTGTTAAGGTGGCCATACACGATGACTCCATTGGGATGTCATCTGTATGGATGACATCCACTCGGATAACATCCAAAAGCACTGCATATACACTATCATTCCATCACTCCAGTCATCAACAACAATGAAAAGCTAGGCAAAACAAAGAACAAAAAGTTGTTAATTTGTCATATATGCCAAATACAAATAAAATGATTATGAATTAATTTTAAAGGATATTAAAACTTATCGAATATTGGATACAAATGCTGAAAATTAAATTAAAGACGAAAAAAGTGCGGAATGACGGAAAATAAGCTCTGTGATATTACGAAAACTTATAGCAATGCTACAAATTGATTATAAAACAGATTTATTAAATTTAAAAAGTTTATCATGCCTAAAATAGTCACATATTGTACAACAGCATAATTAAACAACAAGGCTCGTATAAAATTAATCTTATTTTACAATGTTCTTTTTAAAAACAAGTCCGAAAGAATTTATTTTTCAACACGGTTTCTCTGTTTGCATTTTTATTTTTATTTTTTAATAATGCTAGCAATTCATCTATTGCTACTTTTATTTTTATTTTGTCATGGTAGTCGGGATTAGAGATCTGTCAAAGGCGTGGTAAGTCTTTATTCTTCTCAATAACTTCCAGCACAAAGTCATGTTGAGACAACTTATTTAAAAAATGATAATAATAATGAAAATTGAAAATAATATCGCCATAATTATTACTTAGTAATATTTAAAACTATATTATATTCTATACAGATTCAAAATAAGATTTAACTAGTAGAAAAACATATATTTCTGAACCAGATTCAAAACAAAACAAATACAATGTTGCACAATACACTCGAGGCCCTGACGTTGTCTGCTCAGTGGTCGGTGACAGAATGAGAAGTGTTCTGGACCGCGGTTTCGCCATACACGAGCACACTGGAGTGATAACTTGATGTCGCTCCACGTGGTTTTCCTCACACACCGTCAGTCGGCCTGATGGCATAACGGATCAAACTGATGGACGTTGAACTGACCGGATATCCAAATAATCTTGTCAGTCCACGTCATCCACATCAATTTCCACAGAGACGACGCTATACAGTAGTGGCGCCGCTCCATTTGGACGGATGGAGCGATCGTGTGTGGCCGCCTTTAGACTGTTAGGTCTTGTGGTGACTTCGCTGAGTTTAGTAGCCCTGAATGTAGTGGCACTGTGTTTCACTTTTCTTTCATCTTACATATACCAACATTGATTAGTTACCTTCTTCTTTTACAAACACTTTCTCGTATGTGAGTGAAGGCGAAAATCATGGAGGATGTAATCTTCGTTCTCCGGGTTGAACTGCGTCAATTTGTCGTAACCTAACGTTTCGGCCATCATTTTGTGGCCTTCTTCAGAGTACTGTCACGGCTGGAACTGCTGCTGCCTATTTATAGCTCCCGAAGAACCGTTTGGAGTGACGTCACTCAAACTACCGCCGCCAGCGTGGCTGGTCTGATGGGGGCCTGCGTCCCGCGTTTTCCTGATCAAGCATGACCATATTTGGTCAAGTTGTAGCCCGCCGTCCGCGTTCATATTATCTGGTCTTTTTTTTAATTTTATTTCCAACGCTTCTCTGACTCGCCGGGGCAACCATCTGCTTTCTTGAACTAAAATTAAAAAAAAAAAAAACAGATAATATTAACGCGAGCGGCTGGCTAAAACTTGACCAAATATGGTCGTGCTTGGTTAGGAAAACGCGGGACGCAGGCCCCCATCGGACCGACCACTCTGGCGGCGACAGTTTGAGTGACGTCACTCCAAACGGTTAGCGCTTTCTTCGGGAGATATATATAGGCGGCAGCAGTTCCAGCCGTGACAGTACTCTGAAGAAGGCCACAAAATGATGGCCGGAACGTTAGGTTTCGACAAATTGACGCGGTTCAACCCGGAGAGCCAAGATTACATCGACAACGACCGTGGAAGTCTGCGCACCCATCATGGAGGATGTTTATTACTCCATGATAAACGTCTGGGAAGATGAGCTTTGGTGTTTTTCGGTTGCTTTCCCCAGTTAAACAGTGTTCGTAGGTGTTGATCTATGTTAGTATGACTCTGATATGTGTCCGTTCTGTGTAGAGTATAGTGGATGAGAGACGTAAATTCTCATTCCAACGACGCATGGTGTGGCAGTACTCGCCTTTCATCTTTTACCGCCTGGCGGTGGGTCTAGGCGCGCCGTTCCTAATGCGGCTAAGATGACAGGCGTCCGTGGGAACGCGGCTTAATAAGGGACAAGGTGAAAACTGGTGCAAGTCCATTCAGGGCTACTCTTCCGAAAGACACCGACCTGCCAAGTTTAACGTCGCCACCCGACAGACGAATCACCATCAACAGTGCCCTATGCTCTTACCCTATATACAATGCGTGGAAGTTTAGGATTTAACCCAGGAATCTAGAGCACAATCTGTGGATTAGGAATTACACACTTCCACCTGTTATACTCTACCGGCCAGGTCCTGATGATGAAATATAGTTTTTAGGGGATTGAGTGTCTTCGTTACTGTGACATTACATGGCCTATGTCAAATTCCTCGTTTATTACAACTGTTGTCGATCCTTCTGTCTACAGTGTTCTGCTCCAACACTGTCTCAGACTCCAGAACGTTACGATTTTATACGTGGGTCTAGTCTTATTTTAAACTTTTATATCGCACCGTCGAACGAATGTTACGTGTATGCTGTTGATTGTTCCTGCTGTGTATATGACAATCAGAGTGTAGTGAGAGTTACTATTCCGAAAGACACTAAGATTAATATATATGTCGCCAGTATAACGAAAATTGCTTCTGATTCGAGAGCTGTGTTGTGAATTGATTAATAAATCGAAGATAGCAGAAACGTTGGCACCAGGTCGTTTCACTTACAAGTAAAGTTCTCCACTTGATTAATGAAATATGTCAATGGCATAGGCTATTCATTAACAGCGTAATGGCTTCAAGTATTACTTTAACCGCAACAAACCGTAGATAAAATCAGAAAATGAGACGAAATTTGGTGGAAACCGTTTGCGTCCTGAAGAAATAATATCTACTTAAATATACCCAATAACATGGTTAATAAATATTACAATCAGTAACGTATATGCTCGCAACTCTCTTATGTTAGAATCCAATAATATACCCTTTCACTTTGGTTGAATCATCTCTCGTAATTAATTAAAAACGTCGTAAACTCCATAATAATGAAATCACTAAAAGGAAAGAAGAGAGAATAATACAAGAAGATAGAGTAGGGAAAGGAGTATTTGATAACTGTTGTTTGTTTTTAGTCTTAACGGCGAGTAGACTGTTAGATTATTGGTGCCCCTGAAATCAATATGATGATTGCGAATTTCGCACCATCTCCTCTCCAATCTTGCTGACTAGCTATAGGAAAATGTCTTCCTTCACCAGTGTTCGAAACTGTTACCCTGAAGTCAAACTTGACTCACAGACTTTATTTTTGCTTATGGCTTTACGCCTCATCGACGTCGAGGTCATTACAGGCGGGATGGGACTTGGGACAAGGAACGGGAAGGAATTCGGCCTTAGCCTTTTGAAGGAGGCATCCCGGCATTTGTCTGTAGTGATTTGGAGAAACCATGAAAAACTCAAATCTGGATGCCCGGACGGGGATTCAACACACAGGTAATGCGCCATAGCGACCGTGGCCTCGTAATTGGTTAGGCACTTTTTCTGCTCAGTATTCAAAATGGTTCCGGTTTTTAGTGTTGAAGGTCACGACGGGTTGTCCTGATCTGGCTAAAATAAGAAGCGACCTGTGTTTCATCCTAACGAAGCCCTTTAGTAATTTCTAATAAAATATCTTGAGTCTAAAGCGATTTAGAAATAATGCTAGAGGTGTTAAACACGGGCAGTGATGATCTCGCTAAATATCTTAAATTGGCAGAGTAAATAACGCAAGTAACTCAGCAATTGTGAACACGCACCAAACGTTTAAAAGCAAAGAAAATACTATTACAAAATTAACCCATCTTTTTCTTTTAATAGCCTTAACACCAGGTCCGTCTGATGTAGCCCCGGTATGATGTCCAGTGTAAATACATACGTACTTATTCATGATATGGACTAGTTTTGAAGTACAATTTCTTTCCACTTTTCCTTAAAGTTGTTATCAACTAATTTGACGTATTTATTTTAAAATAAAATGGTACGAAAATCAAACTTAATGAAAGTATTCTGGCAATTCGTTTCGTCGCAGATGCTCAGTTATTAAATTGCGCTCATAACCTCGAATTTCTGGTAACGTCCCTGGTCGCTGTTAATTTGCGAGTGAAGGCCGGCGCGTGACGTCACCGTTCTCTAGCCAACAGCTATAGTGGTTGAATGAGTGGGATTACGAAATTGTAGTATAGATCCGGGAAGTCCTGACAGGTGTGACTCCATTCAACGAACTATCGGAGTAATGCCATTTTACGGGTGGACCAGTTTGCACAGTGGTGGACAGTCAGACCGACAGATACGCGTTTGTGAACTGCGGGAAGCTGGCCGTGTTTCGCTCCCCGTAGGCGCGCATTTAATCGAAAGCCCATTGGAGCGTGACGGTATAAACGGCCGGCGCGGACCCTCCAATGACCACGCATAAAACAGGTGCTCCGGTAAAAGGGACCTGAGTGATGAGCCCGGGAAATAGCTCGCAGTCGAGGGACAAGGCAGGGGAGAGGCGCCCGGGATGTTTATGATCCTGCTGTCCCCAAGGTAAGGCGACTAAAACGGCATACTAGCCGGGATGACGTCACTGAGATGCGAGGTATTTCCCGACATGTATATACGAGTAGCAGTAACTATTGAACGAGTACAAAGGAAGAAAGTTATGGCTATAACGACTATCAATACTAACTAATAAATGGCTAAGGCACGTCATTGTGTACTCACGTGCGTAACGCTGACGTCACGCATCCAGCTTTCGTACCTGGATTAACAACGGCCAGAGATATTATTACAGGGAAGAGATTTTTATGGTTTTCAGTAACAGTTCTATTTAACTGAGAATTCACGAAGAAATTAATTACCAAAATACTAGAAGGAAAGTAGATACTTCGTTCAAATTAACGTATTAATTATTGGTTTTAGTTTCATTTAGTTTATTTATATTCGTGCAATGTAGATGTTTTCTTATACTCTCTGTTAAGACATATTGCTATTACAAATAAACTGAGAAATATGTACCACACTAGATTATTTTTTTAGGTTTTGAGCGTTATTTACGAACGTTTATACTTAGCTAAACAACTGCAAGGAAATGAACTGCCAGAAACTGCGTTCTGTTTTCTTCGACGGTTTTAGAAGCTATTAATATTCGACGCAGATGTTTTCATTGTATTTTATTTTACTGTCACAGTAATGCGAACAAATGAATTGCAGTATTCTGTGTTCATCCCGTCAGTTTTAACAGACTTAGAAGTTAGTTATTAATGACGACAGTAGGAGGTAGTAGCCGATTCAAGCCAGAAACCGGGAAAACCCGTGACGTCACTAAGTGGTGGGGGGGACCTCCCTTGGCGGTCTTTTTGAATCAGCCAATGGCGGCCAAGGCCGTATGATCGTCACACGTTAGTTCCTCGACCTGTCGCACAGATGGCGGTAGCTGCCGGGCTTGCGCATATGTTAGTCCCCGATCTGCGGATAGACTGGCACCATCTCCCAAGGGCTTAATTTCTTTGGG
>CM061914.1:51125314-51201021 GCA_031002005.1 Vandiemenella viatica | reverse complement strand
AAATATAAATGGCATTTGGCCATGTTAGCCATACAGCCAGCTCAACATGTGTGTTTCTCTTACAACGTAGACATTTCATTTCAGTGTGATTATATTCTATATTCTGTAAGGACAACACAAGACAAACACAACATTTAATTAAAACCACCCATGCCCTTTGCCGGACTCGAACCGGCGACCCCTGCAACGCGAAGCAAGCACGCTACCCCTACGCTGCCGGGGTCGGGTTTGGCAGTTCCTATTTGATATACGCCATATGGGTAACTTATCTAGAGCCAGAAATAGTTGGCGGTAAGAGCTGTAGAGGTAGACAATAATTTGTAATTTATGAGCATATAATTAAGGAAATAAGTCGTAAAGGGTGTGTTGACATTACGATAACATTTCAGAATATGAAAAGATGGAGCAATACATCGAAAGTCTTGTGGTAAAAGATATATGAAATGATGCAAATGGTCTAGATGTAGAGGATCATTTTCCTGAATTGCTGATAGTATAAACAAATAAATTACGCTAAAACAATTGACTTTTTTGTATTTATTGTTCTCCCGTACGCGTTTCACTTCTTTTGCAGAAGCATCTTCAGAGGTTTTTTCAGTTAATTATGTAGAAATGTTACAAGTTGGTTATGTTGTGTTTTGTACATTCCACTGTATCAAAGACAACATAACCAACTTATAACATTTGTACATAATTAACAGAAAAAAACAGCTGAAGATGCTTCTGCAAAAGAAGTGAAACGCGTACGGGAGATCAATAAATACAAAAAAGTCAATTGCTTTGGCGTAATTTATTTGTTAATAATTTGTTAATAGAAGCAAATGGTGTTTCGTTTTTGGCAATATCCACTTTGCCTTTACCAGATGTAAATTCTTGCGACGGTATTAATATTTAGCTGTTCTGACTGCCGATATTTTTTATCGAGTGCATATTGATGGCAATGTATAAGATTTGCCGATGATATGGTCTTGTTATAAAAATGCTGAAAGATCTAAATGAAGCTTGTGAAGAGTATGGAATGAGAATTAGTACAGCATAAACAAAGAGTATTGCGTTTGATAGAGGAAGCAAATTGGTAAGTATTAAAATATCAGCCAATTAAAGAGCCTTCAAATATTTTGGAAGTACGATCGCTGAGTAATTTAAATCCCATCAAGAGGTGAAAACTCGTATTGCTGTAGCGAAAGACGCGTTTAGTAGGAACAGGGGATTATTAACTGGTAAATTATACAAAGCACAGAGGAAAAGACTTGGCAATGTTTTGCATGGATTGTGATTCTGTATGGGGCAGAGACGTGGACACTGATAGGAGAAGATTAAAAACGGATAAAAGCGTTTGAGATGTGATTGTAGAGGAGAGTGGGAAGGATAAACTGGATGGCAAAAGTTAGAAATTCTAAAGTGATGGAAAGGATTGGTGAGAGAAGGAAACTGCTGAGAGACATAAGAAAAGGGAAGAAGAACTGAATGGGATGCTCGTTGCAAGAGACGCGCTTGTTTGCAGAGGCCTTGGAAGGACTAGTTTGAGGGAGGAGAGTGGGAAATAGAAAGAGGTGCAAGACCATGTATGAAATCAAAGGAAATGGAAAGCACATGGACCTCAACAGCAAGGCAGAAGACAGAAAGGCATGGAGAGCTACCAAGTGAAACCTGCCTTAAGGCAGAAACCTGATGATGATGAAGTTGATGGCCATGGTGATGATAATGATTTTTATGAGGATGCTCCGCCCT
Organism: Vandiemenella viatica; assembly: GCA_031002005.1. Taxonomy (NCBI): domain Eukaryota; kingdom Metazoa; phylum Arthropoda; class Insecta; order Orthoptera; family Morabidae; genus Vandiemenella; species Vandiemenella viatica. Next base: position 51,199,290 of record CM061914.1, on the reverse strand, counting down.
GTTTGACCATTTCTCTCTTTCTTCCGTTAAACTCATCGCCTCTACATACTTTCCTCTTTTCGTTATAAGATCAAACGTTCGGGATCATCTTCTTTTCCTTCCATTCACTATCCAATCTATATTTCTTTTAGTATATAACCACTTCTTCATCTTCTTTTTCAAGAATGCCTTTGCTCTTCACACTCTCACTCTTTCATATGTATTAGACATCACTAATGTTTCAACTTCTTTCCAATAAATTCCGTATCATTTCCAGCATTTTATTGTTGTTGTAAGTATAAAACGGTATGAAGTTCTGGGTGGTTTTGGAGCCTCGTATCACTCATACTCTTTCGTTTGTCCAGTCGACCACAGTACTCCTCCCACATTGACAGCCAACCACACAGAACAGTAGCTGTGAAGTTATCCATCGTCCCCACGAAGCAATCTGCGAGTGAGCCCCACGCCCCGTCCATCAACAAATGAACAACAGACTGAATGCGTTCTGTACTACCATTGTTCCAGGGGGGAGACAAGTCTGTTTCCCTTCTCGTGTACAGCCCCTGCCTAGCGCGGCGGAACTCCCTTCAAAGTTTCGAAGCGTTGTCGCAGCTCAAAGACGACATCAAAAAAGACCTCGAGAATTATCAAACTCAGACTCGGGCAATCAGTATCTGGATATCAGTATTCTAAAGACTGAATTAAACTAATCTTGTTATTTATACTAACATAGCTCTCCAATAGATCAAGACAGGTAGTTGCTGCCTCGATTAAAAATGATTTCAAAGACAACCAAAACATTAAAATGTTGACACTAAACTTTAACGCATTGATTATGTTTCAAATATTTCACTAATTACTGTACCATTTAACGTCACCAGCATTATAACCTTGATGATCAGCAATATATTCTGAGGTTTGTTGAGACGCCTTTACGTACGGGCGAATACCAGAGATATTCTTTGAGTTCATGGACAATACAAAGATTAGTGTTTTTTCTTCGTCTAAGGAAATTATTGGCTTGCCTAAAATTATAAACAGTGTCTGTTACATGTCGATACATTGCAATAGCAAACTAGAAATCTCGTTTTTGGAATAATTATTAATTTTAAACCGTTGATACACAATCGCTTGATGAAAGGCCTGGGTTCAAATTTCAGCTCTAGCTTACCAGACGTCTACATTGTGCTTTTCAGGATTTTTTCCACAGGCAGCATCGCAAATGCTGAAAGCCCTTTAGTTTTCATTCCACGTAAAAAAAAAAAAAAAAAATTTCTGACGAGAAATTTTATAAACTCAGCAAGTTAACGAGTAGATGAAGAAATAAATTTTTTACAATTTAATTTCAACGATGTAGTATAATTAGACATTATTTTACAATTTTAAATAAAAAGATACATAGTGTATTGCAGTATTAATACACGACTGACAGAACTCTAGATCAAATTGTAAGCTATTTCACATACCCACATAAGCACCACAAAATTAAGCCGTAGTTCATTACAGATCAGATGTTAATTATCGTACGAATACTTACACCTGTCTCGCCTGGTCTTCTTTTGTATCAAGAAATTAATCTATATTTACATCTCCACTTTGCTGTTTACAGAACTGCGACTGGCAGAATATCTAAACTGCCAGTTGTGCAGTGCGAGTTTTTGCTTAGTGGCCCATCGCCTCCCCTTCTTTCTACAAGCCATTTGGTGTCTCCCTCACTGTCTCTTTCATCACTTCATTTCAGAAGAGTCTTGGTAGTGTCAGAAAAGGCAGCCACTAATGACTTGATGTCTATGTTGAGTGATTCCCATTTCAAACACTGGTCCATCAGTATTCCAGACAAGGACAGGGAACATTCTTGCTTTAACCGTCACGTCTGTATCACACAGGTGCGATCCATAATACATTAATACCACGAGGTGCTCTCACCTATTAAGTTAAACATCATCTGGTGACTTCTATTTTTGATGAATTATTCTTGTATTATGGAGTATCGACAGTGGTTATAAATGAATATACCTCACTGTAGACAGTATCTGTATACATCACTGATAATTATACAGATACTCTCTACTGAATTGGTAATATCGGTTACATGTCGGTTGGGAACAGAACTTTTTCACACTCAATGTCCAGTATTTGATTCTGTATTTCAACAATCTGCTTCTTTTATTTATAGCGAACTGACTGTTACACTTTTTGCGTTACGAAGTCGTCTAACTTATCGAACTGTGCTGGTACGATAATCCTCAACTGGTTTCGGTATTATATATGGTTTTTATTTACTCATACGTTTGTGCCAATTTAAAGTCGTTGATTGTGTTATTATAAGTGTTCCTGTGAGTTAAATATTTTTCTCCTTGTTTGATTGTATAGGCTATGTTATTTTCTAATGTATATTTATTAGTTATTATTAAGTATTTTGTTTGTTAAGTGGTGAATTAATTAAGCACTGTTTTTGTGATGTCTCTAGTTTTGTGTACGTGTACAACTTTCTTGAAATGAAAGTAACAATTTTTGTGATTCTTTATACTTAGCATCTTCATGACTGTCTTTGTTATAGTCGGATGATGAATTTCGGATAGGATTCTAGGAATACAATACAAATTTTGAGTGATTTATGGAATTTATAGCTTCTATCTGTTCTTTGTATCTTGTTATGAAATTCTTGTTTATCTATTCTATGCATATTGATTGGTATTCTTGGCAAGTCATTTCATATATTCCTGACTGCTGGTACTTGTCGCACTCATTAATGGTGTTAGAATGTTTCTTTAATGTGTCGGCTGTCCTTAATCAGATTTGTATTCCTTCTTTTTCTAATAAATTCTGTGTGTATGTTTGTTTCTGGATGCTGGTGTACTATGTCCCTATAATGACCCCGACATCGACTAGGCGCAAAGCTAGAAGTGTGTTGGATAGTATCCGCCTCACGGAAAAAATAACTCACTCTATAATAACATGATATAAAAATCTTTTAACTGGTATGTAAATAAAGTACTGCTGATTAGTAGCTGGAAGTTTTTGTATGGAATAAATAATTCGTGATTCACATCACTTCCCAAGAACTGAGGCCAATATGTTTAGTGCTTCCTTTCCTTTAATTTGAAAGCAATTGATTCCTACTCGTACACAGTCGAGGATTTTTTTCCAGGTTTTACTCCCTTAGTCTTTGAAGATCCCTCTTCGCCACAAGGCAGTGGTATTTCCCTCCAATTTACCCCCGGAGAGGATGGATGGCCCCTTCCTCCATTTTCGCCACTCTGAAGGTCTCCTTCTCTGCCGTTGAGGAGGTATCCCTGGGCAAGGGTTCCACACTATACCCGGTGGTATGTAAAGAGAACGGGAGAGGAGAAGCTGCCGTGGAAGATGCTTGACATGGAGCTGAAAGGGAAGAGGCCTAGAGGAAGACCAAGGGACAGATGGATTAAAGGTGCTAAGAAATGTGTGGAGGAAAGAGGAGGAAATTGAGTGACAGCGGAAGTAGAGAGATGGTAGTTGGATAAGAAGCGCTGGCGAGGATTTTGTTCCCAGCAGACCCGGCTGCCCTAGATGATGATGATGTTTCGTGCTCAAAATAATATGCACTTGTTTTATTCTTAAAAATGAAGGTAAGTTATTAAAAAGTGCTTCAAATAAACTATGGCCTCTGGAAACTACAATCAATCTAAATGTATGTAGTCGTGCTATTTTCCAAAAATGATTCTGATGAAATATACAAGTTCAAAATACAAATAAAGTCAGAAATCTATCCCCTTGCAGTTTTGAACCTGGACATCTTTTATCTTCGAAAATTTTAAAGTTTCGATTACCTTTCTTCTTCGTCGGAGCACTTCCACTCTCTTACACTCCTTGTTTGGACTGATGCTTTGACTTTCCGTGAGGTGAAAATAAATATGTTTCAGTAACAATAAATGAAAGTTGAAGCAGTTAGTTTGAATTCCGCTTAAACATTTCTAGCAGTCTTCTGAAAGGATGATGCGTATGCAGTATTCTCTCGAACTTGAAGTGTACTGGTTAATTGTACCTTCCTTTTAATTTTTAATCAGTTATATTTAATCTGCATAACGAGACAACTTTGTGTATCACATACCAGAGACAATCTACATGAATAAACAAAGTAAAAGATATTCACACTGATTAGTCACAGATATTGTTCTGAGCCAGTTTCTAAGGATAATCTTTGAGATAAACAATTTATTCTACAGATCATATAATCTCAGGGCGTCTCGGGATTACAAATATAAAGAAAAACAACACACACAAATAAAATTACAATCAACTCACAGCGTTTCATGCGCCAGTCCAAATTCCATGGTTAAATTGTCCTGTACAGACCGATAATACTCAAAAATGCATATTCTTTAATCATCCGATCTTGACAACCACTTCTTCAGTCTTCTCTGTATCGCACGTGATGCTCTTCTGTTCGTTATTCTCAGAGACCATTAAAAGTATCATACACTCACAGATATAATATAAATATGTAATGTATCCTAATGGTACATTACATTGCCCTCGGTCTTCCAATTGTCAAGACATGAAGTAGATCTTGACAATTCACTTACACAAAGTATATCTCGTTTTCTTTTCTTAAAATGACACAGAATCCACTTTAAATATAATATGCATATGCACAATATCAAGTACTTATACTTTATATAATTGGATAAACATTTTCACGTTTAATTCAAAAAACTCCAGAACATTCTACTCTAAATTCTTATTCTTCATAAACCAACATTCTTAACCACCGATTACGAATATTTTATTATTATTATTATTTGTAGACCTCTCGATACAGTTTAATACTTCTTGCATTATATGGACCCATTTCTTTGTTTCCGTCGGTTACTATGTAGGCGTTTGGACCTACCATACATTTAATTTGAAATGGTCCCTGGTACAAATGAAAAAATTTCGATATTAGTTTTCGATCCGCTTCTGATGGTCGTATATTTTTGACCAGTACCTTTTGTCCAATATTGTATGAACATATTTTCCCGCGGTCTGCCCTCTCTTTTCTACGCTCCGCCTTTTCCTGTATGAATTCTCGTGCGCGGCATTCTATGTTTTCAAAATCTTCCTTTATATCTTGTTGTGGATATTTGACGATTTCTGCCGCCAGAGTGGAAACATTTCTATGGAATTGTAATTCAGTCGGCCGGCATCCAGTACTACAGTGTATATTTTCATTGAAATAAATTTCAATTTGACTTACATGCTTCACCCATGATTGATGTCGGTCTTTGACTAACAAGCGAAAGTATACACTCAGCTGGCGCATGTACCTTTCAGCTGGGTTAGTTTCTGGAGATCGGATTGAACTCATAACTACATTTATTCCTTCTCGTCTTAATGTTTCTCTCCAACGTTGGTTGGTAAACACTGTCCCGTGGTCTGATAGGATTGTCTCTGGTTTCCCGCAAATGGGAACATATTTGTGCAGCACAATGTCCAGTGTCTGCCTGGTATTAATGCGAGTCACAGGGTACAACTTCACATATTTGGTGAACGCATCAACCATGACAAAAATGAACTGACGAGAATATTGCCCCTTCGGAAGAGGTCCAAAATGGTCGACACAGACGAGTTGTCGTGGTTTTCTGGCGTTATTGAATGATAATTTCCGGCACTTCGTTGGTTTCCATGTTTTATCTTTTGGCATATGTCACAACTACTTGCGCATCTTGCCGCTTCCCTCCGGATTGATGCTGCATGCCAGTCTTGCATCATCGACTTATACAATCTTTCCGTTCCAGGATGTCCATAATGTTCGTGGTAGATGCGTGTAATACTTTTCACTAATTCTTTAGGTAGCCAAATTTTCCACTTTTTCAGAGCGTTAACGCGTCGAAAGCATACTTCATCCACCATCGTGCATAACATAGCGATATTACGGGTACGTAAATCGTCACCACCTACTCCCTCTTCTAATAGTCTTCTTACCCCATTGATATCCATTTGAGATCGTTGCGCTGTTATTAAACGCTCCCTGATCTCATCTGTGTTTGTCCCATCTGGAAATTGTATAACGGCCATCAGAAGCTCTCGCGGATGTGATGTTAAGCCTTCGCCAGGCTCTGTTTCGATTGAGTTTCGACTTAACCAGTCTGCCATCAAATTGTCGGAGCCTTTGCAGTACTGAATTCGAATGTCGAATTGTTGTATAAACATAGCCCATCTGGCTATTCGACAGCTGGTGAATCTCGCATTTCGCAAGAAGGTTAACGCCTGATGATCAGTTCTCAGATATGTGATACAGCCTAGTAGATAAGCTTTAAATTTTGTCATCACGAAATATATAGCCAACATTTCGATTTCACTTACATAATATCGACATTCCGATGGTGTCAATGTTCTACTGGCAGTGGCTATTATCTTGTAATTTCCCTTCTCGTCCTTCTGCTGTAAGCATGCACCTAGGCCTTTGTAACTAGCATCGCAGTGCAAATAAAAGTCCTTTGAAAAGTCTGGATGCGCCAAGCATACATAATTCCTAAATGCGTCTTTTATAGTTCGGAATGCTTGCTCGTGGTCTTCTGTCCACTCCCATCGCTTTCCACTTTTCAATAGCGCGTATAGCGGATGTAATATGGATGCAAAATTTGGTATATTTCCCCGATAATATGCACATACACCAAGAAATTTTCTCAGCTGTTTGAGTTTTACAGGTGCTGGCATTTCCACGATCTCACGCACCTTTTCACTGGAAGGAGACACGCCTTCGGGGCTAATTACATACCCCAAGTAATTTACTTGCTGCGCACATAATGTCGCCTTGTTTGGTTTTAATGTTACACCATTATCCTTCAATGTAGTGAATAACCGTTGCAACTGTTCGAGATGTTGGCTGAAGGATTCAGAAATAACGAGTAGGTCATCGACATACACGTTGGGCGCCAAATGAAGTGTACTGGTTAATTGTACCTTCCTTTTAATTTTTTAATCAGTTATATTTAATCTGCATAACGAGACAACTTTGTGTATCACATACCAGAGACAATCTACATGAATAAACAAAGTAAAAGATATTCACACTGATTAGTCACAGATATTGTTCTGAGCCAGTTTCTAAGGATAATCTTTGAGATAAACAATTTATTCTACAGATCATATAATCTCAGGGCGTCTCGGGATTACAAATATAAAGAAAAACAACACACACAAATAAAATTACAATCAACTCACAGCGTTTCATGCGCCAGTCCAAATTCCATGGTTAAATTGTCCTGTACAGACCGATAATACTCAAAAATGCATATTCTTTAATCATCCGATCTTGACAACCACTTCTTCAGTCTTCTCTGTATCGCACGTGATGCTCTTCTGTTCGTTATTCTCAGAGACCATTAAAAGTATCATACACTCACAGATATAATATAAATATGTAATGTATCCTAATGGTACATTACAAACTTTAATGTATAGTCGATCCTTCGACTGTATTCTTTAGTTGCAAAATTTCGTTTATTGTGTCATGAAGGTCGAGATGTTTGCAATGTCTCTAATATCAAGTACTTTCACATTTATTTGCCGCTGGTCTAACAATGAAATCTTTATGTTATCTTAGGTAATCACGAGTGGTGTTCGTTATGTACGCAACTATTTTAAAGCTTAACACTATTACTTTTAATTTCAGCAGAAAAATTTACTCACTGCTTAAAACGGTGGTGAATTCTCTCTTAAAGTGGAATAAAATTCCATTTTTTATATTTTTGTTGGAGTTAAAACTTTAAAAAATAAGTTTTTTCTTACTGAAATATTATAGTTTTTTAGGAAAACAATAAAATTATCAGTAAACTAACTACTAAATACACATAACTTAAATTACATGATACGCACTGTAAAGACACGCCTTATTTTCATTCATTCCCACCAGCGTGAATTTCATGATAGGCTAGCAACTAGGTGATCAACCAACCAGCGCCAAAGTGTTAGTTGATCGTCAGATATATTCCATCCAGATACGATTTGCATGCATCTTCTACAGAGAATATAACGTCTGCCAGCATTTCCTACTGTATCGATTCGCAGATATTTGAAGTATCGATAGTGGTGAGCCAATTCTCTCATAAATGGCGCTGAGTGTCCGTGACCGTTTAGTACTAAAACAAGATACTAGCCGAGTACAGAGAGAGCTCTGTTCTCCAGAATCGCCCCAATTTCCGCCGTCAGCAGACAGTCGGTTCTTCTCTTTGTCCGCTCGTCTCGTAGGGTGAGGGGAGGCGGGCCCGCTCCTCTGTTCCTTTTATCTCACTGCTTTGTTGGCTCCTTTGTCTCGCTCTTGTCTCTATTAAAATTACGACGGAGTGACGCGTGTTTCTCCAAGCCCTACACTCTTTACTGGACAGCCATTTTCCGGAGACAATATGAGCTTAAAAAAAGCAGTAGAAATATGTAATTAATTTTTTAAACAGCTCCAAATGTCATTTCCAAATTTTTAGTATAAGTATAACACGTAAACTAAATATATTTTATACGTTTTTCAACTGTTTAAGCTGTGGCCACAATAATTTATTTATTCAAATGTTTATTTTTTAGCCTGGCAAGATTAGAGCTGTCAAGCTGTTTGTTACATCTTACCAGGTGTTTACAATAAATAATTTACACCTTACGAAAACTAACTGTATAAAATAATTACACTGCCAGAACATTATGACTTCCTACCTACTATCCATACAAATCCGCCCAGGCGATAGCAACATCACGTGACGAGGAATGACTGCTAGTCAGACTCACGCACGGTGCATGTAGTATCAGTGAGCGTGCTATCCGTGTTTAGAATTGGGAAGGTGCGCGATGTATTTGAGTTTGACCTAGAACAGATTGTGATGGCCCGCCTCGGCACCACTTGTCGGGTGTTCGAGGAGTGCTGTGGCGAGTGTCTTCAACCAGTAGCGAAACCAAGGTGAAACCACGTCAAGATGTCGATGGGTTGAGCGGCTACCCCTCATTACAGATGTCGAACGTCGTAGGCTGGGCAGACTGGGAAAACAGTACAGGCGGCGAATTTTTACGGAACTAACATCAGACTATAATACTGGGTAGAGTACAAGTTTGTCTGAACACACAGTGCATCTAACACTCCTAACGATGGGCCTCCGTAGACGACGACTCATCCATGTGCCAATGTTAACACCACGACATTGGCAACAACGAATGAAATGGGCACGTGACCATCGTCACTGGACGTTGGCGCAGTGGAAGAGCGTTGCATGGTCTGATGAATCCTGATACGATATTAATCATACCGTTGGGAGGGTGCGAATCCGTCGGTTTCCAGGGGAGCAGCTTCTTGACACCTGTACTGCGGGATGGAGACAAGCTGGCGGCGGCTCAATAATGCTCGGGGGAACATTCACGTGGGCATCCATGGGTCTAGTGGAGCTCGTGCAAGGCACCATGATGGCCAATAAGTATCGTACACTGGTTGCAGACTACGTAATGTCACAAGGCCAGGAGTGTGATGGAGTGGTTCCAGAAACACAGTGGCGAGTTGCAATTGATGTGCTGGCCCTCCAACTCGCCAGATCTGAACCTGATCGAACACATCTTGGATGTGACTGAACGTGGCGTCAGATCTCATCGCCTCCTTCCACGAAATTACGGGAATTAGTCGACTTGTGTGTGCAGATGTGGTGCCAACTCCCTCCAGCGACCTACCAAGGCATCATTGCTTCCATGCCAAGACGCGTCGCCGCTGTTATCCGTGCCAATGGCGGACATACCACATACCGGCTATTAGGTAGGTGGTCATAATGTTCTGGCTGATCCCTGTATTTTCACATTTTGCTTAAATTAAGTTAATAACTAAAATACTTATCTATTTCTTAAGGGGACCACACCGTGGTTCAGGTCGAAAAAAATAGATTTTAGTTTTTCATCATATTTCGATAGATAAATGTATTCTTTAAGTATCCCGAAAAGGATTTCGCAGAAAAAAAATTTCTTGCATTTAAATAACATTTTCCTACCACTTGAATTTCGGTGCCACGCCCACTTTTCTGCATATATTTTAGACCGTTATAATCCCTATATTGCACAGTAGGGATTTTTTTTTTTTTCTGACTCCTGAGTGTGCTGGCTATCTTTGGAGGGCAACGATCAGTATTCTCTTGTTTCTGCTATTTTTGAACAACACCCCTTGAAACAAGCTGTTAGTTTTGTTTGAGTGCGTTTGCGAGCAGTTGTTTTCTTTAAAGCCAATTTCCCGCAAACTAAAATTTTCAGTACATATGCCCCATTATATCAGAAACTATCATAGATAAATGAATGAAATTTTCAGAGACTCTGCATAACATAAAAAGCTACCTCTGGTACTACATTCATTAATATTCCCCCATTAGGAAGTTCACAAAAAATATTTTCTGCAGAAAAAACTTAATATTTTTGTTAATAAATTTTAAAAAAGTATTTCTTAAAAACTTTCACATGAATAAAGTAGATTTTAGTACAGTTGAATCTATTAGCATCATGTAACATACAGTAAAAATATTAAGGTCTTGCATCAAATAGTTTTTTTCAGAAATGGGTCAAATATTTGCCTAAATTAACATGGGTTAGATAGGCTGGGTGTGGTCCCCTTAATAATATTGAAATTTGACTACGAGATATTAAATAGAAAGTAATGCTAGAAAATAATAAACTAATGCTATTGAAGACTGAAGAAGAAAACAGTACAAATTAAATACTAGTGAGGCTGTAGAAACATGTGGAAGAGGCACAAAGTAGTACAAGTGGTGGCAGAACAAATTTGTAAAAACTGTCTAAATTAATACAATTCAATTCTATAGATAATTTTTAGGTGTTAGAAATGGTTGTTTTAGCTAGTGCTCGGACCGCTTATAATAATGCTTGGACGAAAGTCTTTGATGTGTTTGTCCCTTTAGTGACAATGGCATCATGAACAATGTTTTACTTTGGTCTGACTTGTTCCAAATATCCGCACCTCTTTCTTTTTGTTGAAGTTAGCTTCTGAAAAGAGCTGTGCAGAATCCTGTGTTCGGTAACAGAATGTCCCAGAACCGAATGCGTTCAGAAGGACTATAATAACGTACACTAAAACATTTTCTCGATTATTTAACGGAAAATAATTGTCTGAATATTTCGTGGTAAGGTCTCTGACTGGCATCTCTGGTTCACATATCGTTGACTACAAACATTGGCATCGCATTGTGTTTAGCGATGAATCGCGGATCTGCACTACCTCGGATGACCATCGTCGGCAAGTATGGCGGTGACATTCAGAGAGTTCCCTTTCTTCCATGTTTTGGAGACGCACAGCGATGTTACTCCATTGTGTCGGGAGCCATCCGGTATCACTTCATATCACGACTGGTTGTGACTGAAGGAATTCTGACAGCACACAGTGGTACGTCACGGACATTCTTTTCAGGCCATTTATCAACAGAACAATGCTTTCCCACACACGGCTCGTGTCTCTCTCTATAAACAGTCTGCGTGATGTTCAGGTACTCCCGTGGCCAGCAAGATTCCCAGAACTCTTTCCGATAGAATATTTGTGGGACCAACTCGGACGTGAACTCCGTCCTAATGCCAGTATCCAGGATATCAGTGACCAATTACAACAGTTGTGGACCAGTTTACCTCAGGAGATGGACAGTGAATGCACCCAGGCCAGAGAGGGTGCAACGTACGCTGATTGGTGTGCTCATACTTCCAAGTTCATTGCAAATTTGACTAATCCCATGTAGCTTCATTCTGTTTCCTTGACTTTTTTTTAGGATGACATGTAATTGAAATTGGCAATAACATATTTACTGTCATCTTGAAGATGTTGAGGAACTCCCGTAGCAAGCAAGATCCCCAGATTTGTCCCCGATAGAATATTTGTGAGGCCAATTCGGAAGTCAACTTCGTCCCAGTGCCTGTATCCAGAATACCTATTAACGGTTACAAATAGTTGTGTACTGTTTTGCGTCAGGAGAGGTTTCAACGACTTTATGACAACCTTACCAACCGGGTCGGTACATGCATCTAGGTCAGACGGTATGCAATGTGATACTGATTAGTGAGCTCATACTTTCAAGTTCTTGTATTTGTAATCACTGAAATAACATAACATGCTATCTCAAACCGTGAAGTTTCATTTAGTTTCCTCCTGCTCTTCTAGATGATACACTTTTTTGGTCAAAGAGTGAATATCAGGAAATCGAGTGTTCTCAGCTGTAGCCTTATATCGAGAGTCCAGTAGATTTTAGCCAGATGGGCCGTGCTGTCGGAGCCCGAAGCAACTTCTCGCGTCTCTGTACGCCCAGCTCGTGAATGCCGGCTGTTGTCAGTGATTTGTGCGCGTTTTAATTGGCCGTCGCGGTCGAGGCGGAGCCATTTGTCGCCGCCGAGCTGAGGGACAGACCATCTGTCTGCGTCAAGGTGTCAAGGCGGACGCCGGCGCGACGCGAGACCATAAATACGAGCCACCTGCAGTCGGCGACACGCTGCTGTGCCGGGAATGCTGCACTGCAGCTACCCAAAGCGGAGCCTCAACCTCGATGATCCTTACAGTATAGTTCAAGCTGTACCGCCCACCAGTGGGCGTCGAACAGATCATAGCGGGGCTTTTCTGGTTCAAGAATAATTTAGGAGGCGTTGAGCACCAACCGCCGCCACCTGCAACAAGAATTATATCCATACTAGAGTAAAGCCCATTCCACGGGCACCGTTCGTGGCTAGTGACAAATGCATACTGATAACCACATCATTAGTTGTGATAAAAAGTACCTTTATACATAGTAAATTCCCTCTTTACCCCTCGCGAACAAAGACCATTAACGAAATTGGTGAGTAAAATATGTAAAAAGTGAATAAAACGTAATAAATAAATTTTGATTAAGCAGTAACACTAGCTGAAGTTTTAATTAAATTAAAATTTAGCATAGGCCGGAATGAGATTTTGCATCCGTGGTTACCAATAGCAGAGACAATAATAAATTTAAGTTTCTTAAATGTTATTTTCATTAGCGTCATGTTACTGAAAAGTAATCGTAGTTCCAGGTTTTTGCAGCCAAATGTTTTTTACATTTTTTTTTAAGTACAAAATGCTACGAAAAGCAAACTTTATAACAGTATTATGGCAATTAATTTAATAGCAGATTCTTCTTGGTTTAATTAATACGGTAATTAAGTAGCCCACGATACAATTCAGTTTAAATTTCCGTTTATTTTTATCAAACACGATGTCAACGATACATGTTACATGCATTCATACAATCCAGAGATTGCATACAACACTACTAACGCAGTCCTTGGCAGTCGCAAAGTGAATCTGTATAAACTACTAATGTCCTTCTGCTGATTTATTTATATAGGCTCTACCGAAATTTCTAGAACTCTTCAAAAGCTTCCGCCAGATATTTCTCGAACATTAACAATTGAAACATATTAAAAACAATCAGAATTAATACATAATCATTTAACATAATTACAAAATGGTCAGAAATGGAAATTAAAGATACTTAAACACAAAATTATTTTAAACTGTAGAAAATTGTCCTTAGACATCGTAACTTGCATCAATACTTAGAATTACAAACATTTAAGCAATTTTCTTGCACAATTCGGTTCTTAAACATATTAAATGGCCTTTAAATAATTTCTTTTCATAAAAGTCTATATACATTGATTTACAGGATTTACAAACATTACATATAAAATTCTAGCTTACTACAAATGATTCATAAAATACAATTCTAATTAAAGTTCAGGTATGAGGGCTGTTACAAGTTGTGTAACAGTTGCAGTAACTATGTACATAATTTCTGATTTATAATATCTCTGGTGGCTATTATTTTAGAATATCGTTGTTGAATTACTTATACATAGTCTTATCCTTGATGATTTAAAGCTGCATAAAAAGTTAAACTTAAATCTCATTTAATAGCTAACACGTGTATCAAAAACTAATGGTATCATCTATGATGGAAGTAGGAATTTATTCTAGAAAAGCTTGTAAGGAAAAATGAATCAGATTCGTTTTTAATTATATCTTTTGTGATATGAGTACCCTACTCTGGTTAGATTATCAGAGTATTTGGCTAGGAATTTATTTAAATAAATGCATTTTACTTGATAGCGACTATAATTTCGAAAACGGATAACTGTTATTTATTTGACTGATACATTTCACGATTACGTACGTTTCGTGTAAACTTTCTCAGAGTTTTTTTTTATATATAAACTTCATTGTTGCTTATCTTCTGTGAAAAAAATTCTTAGTTTATGCTTTAACCTAGTTCTTATAACTGATACAGAAAATATAGCGGAAACAACGAATACTCTTCTCCTTACATGAATTTACGTAAATAAACAAAAAGCAACATGAACGAACAATTGTAACTTTATGGTGATTGTTGAATCGCGAGTGACGGCTGGCACGTGACCGTTCTCTAGCCAATAGCTATAGATGACGCGCGCAGTCTCCAGATAACGCATTTTATATAAGAGGATACTGGGTTTTTTATCCGTCTATTGCAGCTAAAAAAAAAAAAAAAAAAAAAAAAAAAAAAAAAAAAAAAAAAAAAAAAAAAACCGTAAGGCTATCACAAACGGCGAAAAATTCGATATAAAGAGCACATTCTACCTATGCAGAACATTTAATTGAAAACAAACACGAACACACAGAAATGGGAACAGACATGCAAATATTGATGATCAACAACCACAGGAAAAACATGCTGACAATTCAAGAATATTTTCATATACAAAAGGCACTAAATGAAGAGGAAAATGTGATCAATGAATACGTCCATCTCACGAACCAGACATAATTTAGGGCACTAAAATGAACTCGCATTCAAACACACCGCTATAGCAAAGATAAAACTTAACTACATGAAGGAAAACAAATTAGGTTGGTAATACATGTGCCATAGACAGTTAGCATCTTTGAGAAACAAACTCAACTAATAACAAAAGCTTGTTTCAGTAGCTACGTTCGAATATTAACGTGTGTAAATATGTTGCTACACAAAATTGTACAGTGGGTAAAAATCTCAAGAGGAAAACTGATATGGAACAGTTTTCAAATATTAATGCAATATACATAACTATAAGTAAAGTAAAATAGGCTACAAATAACACTTATTAACAGGTTTATACCTATATTATTAGATAAAAATTATGATAAACATCAAAACTTGTAGATAACTTGTTTTAGGGCACTGAAGATGATATAATAAACAGAAACACGTATGCGATAACGAAATTTCATTATGTTTGCTGCAATAGACGGATATGAAAACCGTGTATTAGTGTAACAGCTAAGGAAAACGGCCTAAATATCGAAAAATATTAAGAATTTTATCAGTTTTTCAACTTCTGCATCAAAGAAGTTTTAAAATTCATTCCCATGATCATAAGTGGCAAAAACAGAGTTTATCGCAGTCAGAAATTTATAAGCTAAGAAAATAAACATTATTCTAGTAATATGATGCAGTGATTTAAGATTGCTGATGACAAATAAGGCACAAAATGTCAAAAAATTAGTGGCATTACAGCCCTCTGATTTTCATACTGCGTATTTGTTAGTGAAGGGATCACTGGAATGTACGATTAATTTAACTTGAACAATAACCTAATATCGATATTATCTTCTAATAGAATAATTTGAGAAATCTGTCATTGTTTTCAATATATGATATTATTCACTTCACCTATGAGGGTAGATACAGAATCAAAGTTTCAAAATGTGGGACAATAACCTAAATGGTTCTCAGGATCACAGGTCACCTCTGCAGGTTATGGCCAACGGGTTTGCCTTAGCACCCTCCCGCTGGCAGTATGGTAACCATAGCGATCTAACCCGGTTAGACGCGCCTAGCTAAGGTCCCGAGGCTAGAAGCTAGCAGGCTACCACACACCCAAGATCCCCGAGCAGTTGTAGAATGATGAGTGGAAAGGTCAGTTTGGCTTACTTGAATATTGTTATTTGAGAGGCGTAGCACCCCGAGAGGGTTTAGCGCTTCTGTGGGGCTTATGCTAGAAATAGTAATGACACAGGATTAGGCTCATGCCCATACTTGGTATTAATTCTAGTCTTACAATATGGCTTGATCATAACGGGTTAGAGCACTACATCTACATTTACATATATACTTTGCAATTCACAAAATTGTGGGTGGCAGAGGGTGCACAGTACCAAAACTAATCTTTTTGTCGTGCATTCCAATCCCTAATGGTACGAGGGAAAAAGGAATTCATATAAGAATCATTGCGGCACCTTATTTCTCTAATCTTATCTTTCCTGTCATTCCGGCTCAAATAGGTTGGTGAACGAAGTATTTAATTACACTCGTAAGTGAAAGTGGGAGTACACATTTTTACCAACAAGTTTAAATGAAACGTGCGTCGTCTATATACCAGAGACTCCCAGCCTAGTCTACTAATCAGTTCTGTGATGCTTTCATAAAGACTGTAGCAAGCGGTCACGAATCTAGAATCTCTTCTCTGTACTTTCTCTATACTTTCGATCAACCCCTTAAGAAACGGATCCCAAATGGTACAACAATAGTCCAAATGTGGACGCACAAGAGATTTGTACGCTATCTCCTTTGTTTGTTCATTACAATTTTTCAAGATTCGACCTATGAATCGCAACCTACAATTAGCTCTACCTACTAACGAATTAATGTTTATGTCCAATTTCATGTTCTTTTGTACTGTTACTCCCAAATATTTCATAGAATCACCTTTATCAATAACTGAATTGTTTAACTCGTATTTCTGAAAAATTGGATTCTTTTTGTTAGTTATGCTCATTGTCTTACACTTTTTACAATTTAGTGTAAGTTGCCACTCAGCGCACCATGCCAAAATAACATCCAGATCACGCTGAATTTCTAAGCAATCGGCCAAATTCCTTACTTCCCTATAAATAACCACATCATCAGCAAACAATCTAAAATGGCTTTTCACTTTGTCTCCGAGATCGTTTATAAAAATTAAGAAAAGAAGTGGTCCTATTATACTTCCTTGAGGTACACCCGATGTAACATCTAGATTACAAGAACTTTCTCCTTCAACGACGACATACTTCGACCGACCAGTTAGAAAATCCTTTATGCACTCACAAAGCTGATCCGATATACCGTACGCCCGAAGCTTCGCGAAAAGGTGGTTGTGTGGCACAGAGTCAAAGGCTTTCTGAAAATCTAAAAAAAATTGTATCTACTTGTGAACCAGCATCAATAACTTTCATTACGTCGTGCGTAAATAGGGTCAGCACTATGGGTTACATTATTTGTTACAAGATGGGTAGTCCGTGTTTTTTCTTCTCTTTCTGAAAATGGGACTGTATGTATTTTTATTTTCGAAAGGGGGTGGCGTGTAACTTCTTTTTATCGAAAAGGGGGTGGTAGGCCAAAAATAGTTGGGAATCTATGGTTTACACAAAATACGAGAAACGCACACCGCAACCTTGCAACAAGGAATTTCACACCTGGGGCGGTTATAATCCGGTGTAGGATTTGATACACCTCACTTCTCCGTCCATCATGCTGTAGCGCCCGTCATCATCATCTGTGTCAGGTTCAGGGTCTCTCTGGAACACAATTTCCTCAAATTATTCCTTCTATTATTCCTTCTCTTTAACCACTGTAAAATTACCTCTTCACTTTGGCAAACTTTCTCCTCCTCCTCCTCTAATCCATCTGCCTTCGAGTAATCGTACAGCACTCTTTCATTTCAAATTCATATAACACATTTTTACTGTGACACGTTCTTTATTAATCCTGTTTATGTGATTGTAACAAAATATTTTCTAACGATGTTTTCTTTTCCGTACGGACAGCTGATTTGCATGTGCATATTGTGGAGTAGAGTTGTAGTGTACGCTGTACATATATTAATCACACTACACCTTGCACCATTTATTGGTGAGAGCTGTAAATGTCCGCTAAAACTTGCATTCGTAATAAGAGCTGGGCGCCAGGAATTACTTCCACATGAAATTAATAAATATTCTCCCTGCAATAATTATTTTAATAATAACAATGCAAGTAGCTAATTATCCATTAAGCATTGGAAATGGGAGATTTCAAATAATGAAAACGGCAATCTACCATTAATTACATTATATTTATTATGTGCAAAGAAAAATTACTTTATGCACAAATTGTAATGATAATGTCATTGGAACCAATGCAAAACAACAACAAAATGAAATTAAATACAAGTTGGATACGAAGCAGAGGGATAGCAGACCATTTACAATGATAATTTAGCTCAGTTCAGAGAGTGAGAACCTCTTTATCTTGATGAAGGCCGTTACTGGGCTTTGCAACACAGTTTTTGGGGTCTCGACAGTTTCAGACAAAGATTTGCGGTAGCAGGTACTTGGAAATATTACCGTGGCTGTATTCCTTGGCGACGAAGGAGGCTTGAAGGAGACCACCACAAGAGATCTTCACAACAATCAAGAATTACCGGATGGTAGTTACCACCAGGCACGTTACTTAGTAACTCACGTGTGTGTGAGGTCGCACTGATACACTCTCGGCAACACACAAAGCAGAGCGGCACAAATTTGCATACGCCGCACACTAGTAGTCAGCCCGTCGCTATGGAAGGCTGTCTTAGTCGCCGCGGGTGTCGAACCTACGTCGACCCGCTCAGAAGCTCCCTCCTTCACACAAGCACCCGACGCGACGGTGTCTCGGAGCAAAGTCTCGCCTCCCGCGTTGTATGGAAAGCAGAGAAATCGTATTAGACCGCGTGAAACCACACAGGGGCTGTGATTGGCTCACACACACACACACACACACACACACCCTCTTCGGCACTACTTTTGTCCATATTTTCGCGGAACATGTTCCTCTCTCTCGCCTAATGGAAAATTTCCGCCGCGACACCTGTGTCTTTAAATCCCATTCAGTAAACATTCCGAGCCGCGCTACCTGAGGTACCGTTACGGCCCAGTGCTGTCCGACACGAAGCACCTATGCAGGAATATTTGCTTGCAAAATGAAGCATTCGAAATGCGGAATGCTTCAGAGTCTAGTTGCTGCATGTCCTAGTTTTGTTACCACGGCCAGCGTTCCACAAATTTTCCTTTCTCTTAACGGCTATTATAGAAATGTATAACAATCTCTACTCTCATTACACTGGCCTAATTTATTGGAGGGAAGTCTTATGATGCCATCTGTCTGTGAAACGTGTAACTTCGTGTGTTCTGTATGATAAGTGTATTTTTGTTTGTGAAATCTTTAGTTTATGAGACGGAGATTCGGATCATCCCGGCATTCACACAGACAATTCGTCACGCCGGAAAACGCCAACCACCAACATAGATACTTGCGGGAAACCACCTAAAAATGGCGGGACAGTACGCGGTGGCCTGTGCTCGTGCTCGGTCCCCTTGTACCTCCCTGATACAGTTTGTGACGTCTCACTACGCTTTATTTCCCCCCTTTTTTTTAATTGTCATTTTACTATCTCGGTCATCTGAAAGTGTGCGCCTGTTTCTTCGAGTTAGAACATGCTAGTTCGTGTGGCGACAACACAGCAGTGACACAACCACCCATATTCTCAGCCGGACTCGAACCAGCAACCCTGGCAACGTGAGGCCAGCGCACTGAGCCACACTGACAGACATAACACAGACACTTCACTCCCTGATCGATTTCAGTTCTTCTGACACACTCGAGAATACTCAAGCTTCTCTGCTACTTTCATTTATTCATTTCCTGTCTCTCCTATTTATTTCTGTCAAACTTACCACTTACTTGAATGCTTCTCACCTCCGCATATAACTTCCGGAAGTCTAGCGACCATTTTGCCTTGACTCCGCGCTGTTCAAAGTCAGCGCCCTATCGTTGAAACTATTCTTGCGTCTCTCTTGTATCGAACTCAAAAACCTTCTTTTATACTCAAAATGTACAGTAAATGCAGATTAAATTTCTCAAGTTTGCCCAACTCAAAGTTTTTCAGCTCTTGAAAAGACACAAAAGTGATTCCTAAATTGAAATCAAGCTCCCCAATATGAATTAGAACTATAATCCTAGAGATTGATGAATGAAGTATGCAAATGCAATTTGAATCGGAAATTGCCGTTTAGTGCATGACTGTGATCCAACCACAAGTGTAGCTCCCACTAAACCATTGATATCCAATAAGGAGTAATTGTCAAACTGAACCAATATTATGAACGGTTTTAAATTTTGATCATGGTTCTGTAGTACCACATTTCAAAGGCCACAATATTATTTTTACTGCTATTCATACGGCCAATTAAGATTAACTTCCATTAAATGTTGAGGTCCATATACACAACTTTAAAAAGTTCCTTCTTAGCCTTATGTGAATGATCGATGCTAAAAGATTTCTCTTTTTGAAAAAGGATCGTTTGAGATCATCGATGGTTTCGGCCAACAGCTGTAATATTGCCCCAGAAATAATGAAATCTGTTTCATTTTATGTACCACATCTTATTCTGTTTTTATAATGGTTTAGTTTACATTTAGTCCGAATTCTTGAACCAGTATTTTATTCTCGCCGTTCGGATAGCAGGGCGGTCGGACGGGTGATTGAGCCTGCTTCCTCCCGAAAGTGAGCCGTGAGCTTTAACCGCTTACCCACTAGGCTCGTTGAAACACTTACAAGTTACATAAAATAAAAAATAAAAAAATTGTTAATGTTATCGGTATTTTTTGTCAGTATCTTAACATGGAGAAATCACTAGTTCGCAAAATCATAATTCTACAGAATTGAAGCAAAGAGAAACGCATTATTAAACTTAAAATTTAATTTCATGTACTGCTTCAAAAATATTATTGGATCTACTTTGTTTTACGAATTTTGGCGGTTATTTTTTACTTTGGGATTTAAGGCACGTCAAAATCTGGGTCATCAAAGCTAGGAGAGGATGCGGAGCAAGGATCGGGAAGGAATTCGGCCTTGGACTTTTGACTGAACCATCTCAGAATCCCCCTGGAGTGATTTCGAGAAACTAAGGAAAACCGAAATCTGGATGGCAGGAAGGAGATTTGAACCTTCGTCCTCCCGAATGTAAGACAAAAGCGTTACCGCTCTCCCAACAGCCTGGGTTTTGTTCCACGGTTAACACGTCTTGGTTGTGATAGGTCACTCCCCTCCATCGTTGTCAATAGAGTCTGGGCCTCACCAAAGACGAGGCTGTCACTGGACATGACAGCGGCCGCCTCCTCGTACCAACTTGCTGTCGACAAATTCGATTAGACGGGAAACTGTCTTCAGCGTAAATTCGCCGGCAAACAACTTCTCCCGTTAAAAAAAAATCGAGCTGCAGTCACCGAATTACACTGTAAATGCGCTATAAGCTGGGGCTAATTCACTTAAGCCGATTTTCCATCCAAAAGCGCGAGGTCTTTGTGACGTCGGATTCGCCGCTCGTTTACATGTTTTGTTGCCGTATCCTGTTAGTCTTCATAAACAAAGTATTACGAACTCCTAATAGAGTTATCTTTTCTGCAAGCAACACACAATATCCGATTCTGAAAATAAAACAGGAAATGAATTATATCATGGTTGATCTGTATCAAATTATTCATACCTTCTTGACGCAGTAAGTTTGATCAAGAAATACGCGATGATAAAAATGTAAGCGTCAAATATAGTTTCTGTGTAATAGCTTCGTGATTATTAGACATTTTAATACTTGATAGAAGAGGAATTAGAAGTGGTTATCCCCTTAACAATATACAGAACTGCATATTCTAAGGGTGAAAACATGCCGAGCAGCTCGCGCTGAAGGTCGCGGCCGCGGTGGCGGTAGATGTTTCATCCACGTGAATCAAAAGCATTGTTAGTAATGAGTAGGGCCCGGATATATATGCACGTAAAACATCTAATATATGCATGCAAATATGCACAAAAAAGTCCTAAAATATGCACTAACAATTAAAGAATATGCACTAACAATTAACGAATCTACACTAACAATTAACGAATATACACTAACAATTAACGAACATGGACTAACTATTAAAGAATATACAGTTATCAAATGATTTATTTTATGTCAACTCACTGATATACACGTTTCATTCCTTACAAAATGATGAATCACAATATGTTACCAACAGTTTTTCAATGTTTTCAGGGGTCAAAGATTTTCTGTTGTCAGACAAAATTAGTTTATAAGCCGAAAATGATCGTTCCACGTCAACGGACGTTATTGGGCAATACTTGTACGATGGTGCTGACTGTTCGGAACATTCATCTGGCAAAGATTGTGTGGTTCCACTTAAATACGTATTAATTGATTGAATCTTTTGCAGACCTGGGTTTGAGTCTAACACCCTGCTGAGTTTAGATTTAACTTTTTCTCCAATTTCACCAGGGACGGCATTTAAAGAAGAAATTGTTTTGTGAAGCAACTGAATAGACTCGTGAAGGGGTGCACCGCTAGTTTCTAGACCCTTAATAGCATTAGAAAGTGACGAATAGTGTACATGGATGAAATTGATATCTCGATATACAGTATCACAATCAAATGCGCACTTTGCTTCACGAACACACGCAGCACGATCGTCATGACCAATACTTGTAACCACATCTTTCACTTGATGAAAGTTCTCCTGGTAGAACAGCACTGCAGACAACCAAGTTCCCCATCTAGTGAGAACAGGTTCCGGTGGAAGAGGAACCTCAGGCAGACGATCCTTATAAAACTGTACACGCGCTGGTGCTTTTAGGAACACTTTTTTCCACTTGAAATTACTTTGTTAACTGAAGGAAATAGAGAACGTATCTCTTCTGCAATGCGATGTAATCCATGCGCCAAACATGTAACATGGATCAGATTGGGGAAAAACACTCGAAGCGACTGACCAGCTTTTAACATATATGAAGCTGCGTCTGTGATTAAAACACGCACCTTGTAACAATCACTCTCCGATTCAGTAGGCCACAGAAGTCGCAGGGAATCGTTTATAAATCTTGCAATTGTACTGTGGTTGGTTTTCTCTAACACTTTGGTTGAAAGTAAATGTGGGTTTCCGGGTTCTTCTTGACATAGTTTGCCCACTATAAAGTTCGCTACGTATCGGCCACATGAATCGGTTGTTTCATCTACCGATATCCAGACACAGTTCCCTCCTATGTCAGACCGAATTGAATCCAGGACAGAATCGTGTAGAGAGAGCAAATAATTTTTCCTGAGGGTGGATTCATCCGGTATCCTTTGATTAACACAATACTTTTGAAGAAATGCTCGTAGATCTGGATTATTCAATTTATGCAGCGGGATATTGCTGCATACAAAAGCCTTACACAGGTCAGCAGAGAATGTATTAACAGACCGTGATACCTGAGTTAAAAGTAGCTGTTGCGTGTTCCTATTCTTTTCTTTTGACCTGAGATGTACAGCTGTTTTAGAATGCTGTTCAAGTTGAAATTTTTTTTCACATTTTATATTCTTCTCACATACTTGACAGTACACAACTTCACCGTCACTAGAATAGTCACTGTTGCCTGAAATCCACTGCTTAATTAAAACTGATCTTGTGCATTTTTCTTTAGGCATTTTTGGAGTCAGATTAAAGAAACTTAATCTTAGCACACGAACACTCCTGTCAACACAAACTTTGAGAGGCTACTGTTTTTGGAAAGGAATGTACACGTCCCTTTAAAAGTACGAATCCCTCAGGTCTGGAAGCCAGGAATCTGTTCTCAGGAAAACTGGCTCGTACCGCAATTAGGGGAATATTCCCGAAAAGATTAAAGAAAACCGCTGGCCTTCCCGGTAGTTGTCGCACGAATAAACACACTGGTAGATAACGAATATTCCAAGTGGGGGTAAATACTTGTGACTGTCGTCTCCTCAAACAAGAATTTGCCGCCTGAGGGAGAATAGAGCTATTCTTTGATTTTGCCGACCCCACCCGCCCTTCCCGTGAATGTTACCGCTCAGGGCAGTAGAGAAGGTCGCCGCCACACAAATTTTCCATTTGCAGCACCTCCAAACATGTCACTGTGTGAGTTTGGATAAGGTAGAAAATTCTCTACATGTGAATGCCAGTACAAAAAAATCCTGTTTACTCCAAGAATTTAACTTACTTGTTGCGGTTGCCAAGGATGTCCAACATACAGGTACATTAGGCTTTACAGTTTCTTCAGAAGTATCGGATATTCAGTTATGAGATGAAATAAAAGCTAAAATATGCACATATCCATAAAATATGCACTAACCCTCAAAATATGCATTTGCATATGCGCATATGCTTTTTTGAAAAATCCGGGCCCTAGTAATGAGTCAGCGCACGCCGAGGCGGTCGCGGTCGCCGTCGCTGCTCGCCATTCAGCTGCAGGTCGATGCCAGAACAAACTATTTTGTTTTCTCCTCGCGGCCTAGCGCGCCGCTGGAGGTCTGCTTGGCGCTGATTGGCTGAGCTATGTCAAGGCCACGCGATCCAGCTGCTACACTTGATTACGCAGCTCGGCTTTCGTATTATACAGAGTGGTGTTGTTTAATTTTGTCTTGTTCTAAATATTGATTTATTTAATGGATGTCATTTCGTTTTATACAACTGCAGACATAAATTAACAATGTACTGACATTGAAAATGCTACATTCTGTATTAAATAAATTATTGATGAAATATTAAGTACAGATTTTTATAAATTGGACAACTACCGAAAAGTTAATGTTTCAAGCAATTAGATAGTCAGCGGTAAATAAATTACAACAAATTTTATAATAATATTAATATTTAATTAAATTCCAATTCAGCGCACGCTCCGGTTTTCAATTTTCCTACGCACCCAGCTTTCCTCCTTTCCTGCTCCCACCAACATTTGCCCTAATTGAAATAATTATCTATTGTTGATGAAGTGATTGACTATTCAGAAATTATTACACATCATATACCGACGAATATGGAACATCAGACAATTCTGTCCAACAATCATTATAAATTTAAAGAAAGTAAAAAAAAAAAAAATTCGTGTTAATTATTGTTTAAAATAAACTGTTGACTGATTTTGAAATGGAAAATTCTGATTTTTAAATAGAAATTCTGATTTTGGATTGATAAATATTAGATTTGACTCGAAAATGTTTTGTTAAACGGTATATTACTTTATTTACAATAATTACCATTAATTTATAGTCAGGACGAGTTTTCACTCAGCATATATTGGATTGTTGTGGTAACTGTTATAAACATTTGTCTTCAGTTTGTCCAGGATTTTACCGTTAAGTTTGTGGTGTGTTTCGTAGGTGGGTATGGAATTAGTCTGGATGATTTTTCAGATCCTGATTTAAATGGTGAAATTCACCAAGCGTTTGTCTACGTTCATTTATTTGCTGTTAACTGTACTTTCCGATACCAGCCGTAGAAAGTAGCCACCACTTTGTGGCTACTGACAGACCATTATCATCCCTATCGTTATCGCTTCCACAAATAATTGGAGATCAAATAACGTAAATGATACTCGTATTAAACACAAAATATTAACAATTTACAACGTGTGGCACCTACAAGCATTTTAAAAACACTGGTGAACACTAGCAGCAGTACCTCGACATCTAGCTTACCCTCCAGCGCGAGCTGCGCGGCATGTTTTTGCCCATCTACCGCGACATCGACCTACAGCGCGACCGCCACCGCCACCTGCACGGCGACCTACTCGGCATGTTTTCACCCTAAGACATATGAAGAAAATGACTGTCGGCTATACCCTGTTCACTCCCACCTGGCGGCTCAAGGTCATGTTCCCCTGGCCTCCCTCCTCACCTCGCCACCCCTTCCCTTCCTACATCTCGTACCTGACCACTGTGTCCAAGTAAGCGTGAGGCAAATTTCCCCTTTCTATGTAGGGGTAAAGGCAGCGGAGTGGGGGTAGAGCAGAGTGACCTTGAGCCGCCTCTGTTAACTGAACAGGCTATTGATTATAGAGAGCATGCTCGACAACGAAGAGGACAACATTATGTTGAAAGTCATAGAAGTATTGGTGAAAGTTGATAAAGATATTGTTGATCAAATCGTAGAAGAGAAACACTAAACAATAAAAAGCAGAAAACGAGGTGCGGAGAGCATGACGAAGTGTCTAGTCGGTAGCTCGTACAAGTAGATGGTGACTGTGCAACGAACAACGCTTGCTGATTTTATAAATTACTATCTGACCCGGCAATGCTTCACTATTGCTGGACTTGAGCAGGCACATAGATTAAATGAAAAAATATTTACATATAAATTTTAAACTGCTGTTTCATTCATTTTCAGTTGGAAAGGGTGAGAGGGGATGCGCTTTGGAAAACATATGGAGGCAGTATTTTTCTGTTTGTTTCAAAGTATAAGTGTGCAAATTCCCATTGAAATCTGATGAAATATGTGGGTTTGACTAAATTATGGGGAGGAGGTGTGGGGTTTTTAATTTTTTTTTACAGGAACCTTCTCCATCATCCCGTCGACAACTCACCAAAGCTTCACCGTAAACGGACGAACGGTTTGCGGATTTGTTTAAATTATGGGTGTTATGGGGAAGAGGGGGTAATTAAGGTGGTGGAAAGAGAGGAGAGGGATTGGGTTTTTGTGAAATTAATGTGTACAGTATTTCTCCCTCTTTTTTAAAGTGTAAGTGTACAAATTCATATCTAAATCGGATAAAATATGTGCTTTGCCTAAATTATGGGATGAAAACGTAATGGGGTTGGAAAGGGGGAGAGGGGATGGATATTCGGAAACCATACGTAGGCAGTATTTTTCTGTTTGTTTTAAAGTATAAGTGTACAAATTCTTATCTAAATCGGATACAAAATGTGGTTTGCCTAAATTATGGGGTGAAAAGGGGGTGGAAAGGGGGAGAGGTGATGAATATTCGGAAACCATACGTAGGATGTATTTTTCTGTTTGTTTTAAAGTATAAGTGTACAAATTCTTATCTAAATCGGATAAAAAGTGTGGTTTGCCTAAATTATGGGGTTAAAACGTAATGGGGTTGGAAAGGGGGAGAGGGGGTGAATATTCGGAAACCATACGTAGGCAGTATTTTTCTGTTTGTTTTAAAGTATAAGTGTACAAATTCTTATCTAAATCGGATAAAAAATGTGGTTTGCCTAAATTATGGGGGTGGAAAGGAGGCTAGGGGATTAATATTCGGAAACCGTATGTAGGCAGTATTTTTCTGTTTGTTTTAAAGTATAAGTATACAAATTCCTATCTAAATCGGATAAAAAATGTGGTTTTGCCTAAATTATGGGGTGTTATGGGGAATAGGGGGTGACTTTTTTGATTTTTTTTTTTTTTTTTTTTCACAGGAACCTTCGCAGACGCTCACTCGAAAACTCTCCAAAGTTTCATTGCAATCTGATAAATGGTATTGGAATGCATAGAAGACGAACAAACCCACAAACATTGATTTTTATATATAAGATGACATAATTTCATTAACATCAAATTTGGGGACAGCGGAAAGTCTTTAATAAGATGTTTTAAAAATTAAACTGCCACTTAACAGTTTGTTTGGTTACGTTTTGTGCTAGAGGGCATCGTCAGTGGTTGACTGTACATAATGTTATTGTGGACAATTATGATATAAGTATTAATCACAAACAATTGTTTAGATGCAATTTCCTTACGACCATATCGGTGACTGTTACATATGGTCAGGAACATACTCTTTGGACGTTTGTGGAGTTCGCAAAGAAATAAAAGAGTCAGCAAAGTATTTAAAAAGCTACTGCGAAACGTGATGTAGAACTTCGCGTTCTCTTTTTTTTTAATATTTTATTGACCCTTGGCCTGTTGGCCATACAGTCAAGATACACTATACTTAGTGCTGTATCTTTATATATGCGCTCACATTTACATATACCCACTAAACATACATACAAGTCACTGTTCATTAAAACTTTTTAACAATAAAACAGTAACATTCTGGTGCTCTGTAAACAATAATTGTTTGGAATATTGAGGAGTAGAGTGGGTTCTACCCGGTTATATTTCTACACGGTTTCTTGTTATGAAGTGGACCATCTTCTAGTATATTGCGATATTTTCTAGAGCAAGGAGGTGGCCTACAATAACTGGATAACTTGTGTCCCAATGTTTTAGGTCTTTCCAGAAAGTGTTTGTATCTTCTTTGTAATTATTGCTTTCGAAGAATAGGTAGTTTGTATCGGGCTCGGACTCCCCGTCGCACTGACAAAGTGGGCAGTTTGCTAAATTTATTTTGTACAAGTGGCTTCCGAATCTGCCGTGATTGAATTTTAATCTCGATATTATAGTCACAGCTGTTTTGGTGGTGGCACATATTTTTTTTTAACCATTGTGTTGTTGGTATTTGCGGTTGTTTCAACCTGTAGTCTCTTCCTTTGGGTTGTTAACTAGATTGCCACATACCATTCCAGGCCTCAGTTTTTTTGTGGCGAAATATTGAGATTAAGTCCCTTCTAATCAGAAGTTCGGCTAGGTTTTCTGTTTGTGCAGCTAATTTTGCAAGAGAATCAACTCTTTCGTTGCCAGGAAGCCCGACATGTGCCTTAACACAGGTAAAGGAGGTCTTCATTCCTTGTTTATATATTTTGGTAAATAACTCCAATATATTATATAGAATTGGAATCCTTCCTCTATCCTTGATTCCATCACCCGGCTCTTGAAGTGGTGATTTGTAATCTGTAAGAATTACAGTATTTTTGGCACGTATTCCAATGCTTCAATTATCGCAAAAAGTTCAGCTGTAAAGGAGGATGTTTCGGCACGTAGCTTAAAGTTTTCATTCACTTTATGCCAAAATAATTTATTTATTTGTTTGGCCATATAAGTTTAAAGCATAGAGGTCGAAAATCAAGTTCGTTAGAATTGATAGCGTTTTGTTACTCGATATTTAGGTTTGTATAGTGCTTGATATTGACCCTGCCGTATTAAAAACACTTTGAAGATTTCAACAACGAGCAACGAGTATCTGACCTGTTCACGAGAAGTTGCTTGTTTTTGGTTTGTTACACCGAAAGAAGAACCTAAATATTGGCGTGTTTTTAATTAAATAAGAAATGTTTAGAAGAATATTGTCCGCAAAAAAGAGAAGAAAATTAATCTAAGAAAATATTATTTTCCTATGGTTAGTACAAAATAATTATTTTTTTTTACACTTACTTTCCTGGTTCATGGGAAATTCCACCGGTATAAAATCAGAGGCGGCCTTAAGGGGAGGCGAACAGGGCAATCGGTCGGGAATCGCTCTTGCAGGGGCCTTGCGCAACAACCAGTGTTAAAAAAAATGTATATTTTATCTTTAGCTATTAGTGATAACAATAAAATAAAGTTAGTAAATTATATATTAATAAGTGTCTAATGAAAATTCTCATTTAGATTTATTCAATGTCACATTCATATAATAGCAGGAGACAAGAATTGTATGAAGAACTGAATATGGTTGTCCGTGTATAAGAAGAAAACAACAGCGTCATCTCGGTGATGAGATATATAATTTAAAAAAACATTAACTGAAATGTACCCCATTATCGAATTAGTCCTGAGAATTATTGCCATCACACCTAAGACAGTTGCGGCCGCAGAAAGAACTTTTCATGGTTAAAAATTATTAAAACATGTTTGAGGAATTCGATGACACAAGATCGGTTTCCAGCCCTTTCTGGTCTTTGTATTGCAAGTGACGTAGCCCATTCGTTAGATTTTTGTGCTTCAATTAAATATTTTAGTCTTAGCAAAAGCCAAAACATCATTTTTAAATCCCAGAGTATATCTTTCAAGGCATTTATGTACTTCAGTTAATCCTTAATCATTTGTCGTCTTTATGTTTATTAACTTTTAATAAATTTTCTAATATAATACTTTAAAACTCAAAATTTATTTATTTATGACATTTGCATTTTCCGCCGATCATCAGAAACACCTACTTCCGATTCACACACTTTGCACAAAGGGCAAGGGCCTCGCAAAGATCTGTCGCCCCAAGCCTCGAAATGGCTAAGGCCGCCGCTGCATAGAATTACAGAAATTTTACAATTCATACTTCATACTCTTGTTAAAAGCGATGTCCAAAACTTTGATATTTATAGACAAAAGTGCCTAAGTGATAGAGCCACGTGTTGCTGAATAGGTTATTGATTTCATGACGGTCGGTTCACCGGTTACCGAAGGGAACAGACGTTTACACAGTTCCAGATATGACCGCATATTGAGCTAATCTAAAGCAAACACAGTTGCGCCGTGGCAGGGGTACACGCGGGGGCAGCTGTCGGACAAGTATTTATAGCTCTACAGCTGGCACGATAACTGTACGTCAATTTCCGACAGTAGCGGGTTCAACCGGATCGGATTATCTGGGCGGAAGCCGGTCCAACAGCACGCGTCAATATTTAATCTTTCCGATAGCGGCCACCTCTCTAAATGAGCGGGATTCAATACGCATAGCGTACTGATTAGAAATTGTTTGCTGATTCAGGAAACTTTATGGAAGAATCAGACTGTAGATTCTACGGTTGGAGTCAAAACGATAAGGATGTTAAAAATCCTACGAGAGAAAATTTTGACCGGTGCCTGGTTCCGACCACACTACCTCTATCCTACTGTCATAATCTTGAAATTGATGACGGATCACTTCCTCCGTAAGTACCATGTTACAGGTTTTCTAAGCTATGCATTGGAACTACTTTTACATTTTTATGTCTCTTGCAGTGAACTATGCATCGTTTCAAACATACTGCCTTATTGTTCCAAGAATGGGTTGGAGTACAAATAAGAGAAGATATTATTTGAGGTCGTAGCATAACATTTACTGTTCCGTCTACGTACTGAGACAAGTAGGCGAATATTAACGTCCAGACTTGGAATTCGGATGGACGCAGGATCCAGTCCCTGTCCAATCATCCAGATTTTGGATTTTCCATGGTTTCACGAAATCACTCCAGGGAAATAGTGTGATGGTTCCTTCAAAAGGACATTGCCAAATTCCTTCCCGTTCCTTGTTCCCCCAATTTTCTGCCATAATCGATGGGTGTTTTAATAGTTCACGTGTATTTCATTTAATATTTATCTCACTCAAATTGCTTCACATTTGGATCGTTTCTAAAAAACATAAACAAATTTCTTCTAATATTTAAAATCATTTCAGCGTTGTTCTAATTAGTAGTCATTATTGCTACATTGTTATCAGATAAAATCAAAATGTTACATTGTTTGACTTGACCTTTACTCACTATGGGTGATCTAGTTATTTGGAAAAAAATTTTGCGGCTTTCCCGAACTGTTCTGCGCAGTAAATAGCGAAGCCATTACTTTTAGTCAGCTTCACTAATTACATTTGTTCTTCTGCAGACTCATTATGCATCTAATTACTTACTAAAGTTGCAATTTAACTGCTAAGTCGTACGTTTTCTTCGAGTTATTGTTTATAGCGAAGTTGATTCCTGCCACATAAAGAATATTTCAAGAATAAATTGGAAGAATAAATAACATGACAACCGATTTAATCTATATTGAACAGATCAACAGCATGACTTAATTATTTAGTGTGTCCCTCCATTAATGAGTTCCATTATACACTTGCAGGACCAATTATAGATCGATATGTTGTGTTATAACGTGCTTTATTGAATCCAGAAGAGAATAGTTTCCCTTCCTGCCACGAGACGAGTGGTTATGAATTAATCCTGAACGGAGACAAAATACTTGTGCCTGATTTTCAGGGCATTTAAAATGAGACCTGACCAATCACTCTACTATAAGTGAAGTAATTTTGATTTTCAGTGCATTTAAAATGAGACCTGACCAATCACTCTACGATAAATCCAGTTATTGTCTAATTGGCAACCCACACTTCAGATATTTGAGGTAGATGGAATCCGACGAATGCTGTTCATGATCAGGTTGTCAGGTTATGACCCGTCGGGTTCAAAAGTTGAACTGGGAATAACCAGTGAAACAATGTGGAATTGCATGTGAAAGAAACGGCATTCTGATTTCTGAGTTCTGTGTATGTAGACTTGCTCCTTTCTTGACCAAAATCAATAAGGCGCAGTAGTTACATCTTGTCCAGCGCTGGACAAAGGTACAACTAATTCGAGCGATGGCAGTGAATAAATTTTCGACTCTTCCTCAGCAAGATTGGAGAGGTAGTGGTACATAATGACAAAATGTTCACATTTCAGTATTTGCTCAACAGGGTTGGAGAGGAGGTGGTGTATAATGAAAACGACCTAATTATAATCACATGCCTCTACTCAGCGCTGATGGAATGAGGACATAGTCTTTGCTGGTATTCTTCTATAAGATTCTGATGTTAGACATCATGAAATCCATGGTTTGTTTCTGAAGAGATGGTTTCAAAAGTTAGCACTTCCATTCATCCAGTCAGTTTGTTCATCTTCATGTTCAACACGAACAACAAAGTGCAATCAATATCTCACAATAACTAGATGAGCCGTGAGAAAATTTCGGGAATACCATGAAAAGTAAAGCTGGTAGTTTTCAATAGGATGAAAGAAGAGCCACCTCATTTGTATCAATTTGTTTATTTGTTTAGTGTAATAGATACGTGACAAAAGTCAACACCAGTGAAGCAGTTTATTAATATCTCTGTGACATGTGCTGCTGCTGTCTAGCAGCATGGCTCTGAACTGTCTCACACGCGCGACTTTCACAGTTATTACTTTTGTTCTTCAAGGGTCAAATTTCGAAAAATTTTATTCTTAATTTATAATGTTACCTGAGTCGAGACCTTAATCTTTAAAATGGTGCGTCATTTCTCGATTTCTGTTAGATATCAAGGGAGATAAAAAGCTCGTGGCAAAAAATACGTTATAGAAACAAAGACACTTTTGCCCTTTAAGGGTCAAATTCAAAAAAAAAATCCTTTCTTAATATATGCTGTCACCAAAGCAGAGATCTTAATGCTTAAAATGATACTTTATTTATCGATTTCGGTTAGGTAACCAGGGAGATAAATGGCTCGTGACAGAAAAAATATTAATTTAGAATTATTGACATTTTTTCCCTTTAAGGATCGAAATTGGAAAAATTACTTTCTTAAAATATGATGTGACCAAACCAGATACCTAAATCTTTAAAATGATACCTCATTTATCTTTATCAGTTAGATATGAAGGAAGAAAATGGTTTGTGACAAAAAAACACCTTTTAGTAATAATATATATGATAGAACAAGTAAAACACTGCAAGTATTTTTTAGCGTTCTCCGATCTTCCCAGGTGGTCGCTGAGTACTTCCGTTGCCTGGGAGGCGGATGGGAGACCGCCTTTCTATTCTGGTTCAGATGGTCACGTCACTTGAGGGAGACACGGCACATGAAACAGTGTTCGTCAGGTTCTTAACTACTGTGCACCGGGGAACATCGGCTGAAAAGCAGAGGTCGTTATCTTGCAGCTTTGCATTCAGTAAACACTGAGAGAATTATCAAAGCGAAGAGTGTACCAATCCCTGTGTCCGGACGCATGAGGTCACCATTGAGGAATATGTCCCCCCCTTTTTTTCTGGTGACTTCGAGTAGAAATATAATCGGTGTAGTTTCTCCTTGTTTTGCATAAAGTGAAGGGTGTTTTTAAATATTTTGATAATTGCGTTTGAGTGTAGTGGATAAGAGATGAAAGCTGGGGCAGCGAAGCTTAACGTCCTCAGCCTAAGGACAAATCACTGTCAACGGTGTAGTACTCACTGCTGAGGCGCTCGCGATTTAACCCAGGTCTGTTGTGCAGAGGTCCTCCTACCTTTATCATTATTTACTTACTTGGTCGTCGTCGGCCATACTCGTTTCCGAGTTTATGTTGCTCTCTTGCATATTTATTTGTGTGTGCGCTGGTGGCTCATCAGGCCGATTCTTGCATAGAACAGTCGTCCGCACACACTGCACCCAAATGTGGGTGGCTGGCGCGGTAGGGTTTGTCGGGCTTTCCGCCTTAAACGGGATTCAGCTGCCAGACTTCGCCGCTCCTCTTCGAAACGTGCCACTGCTGCGGAGGTAGTTTTGCGCCATAGAACGCGGTCTTTTGTGAGGCTATCCCAGGTGGCAAGGTCTATATTAGTTTTCTTCAGGGTCTTCTTGAACTGATCTTTGTAGCGTTTCTTAGGGGCACCGCGAGGTCTGCTGCCAGTGCTGAGCTCACCGTATAAAAGTTGGCGAGGGAGTCTACTGTTGCTCATACGTTGAACGTGTCCAACCCATCTAAGTTGGTGGCTGATGATGAGGGCTTCAATGCTATACATTTGAGCTCTTTCCAAGACTCTAATGTTGGACACATAGTCGTCCCATTTAATGTTCATTATAGAGCGAAGTTTTAGCTGGAGAAATCGCTCCATTTTCTTAATATCTCGCCGGTAGAGTGTCCATGTCTCACACCCATACAGCAACGTGGAGACAACTACAGCTTGGTAGACCATCAGCTTGGTGCTTAAATTCTGTTTTCTACATCCTTCTCTGCTGTGCATTGTGTAGAGAGAATGCTTCCAAGGTAGGAGAAGCTATCTACTTGCTCAAGGGCTGTGCCGGAGATGGTAACATCAAAGTCTGGGAGTGTAGCTCCAGGGGCAGGTAGCGCTAGCACTTTAGTTTTTCGGGTGTTGATGGTCAGGCCAAAACGGTCATATGCGTCCTTCAAGTAGTTTACGGACTGTTGTATCTGCTGAGGAGTATGTGCTGGAGAGGTGTTGTCATCTGCATACTGCAGTTCTGTTACCTGGGTGAGGAAAGTTAATCTTGATGAGCGGAGTCTTGCTGGATTAAATAGTCCTCCGTCAAACCGGTATCTGATCTCCACGTCTGTGTTGGGAGTAGATGACGTTTCGTAGAGCATTGCTGCCAAATATAGGGCAAAAAGTGTTGGTGCAAGTACACAACCTTGTTTCAGACCATTTGTGATAGGGAACTTTTCAGAGGCGTCGTTCTGATAAAGGACTTGGTATATCACGCAGAAATTACTACTCCAAATCCGTCTCACATTACAAATACAATAATATTCTTTTCCTCCTATTGATTTTTCTGGAATCTCCTAGCAGAAAGAGTACATTTTGCATCTTTAGTTATGCATTGCGTGAAGACACATGTGGGATTCCCGTTGATATTTTGTATCAACTGTACTTCCTTTTCTCTGGAAAGGAAAATTATACTTCCGCTTTCTTTCTCTTGTATACGTAAAGAGATTTGTCAACTTATTAATCACTTCAAGTTTCACTTATACATTTATTCTGCAGCCTTATAGACATTATACTGCACTCATCTTTTTATACAACTTTCTCTCTTTTTGGGCCAAGTAGTAACAGTGGCGAATTTACGAATATTCCGGGCAGCGTCAAAAACTTGAGATTTCCACCCCTTTAAATATGAATTTGCCGACCGGGGCAGTATAGAGCTATTCTTTGATTTTGCTGCCTGCCTTTGCCGATCGGGGAAGTAGAGATAAAAAAACGGTCGCCGCCACACACACGATTTTTCCATTTACCGCCCATTAAAACATGATTTTGCAGCCCCCCTGAAATTGCCGCCCGGAGCAAGAGAATCGGTTTGACCCTCCCCTATATCCGGCACTGAGTAGTAACAATCTTTATACAATTAGTATTTCAGTAAACTTGCAAGTTCAACTATAGCTTGGCTCCTCATCTCTCGCCGCTTCCATTGCAACTGTCTCTTTCGTTTATCTCTTCTGCTGTGATGTAAAACCTGTCCTTGACACCGGATCTCTTGTAACACGATTTATTCTTTGCTGTCAAGGATGCTCCAAAAAAGCACTATTATTATTATTGGTATTTGTAACAACTAATATACATGATTAAATACGTGTACATACAAATTTGCAAACCGGCGTGATGTACGTCCTTTACAAACATATGGTGGTTTGCAATTATGCATCACTGCTTTCATACCTTGTTGGACATTGTATGATAAATACTTGTCCATAACTCTGACTCAATTCATTACAATTGATTACAAAATTATAAATTTCTAAGTTCATCATTGTGTATTTTTGAGACATGCTTTATATAGTAAATTTTGTTACTGTTACTATTATTTATTTGAATTCCCAACACGTTATGAATAACTGATTTACTTACAAACTTTTAATTTAATTGTTTAGTTCTTAGTAACATTAAAAATATAGCAAAAATATTAAGTTAAATCATTGGGTAGTGAAAATAATTGTAGGTGCTTCAGTGAAAGAGCACGTATATGGGACCTATTCGTCAGAGAATCGTGTCAGTCAGAAGGCAGTTAGAGAAATTGCAGGGATTAATCATGTAGCAGGCGTCTCGAAGGTTGTTAGTCAGTCAAATTGTCAGTTATTATCACTGAATCGATCAAGAACAGATTTGTAGTCGTAGACAGAAACAGTTAGTCATGGAGCTAAATCAGATGATTTAAAGAACCAGCTTTTTCAACGAGGTGCCAAGCAATCATTAAAGTTCTGCCGTAAACGCCAGTTCATAAATTTTCACTACACCACTGACTGAAACCTTTGAGACGACAATAATTTATCATCGTTCGTGAGAGCTTCGCATCACAACCAACCTAAAAATGTTCAATAAATAGGTAAGTTGTCTGCATCTATGGCCAGCAATTCACCGTACATTAAACAATGCACTTTTTTTATCATCATGGCAAATAAAAAAGTGTGTAACTAAGGTTCGAATCTTCAAGATCAAAAATATAGAGAAATATGCAGGCAAATATGACCGTAAAAACGGGTAAATATAACCTAAATATTACAAAATAAGACCAAACATTTAAATTTACATCAAAACATATTCAATTACACATTATTCATTTTTTCGAGTGGCATCGATTTCACGTAGACAGCGTAATTTTCTTCCTTGTGCTCATGGCACCTTTTAGGAAACTAAATTTTAAATCATTTTGTTGAAGCCACATAATTTACAGGAAAGAACTGAAATCTGTGCTAAAATACTCCTCTCCAAATTCCCTTACGTACTCTGTAACTTCGTACTTTCAGAAAATTTTCTTTTCGGCATGTCGGTACTCATTGATCCACTGCAGATTTAACAATGATTGAGAATTATTTTCAAAAGTATTGCATTGAGACGCTTATTGACGCGGATCGACACAGGCATGCTGCTGCTGCATTGTCGAGATTAAAAGGCGGGCGGAACATTAACGTTTAGCGAGTGATAATCCATATCTTTAATTCTTGGATGGTGAATTCTGACGAGTTCTGTGACAATTAGTTTGGTTTTTCCTCCAGTGTATAGTAGGGGTACAGTTCATGAATAATTATCCTAATTTCTTCTCATCTATATATAGTGAATTCCCGGTATTGTTAAAGAAATTACCAGATTTTTCCTCAAACTATGACATACGACCGTCAATATTATCGTAATATGACAACAACTAGGAAAATGGCCTGAATATACATTTATATGCTATATAAAATACAAATTGTCGCGTCTGGTATTAGTTAGGGCGCTAATAACCCCGATGTTGACGCGCCCTAAAGCCCGAACAACATAAAATACAATCAAAAACGTTTAACCTTGCCACCAGAAAAACATAATCCACTGGTTTGGGTATTAGGACAAGCAGTGTACAATATTCTAATAAAAAATACCTAAGGATCTAGATGTTTATTTATCCACACTTTGGAATTTAAAAAATTCAACGAGGTACAAACGCCACTTTGGAGCATATCTGGATGGACTTCTTCTCCGTGACCAATCTTGATGACGCATATATTCAGCCCATTCATTTGACCAGAATACTCATATGATGTTTCTGTAACGTAGAGTGTATTATGGAACTTTAATCTTGTAATGTAGAAATTTTGTAATGTTGTAAGGTTTCAATAAACCTATATTAAAAAAAATCATTGTTTTACTTGGCATTACAGCTCAAAAGGAAGACAGGAAAAAAAATATGACTTGTCCTAAAAATCCGAATCCTAGTGATGACTTGTCGAAGATTATAAATCTGTGCGACGACCAGACGATTATTCTGTACTCTTCGTGCTGGAGGCAATGAACTTGTCGGCGAGGCAGAAAGGAGATGAAATGGAGAGAGACAAACGGACGGAGTAGCAGCTAGCAAGTGTCTAGCACAGTGAAGCACAGCTCGACTCGAATGAGAAATAGCGCCTGCGAGAAAAAACTGTTTTGAGAGATGTGAAGAGTGGGAAGTGGCTCGTAAATCTGTCTACCGGCGCCTTTAAAGACGCTGCCTCAGAAATAAGGGGGGCGCGAAATATCACGAGCTCTCTAAATAAATACACGAGGCAGCGCCGTGCCGGGGCGGGCGTAAACGTCAGCCAGTGTCTTTGTGGAGGCGTCGCTGTCGAAGGCTAAGTGGCGGAACCGCGCTCTCTGAGGTCGCCGTGTTTGTAAATACACAGGCGGCGGTTAATATTCAGCTATCAAAATGTTTGGCTCTTCAGCGTCATAACCAATCGACGGTGGCGGTAGCTTCTGGGAAATGTAGGGATGGGGGAACGAAATACACGAAATGTCACAGCTGAGAAAGCTTGTCAGCATCCGTAGCTTTGGAGTAACGAGCAACAGAATCCATAATTCTGCTTCAGAATATTAATTACCAGCTGTTTACCCGCGGCTTCGTACGTGTGGACTTAGAATTGTATTGATAGAATAGGGTGCAGAAAGCTGTAAGTTACGTAAAACGTGTCTCAAAAAGCAAGGGTTTTTTTTATTTTTATTTTTTTATTGGCACTTGGTTACAAGACCATACAGCCAGCACAAAGTTATATAATTATTACATTGTACTACTAAGGCTGATGAGTTTCATATAACACCATCTTCAAAACAATTTATAACTATACATCTAGAGATCATATTTTTAAAAACACTTTGAAGTTATTACAAAATAGTATATTATAGACAATAAACGTTTTTTTTTTCCATACAGCCATTTAACAGTTTAACAAAGGTTCTTACATCCATTTACGTAACTTATCTATTTACACTTTCCTTATCTCTATTAAGTTAAATTATTACAATCTTATTGAATCTAGGATAGTGTTAATTTTGCTATGCTGGATGTTGTGCTTGCGCGGATATGGGGTTGTGCTGTGGTTTGGGCTTTGGGTTTGAAGTATAGTTGGTTACAAGACCATACAGCCAGAACAAAGTTACATAATTATTACATTGTACTACTAAAGCTGATGAGTTTCATATAACACCATCTTCAAAACAATTTATAACTATACATCTAGAGATCATATTTTTAAAAACACTTTGAAGTTATTACAAAATAGTATATTATAGACAATAAAAGTTTTTTTTTCCATACAGCCATTTAACAGTTTAACAAAGGTTCTTACATCCATTTACGTAACTTATCTATTTACACTTTCCTCATCTCTATTAAGTTAAATTATTACAATCTTATTGAATCTAGGATAGTCTTAATTTTGCCATGCTGGTTGTTGTGCTTGCGCGGATATGGGGTTGTGCTGTGGTTTGGGCTTTGGGTTTGAAGTATAGTCATCTCCTGTTTTAACTTCCAGGGTTGGCTAGAATTCTATCCCTCCATCTTTTAAGTATCTGGCGAGGATGTAAAGTACTACTCTGTTGTTGCTGGAAAGAAGGAGGGTTACGTTTGTCGGCAGGGGGAAGCCATTCTTGGAAAGATCTATCATCATTTGGTCCTGAAGTAGTTGGTACTTATTGCATGAAAATATTATGTCATTGATATCTCCTATTGCCTGGTCTGAGCAGTCGCAATATGGGGAATCTCTCAACCCTATTCTATGTAGGTGGCTGGGGAAGTTACCGTGAAAAAGCAAGGTATAGGGATAATATAATGGGAAGTCATCACCATTCTATCACGAAGAATTCTATCATGAAGAATTTGCAACATGCTTAAAAATAGCAACAAACTAAAGGGGATAGTATAACAGTGGGAGACAACATACCAAATTTCATCCGGCAGATTTTTTTTTTTTTTTTTTTTTAGATTTATGTCACTTCCTGGGAATATCTTGTATCAATACCGTTTTGTAAACAACGTTTTTCGTTTTGCTGCCTTTCATTAAGATATGTAGCCTGTGGAAGCTGAAAATCCGTAACCTAGCTATATATAACTGCCCAGGAGAAAAATAATATTTTGCTTAGTGTATCCCAGCTACTTTCAGTGTCTATCCGTGGGCTTTCATGATAAGCATTCAAAGGTTTTATAAAATAACTGCACGAGAAACAAAGCCTGAATTACCGATATAACATTGCAGAGACTTGCACACGCTACCCATCTGTCTGTCACAATTGGTTAGTTTTCCAAATTTCATGACAAAAAAACTGGTATGTTGTTTGTCACGAAGAAAGTATCCTGTTTACATCGTAATGGTACATAATTTTTCCTATCAGTTTGGCCGTTTAGTCGTAAAAAGTAGTAAAGAGTTACTTTCGCAGTTATAATTTTAATGTAGATAAGGGCATACCGTCATATACGATTACTTCATCTATACATTAAACGCTGGCAGAAACTCACAGCATCAGCTGCAGAAACGCAAACATCTCAAGTTATATTATCATCAATAAAGGGAATCGAAATAGATGTGAAACTTACAAAGGTATTACTTTGTTAAATACAATTTACAGGTTATACGAGTGTTCTAAAATCATTGTAGCCAATACCTTACTAGACGAAAAACAGATTTAGAAAAGGACGATCTTGTACAGATTATAATAACAGATTGCAAAAAAAAAAAAAAAAAAAAAAAAAACCGGGGGAATTGAATCTAGAAAACCAAATTGTTTTTATTGAGTCTAAAAAAGTTTTTTTTATAAAAAAAAAAAAATAGGGAAATCACAGACAATAAGGAAGCAAAGATGTTATCCACCTCTTCTGATTAAAAGTCTGTATAAAAATATAAATATAAGTGCAAAATTGGGTTTTAATTACTATCGAGAAATACAACCTAACAACACTTAAAACAAAACTGGAGCCCTTGTTCTATATATATATATATATTGTAGTGGGTGCCTTGGTGGGCAAACTACGTTACAATTATCTTTCATACCTTTATGATTAATAATTGTGGATTTTTAATTTTAATTTTTATGAAGGAGTGAAAATTTATTAATTTTGTAAGAATCTCGACGTTAGTTGGAATTTAGGAAAAATTGTCACAATATGACATTTATTTTCTTATCACTGGCGATTACAAGTCTGAGCGAATTTACCGTTAACATTAACACAAATTGGCAAAATCATAAAAGCAACGCTCAGAGTTACAATTAGCCGTCATGAGCAAGCAAACAATTGTATATTTACTTTTAAATATATCTCAGAATCAAAATGCAAGAAATAATGACAACTGAAAACAATGAAAAATACAAGTTATGACGACCTCAGACAAAGGCATCATAATACTGTGACTTTACAGTTAAAAAGAAAATCATGGGCGCCACGAATGAACAATATATCATTCGAAAATAATTAGTTCTGGCAAATTATGCCGCTAGCTCAGGTGTTTTTACAATTACAAAGTGAGAACATGGATCTATCCTCTCAAAGTCGTTTAAGGGTTCTGTTTCACGGAATGCACAATCAGATGGCTTGGTCGTAATAGGTTACCATTGTAGTTCTGCGTCTGATGTCTGCGGTGTGTGGAGCGAACCCACGGTATGTGAGATTGTCTCACAAGTCGGCTACAGGCATCTCTGGTCTGACAATACGCGTCATCGCATTACCGGCTGTGTTGCCGTGATAAGCTTGCTCCAACAAGGCAAGCTGCAGTTGGCGATAGAAGTCAACTTTCCAAGTCAACCTCAGACTAGACTCGCATAGCTTGGATTCGAAGATCGAAGTCAGAATGTCCAGCTCGTCGCTCTTCTCTCCGCGAGGAAACTTCTCGCTCCGCCCCTTGTAGTCTCGAAGCTCACATATAACAGAAATTACCAGGATTTTAAGTTATACGCTCATTTGGATTGGATCTTCAGGTCGGCACCTAATGTCACGTGACATCCCCGATATGTGATTTGCCCAGCGTATCTAACAGAGGTCGGACATATTCGGCTAAGTTCGCCGGGGTGAGAGCACATTCGGGTGTCGGGCGGCAGGCAATTCCCGCCAGGTGAGTGACCCATCCCCAGGGAGCAGAGTGTGTGGTCCGGCAAACCCCAAATCCGCGACGTCCTGTCGCCATGGCTCGGGAAGACCAAGATTAGCTTCAAGCCTACATAGCTCAATAATTCTTTAATATTCGCTTTACCAAGATACACTGTATGTTCACCATTTCATTACAGTCCTCACTTGGAATCTTGCGTACTTTATAAAATTACAACAAAAATCTATTTAGGTCGTCGCCAAGATTTATGTAAATTCTCTAACATTATGACATATATAACAAAAATGCACCTTGTAACGTGGCGACAGCGCGTCATGTTACAATATATATATAATAAGTCAATGTAACATTAACTTAAAACAAAATATTAAATTAAATCATACGACACACGTGCTATTCGACTTCTTTCAGCTGACGTTCAGATTATTATTTGCCGAAATTAAGATACTCTTCATAGAACAGCTATCCAATCAGCGCAGATGTACAGAAACTACACAACACGAAAATACAACCAGTCAGAATAAACGTAATCACAGACAGGGAAGTGATAGCATAGGCTCCACGCCTCAGCTACATGAGATATTATGTAAGCTATAACCAACATTCATTATGATGTTAAAAAAATTACGCAATACGTAAGTGACATCGTTCATAACACAGTGAAGAACCAAACTTGAAGTTTTTTGTGTAGTGATCGCACCGGTTCCGTTGTACGGTTGCGAATACCATATGGATTCCATATCACAGTGTTAATTAAGAAAACAAACAGACGAAATACAGATTATAATCAAAGTTAAAGCATGCAGCAGACTAAAACAATTGTAATGTCCTGAACGTCCTGTGAGGCAGGAAGCCGGGCATTTGGTCTGTGTTGTTTTTGCAAGACCCCTGGGGGCTGCTTCTGTGGGGTGAGATGTGTTGTGCTCCAACAGAAAACGGGAGGAGACCAAGAAAAAAAAAAACGTGGGTGTGGACCTACGCAAGAAGCTGCCAGCACATGTGACGACACATGTGATCTGATTTTCGTCTTGTTTTATTTGTTTATTGCGAGGGCGCCCACCAATCGGCGAGTGGCTGAGCGTTTTTGGCTCCGATTGGCTGGAAAGATGGAGAAGATGCGGGTGTGGAGGACCGACGCAGGGACAGGGGATTACGACTGACGACTTCGGGCAAGAAGGACTGAGGGGCCGCCGCCGCTGCCGCCGCAGCCGCCGCTCACACGCGGTCCACCTCCGTCATCACGCCGTCCCGGGTAAATACACACCAAGAAAGGAAGAGACATTTGCAAACCCGTTCAGCCCAGAAAACCCCTGAGACAAGTCTCATGCTGAAACTTTTAAATCCACAAAACGTTGTTGTATGTGCCTTAATATACACTGACCATACTTTGTGAGTAAAAGCAATTCAAATGTTCTATTGTAAACTCTGTTTTTTTTCAATCACCCTCCATCCCTAAGTCATTTAATCAATTATAGCTTGTAGTGTGGAATCTGTGGTCAGCTTTTGTTTTTGGTTTCGACAGGCGCTTTCCTTTAGTATAGGAAACTCTGCCGAAAACCTGGCGCCCACCCTGACTGGTTTTTAGACCACAGAAACCGCCCAGTAATGTCCGGACAAACAATATTTTCTGTAAGGAATAAGCCAGACATTACATTTGGCTCCCAACGTGGGGCTAACGATATGAACGTTTGCAGAGTGTCTTTTCCATATTAATATTTAAATTTTGAATGCTCATTTCAGTGGAAAACCGTGCCAGCATGCAGAAAAGTTTTGTGTGTAATATGACATGTTTATGACATGCTAGTAGATAATATGTATTCATTCCAGCTTTAAATTGTACGGGTCGCTGGTGCAGAATATGATATTTGTAAGTTGGTCTGTTGGATAAATTGTTTGTCAATGTTGAAGGAAGATGTGTCTTTAGTGTTTGTTGAATTCTAAAATGATGGTGGTTGGTTCTGGTCGAGTTGTCCTTGTATTTTTAATTGGTTTTTGGTTTTGGATGGTGATTGCATCGCTGGGAAATGTTTTGAAACCAGTTTGAGAATGCATTCTCCTAAAATGTCAGACCTTCACAGCATCTCATGCGTCGAAAAGTGTTTTGTTTGTCCTTTGGCTATCCTCTGTGACGATTATTGTTTTGGTAAATTGTTCTTGCTTTACGTGTTTTTTTTTATTTTATGCCGCGAGCCTCTATGTTTTGCGCAATTGAGTCTGTAATA
The DNA here is from genome assembly GCA_031002005.1 of Vandiemenella viatica. NCBI lineage: Eukaryota > Metazoa > Arthropoda > Insecta > Orthoptera > Morabidae > Vandiemenella > Vandiemenella viatica. The sequence continues at coordinate 51,155,094 of CM061914.1, read as the reverse complement.
GTTAATGAATTGAGCGTTCGTTCCATCAAGAATTGTGCGTTTAAGAATTTGTCGAATGTTCACGCGGATTTACCATCATAAATATTGAATTGTGGGAGGATAAGTGTAGCGACATTTTTGTTTTCAAGTTTCTAAATTTTTGGGTGCTTTTGAGTGGATGAAACTGAGGTCCGGAAAATCTACCGAGATGGCACAAAGTCATAGTCCGTCAGAGCCAAAAGATCAGGAATCCGCAATGGAGGGAAATCGTGGTCATTTAATTGATAGCGCCGTGGTTGGAAATGTTGATCGAAGCATTCAGGAGACGGCCACTGGGGAAGGCACTGCTAGTTATCTTCCGATTTCAGAAACTAACGATCATTTCGTGCCGCTGTCGCAAAACCAGACTAGCGAAATTATGATGCCTCAGAATATCTTGCAGTTTATGCAACAGCTGATGGGGCCCATTAACGAAAGGTTAACATCCCTAACTGAAAGTTTGAGCTTGGTTGGTGAACAACAGAGAAACACAAATGAACAACATAGGAAAACCAATGAACAATTGTCGGCGCTCAGGGAGGAATTGACGGTCGCGATGGAAAAAAGGGTAGGCGAAATTAAGGAGTCGGTGCAATCGCTGCAAATGGCGCAGAAAACGTTAAGCAGTGCTGTTGACCGCACTAAGGAGCAAGTGGTGGACACGCAGAGACGCGCGTCGGAAGTAGGGCAGGAGACGGAAGGACGGAGCAACATGCTGGAAACGAGTGTCGTGGAAATTGAGGGGAGCCACAGTGCGGATTTGACCCAACTTGGAGAAGAGGTGATTCAGATTCGCGTTGCAAAGATGAAAGTAGAGCGCTACGGTCTCGGCGAAACGCATGAGAGCTTTTCGATTAAACAGACAAATAAACAGCGGGACATCCATGTGTCGGGGTGTTCGGAATCTGTAAGAACGGACAGACAGACCAAACCATCGAAAATGCCAACTGTCGGACACGAAAGACGAGACCTGCGATATTTGTGCATATTTGGACAGGCGGGAACAAATGCCGAACATCTGTTCCAGGCCGAAGGCCTCAAGAGAGTGCCGAGCGGCGAGCGATGTTTTCCGAACGCATGCTACCCTCTGAGCAGGACGCTTTTTTGTGACTGTGTGAGCGAATAGCAGCTGGGGTGCGATTATGAGCCGTATGTGGGAGGTTTCGAAGAGAGAGATTGTTGCGGAGAACTGAGAGGCGAAATTAGTGCTAACTTCATGCACAGTCAATCAGTGTACTTTGCTGAGAGGAAAGAATTTGCTGAGAATTTCCGAAGCACAAACGCCAACGATAAGTATGAGTTTTGGATGTGCGTAGTACATGGAAAGCTCAAAACGGGAGCTAACTAGGCTTAGCCCCCCACCCCCCCTTAAAAAAAGATTCTTGGTTTGGACCTTAGACATACCCAAGGATATGAAGTGGAGAATAATTATGATAATAAATAAGTTTAATGCTAGTGTCATATAGTAGATAGTTCGCAGAAGTGAGTTTGCGAAGAAAAAGAAAAAAAAATGCGGTTCTCCCTAATGGACGGAAGGTAAATTCTGGTAGCATCTGAGAGTTGCGAGAAGAGGAAATTTTGGTTGTAATTGAAGATTACGTGAGCCATAAAAACAGTTGAATTGCTTTGGTACATGGTATGGAATTGAAGAACAGTCACTGCGTGCGGAGAATGCTACGATGCGGTGATTAATGTCAGGCGAGAAGAAAATAGTTTTTAACGATTGTGGGAGTGATTATGAGATGGTATGTCATTTTTCTGGGCTAAACTTCTCTGGCTGCTCTTGTGAGGAAGTTGCTGAATACTTGGTGGACCTAATTTTCCAGACATTTGAAAGTTGTTGGTGGAAGTTTTGACATTGGTCGAGTTAAAATAAAAAAAATAAAGGAAGGTATTTTTGAAAGTTAGTTGTAGCCAGAGCGGCACTGATGTATGGAGAGCACTCAGACTGGAGTAACGGAGTCAGTGGATGAGTTCCAAGTTGCATTTGCTATTTCCTCGTGTGAAGGACTAGGTTTTAAGGTGAAGAGACAACGGACGTGCATGAATTGGGAGGTTTCAGACGTTCCTTTTTGGCAACGGATAGAAGGCCAAGGACGCATAAGCATAAGCAGTCCGGTTGTCGTTTAATTAATGTGGTGGTAGTAGGTCGTGGAAGTTTCATATGAGGGACAAGGTCATTATTCCCTGGGGCTCCGTTAATTTGTGCTTGAGGTGGTGGAAGTGTGCCGAGTCTGGTATAACAATGTTTTGTACACTCTGGATTTTTTTCATAATAGCGGTAAGCGGGAATAATGTGGTTCCACCAAGTCAAACCAGCATCATGTTTCTCAGAGCGTATCATTCCCTGACATCACTACTTGGGTTTCTTTTTGGAGTCGTCTGTTAGAAAAATAACTGTGGAGTTCGCCGGTGAAAATTCATGACAGGTGTGAGTATTTGAAAGTGCTAATCCCTGATGGAGATTGTCATTGAGCACGGCATAGTAGTGAAGGTTTTCTTGCTGGATTCTCCAAGCGAAGTTACTTCTTTTGACTTTGAGATAACGGATGAATTTAGATTTTCCAAATTGGGTTGCTTTTGTTGGCGTAAGACAAGACGCAAAAATTTCGGCAAGGGAGTAAGCGCATTTCGATTAGAGTTATTACCTACAGCGTTAGAGAAGACGAAAGAAAATTTGATAGGGTTATGTGAGCGTTGCTGTACAATCCTTGGGAGTAATTTTACACGGTTCTGTGTATACTTAGGTAGTTTTTTTAGTTAGGTGTGTACTTAGGTGGTCTGTCGGCACTTTGTCGGAAAGTTTGAGCTGTTCTCTATGCTAGATAAATAAGGTTGTAAGTTTTTAGGATAGTTAGTATTAGAGGTAAGTTCATGTTCGAACCTCTGTAAGGACAAATGAACAATATCGTGGCATTCCAAGGGTTGAATTGATAGACGTGGGAAGCGCTAACATAGCCGATTGTTCGGTCGTGTTTTGAAGCCGAAGCTGCGTGGCCAATATAGAGCTGGGTTTGGGGAGGCGCTTGGCCTTGGGAGTGCAGGATCTTTGTGTGTGTGTGACTGACTCCAGAACCGCGGGAAGTAGGGCGTTCATCCAGCCACCCCCCGGCGCCAGGCATTTCTGCCTGCTGTGTTGTTTACTCACACCAGATGATCGGCCAGCGGAACGCATGACACACGACGTAGGGTGCTGTGGCGGTCAATAATAGGATAGTGCATTCAGTAGGTACAAACTAAGGAATGGTTGGCTGAGAAGGCTAGTGGATAAGGAGTGTACACGATGTGGTAATGAGGGCACTGGATTGTCTGTCACCACTTGTAAGAAATAATAATAATAATATTTTTTTTAAAAAAAACTGTAGAAAGGTAATAATGAAATGATGTAAGCATTAGCATTTAGTATACCATTTGAATTTGTGTCTTAGTAAGAATTGTATTAGTGTTCAATGCAAACATTGTTAGCTATGTATTGTTTATTTCCTAAATATGGAAATAAGGAGGAATTAAAATTTTAGTATCTCTGATCAGTTTTTGCCCGAGAGCTGGAGAAGCAGTTTTAAAAAGGAACATGGTAATATTGTTGTGCAGAAAGCATTGTGTACTAAGATTTAATAACAATAAGAAAATAGAAGGTTAAAAAAAAAAGTTTGATTAATTGGTAGCATTAGTGTTTATATTTCCAATTACTATTTGGGGTAAAAATTACCTCACGGAGATGCTCCCGTCACAGGGAGTTTAGCTTCAGTTTGATACTTGTTCTTGAAGGCACGAATAGTGTTTTGGAAGTTTCATTGTCAAGTGCCTCAATTGATGAGTAGGATTGTCAGTGTAAACAGTTGTGGAGATGTCACATTGTGTGATGATGTCTTACGCTATGTTCGTGATAGAAATATATATATATTGTAATATCAAACTGAAAGTTGACTATGTTAGATTTCTAAGACTTGTGCATATAAAAAAATGTTTCTGGATGTATGCTGGCTCTGTTTGTTGTGTGTCCACAAAATTTTAAATAATAGAAAGCGTTCCTCGTAAGTCAAGCTTTGGCTAAGTAGCATTCGTGGAGGTTGTTTGAAGACAGAGTAATGGTTGTAAATTAAATTAAAGATTAAATGGTCAGTGAAGAACAGTGTGTAGTACCAGGCCATAAACGGGTGGATGAAGGAGCAAGGATTTCAAATCATTCCAAAGAACGATTTGAAATCACGGGGAGAAGGGGTAGTTGTAATGTCCTGAACGTCCTGTGAGGCAGGAAGCCGGGCATATGGTCTGTGTTGTTTTTGGCAAGACCCCTGGGGGCTGCTTCTGTGGGGTGAGATGTGTTGTGCTCCAACAGAAAACGGGAGGAGACCAAGGAAAAAAACGTGGGTGTGGACCTACGCAAGAAACTGCCAGCACATGTGACGACACATGTGATCTGATTTCCGTCTTGTTTTATTTGTTTATTGCGAGGGCGCCCACCAATCGGCGAGTGGCTGAGCGTTTTTGGCTCCGATTGGCTGGAGAGATGGAGAAGATGCGGGTGTGGAGGACCGACGCAGGGACAAGGGATTACGACTGACGACTTCGGGCAAGAAGGACTGAGGGTGAGCGAGGACTAGCCGCCGCTGCCGCCGCAGCCGCCGCTCACACGCGGTCCACCTCCGTCATCACGCCGCGCCGTCCCGGGTAAATACACACCAAGAAAGGAAGAGACATTTGCAAACCCGTTCAGCCCAGAAAACCCCTGAGATAAGTCTCATGCTGAAACTTTTAAATCCACAAAACGTTGTTGTATGTGCCTTAATATACACTGACCACTTTGTGAGTAAAAGCAATTCAAATGTTCTATTGTAAACTCTGTTTTTTTCAATCACCCTCCATCCCTAAGTCATTTAATCAATTATAGCTTGTAGTGTGGAATCTGTGGTCAGCTTTTGTTTTTGGTTTCGACAGGCGCTTTCCTTTAGTATAGGAAACTCTGCCGAAAACCTGGCGCCCACCCTGACTGGTTTTTAGACCACAGAAACCGCCCAGTAATGTTCGGACAAACAATATTTTCTGTAAGGAATAAGCCAGACATTACACAATTAATAAATGATGTCTTAAAAATATGTTCCGTAAGTGATAAATTCCAACAGTGAAGGCAACAACGGAAAGATCGTCTATAAAGAATAGTAATTGAAAGACCTACAAGTTAAATGGCATCTTATAAACTAAAAGACAGAAGAAACATGGGACGACGAAGAAGATTGCGGAATGAAGTACGAATATAAACCGCAACAAGCAGCCATCTAATCGACAGAGCACAAAATGAGAAGATTCAGTACATGAAGCGTTAATCTGTCGTTCGGAATCAGTGAATGAGTAAAAGGTAGAGGATGGTATCCTGCCTCTGGGTCACTGGCCAATCTGATTGTGAGTTTCGGACATATTTCCACATCGAAAATACGTATTTCAAAAATTAAATATCTGTGAGATTTAAGCACCAATTTATATAAAACGCACGGAAAAGACGAAATTCTTTTTCGATACAAAAACTGCCTGATCCTAAAGAAATAAGCTGATTACCAAAAAGTGTCGAGTTAAAATCGTAGCCTAACGTAGCTGTGCAAGGATTTTAGATAATCTTCTGTGGTCACCTGGCCCAATGTTAGTATTTTTTTACACTCTTCGGTTCAAAGACTACATGTTAAGCAAATAAAATATCATAAAACATCTCTCGACAAAGTTTCCACGTTTGGTAAACAGATGGAAAAAAATAACTAAACTCACTTTGTTTGATCGTCCATCGACCCTGGTGACTTAAACAGACTGCAATGTACAAAAAAATTAAAAAAAGAAGTGAACTAACAGAAAGAAAACATTATCGTTACAACTTCTTTCAACAGTAATGTAAAAAATAATGTTATATTTAAAAAAATAATAATAATAATGGTGAAGTATACTCCCTCTGTATCAGGATACTTTACCGCTTTTAGGCTTTATGGCTTCAGGTTTGATACTAACTAAGCAAGTCAACCTGCTGCCTTACATTTATGATGAAATAAACGATTTCTATAATCAGATAATTTTATATTTTCGCTTGAAAACCAGCAGTTGTATTAAAATATCGCTTTTCTTAAATTACTTAAGTTACATTAACTGAAGTTTATCACGTAATAACAGTGTAGTGATGAAAGAGAACTAATTTTAAAGTGTGAAATACCCTAGAATAATTCCTAAATTCTCATGCTACATTACATAACAATGTTTATGAGAACTTCGCAAGAAGGATGCCTACCGAATTTCTTGAATAAAGTAAGAAGAGTATCGGGTGAATTTTTGTATTTGCTGCCGTTATATAATTTTGAGATTTGGCAACTCAGTTTACACGCATATGCGTCTGTTTTTGTATGTTTCTTCCAATTTGCCAGATAGGCTGTGTACTGGAACAAGTTTTCTATATGCTAATGGCGTAATAAAAAGTTCGTAAAATCTCCTTAGAAGACGCCGGTGTATAATAACTTGACAGAGGATAAAAAACGTTTACACTTAATACACCTGAGAAAAATACGCATCTGTAAGAGTAAATTGCTTTACTACATATTATATACCTGTTTATTATTCAGGTTTTAATGTGAGTTCTGCAAATAAGAACTTTTCAGAGCTTTTTTTCATATAAAACTTAATAACTAGTGTACTATCTGCACATACAATTAGAAATAAGATGTTGTGGAAAAGTAGCTAATAAACTTTAAATGACTGAATGAAGGTAGAAGTCATATTTCTGAAACTCGAGAAACAGTAAAGAAAATTGCGAAACTGAAGTTGAATGACAAATGAGTGCTTCAAGAGGTCGACTTAACGAACACTTGTCGGGACAACATACGCATGGAAAGAAACTAGTTGCAGACGTACCAGACTTCCTGTGAACCGAACATGAAGAAGGAAAATAGGATGGTAATAATATTGCTGGACTAAAGTGAATGAAATAACAAGTATTGGGGGCCTCTATTGTATGGTAAGGCACAGGAAACAATGTTTCAGCCTAGGTGGCACCATGGAGGAAAGAAATATATGGAGCAGAAATACCGCTTGTTCTGTGAAACCGCGTCTAAACTCTCGGTTGATACTGCGCATGCGTAGTGGCGGCGGCAGCCATACTACGTATCCATACAATTGCTATTTGGAGACAGTATATCCCAAAAACTAAGCAAGATATCGAAAAATTTTAGTTTTAATTTTCGATTTTTTTCGTCGGGTTACATAAGAATCCATCATCAAATTTGACTTCTTGCAAAATTTTTCTTCTGCATTTGAACTCACTTTTGAGACAGTATATCTCGAGAACTAGGCAAGATATGGAAAATTTTTATTCTTTATTTTTTATTTTTTTCGTCTTTTTAAATAAGAAACCATCATCAAATTTGACTTTGACCAATTTTTTGTTCTGAATTTCAACCAAAAACATCTCACATTTGAGACATAATATCTCGAAAACTAAGCAGGATATCAAAAAATTTTATTCTACATTTTTATTTTTCTGATTGAGTTACATAATAATCCATCATCAGGTTGCGGCGTCACGTTTTCCTAGAGTCCCCTTGAGGTTATTGTACATATTCCCCGTGTCTGTATGGATAGGTAAAATGGCGGCCACGTCTCCCCACTCCTCTCCACCCGGCGTCACTTCAATGCGTGGTGAAGGTCCCTTGCGTCGTCTTCATATATTTCTTTCCTCCATGGGTGGCACCGGGCTGGGTGGGTACACTCTGACAAACAGGCCTCCATTTTCCACATTACAACACAATTATGGCCAGTTCAGTCAAAGGTGGATTCCCACGGGCAGTGCATTTGCCGGTCGCGCCGGTTCAGCTATCAACAGCTGGCCATGGAAGGGATTCCGCATCTCTATTCGTCGCCCAGATAGTAAACATGAAACGCCCGGGTTACTGAAACGACTCTTGGAAACGTGGTGGGGAGGTGGCTGCAAGGTGGCGAGGGCTAGTTTGTGACGCTTGCTGATACATACTATTCGGCTGCATGAGGTGGCCTACAAAGCCACGGGCCGTGAGATATCACCATAACAGAGGCGTCAGTCTGCTCTATACCTATTCCGCTGTCCTAAAATCCTCACTGGCCATCCCCCTACATGGACACAGAGGTCAGGTCGTAGAGGTAGGAACTGGATGGGGTGTGAGGTGAGAAGTGATACCAGGGAAACATCACACTGAGCCGCCAGTTCGGAGTGAACAGGATATAACAGCGACGCGAGAGCGGTGGTGGCATTCTCTCGGTCAAGTCGCGCCACGTGCCGAGTGGTCGGCGCCTGGCGTCGACTGGGCGGCGCCGGCCCACTTTGTAACAATTACCGGCGTCGCCGTCCGCATCAGTGGGGCGCCACTGTCGGCGCTGGAGGAAACGCGTCGGAGACGAGTGACGACTGCGGTCGCTCGCCTGACACTCCGCCGCGTATTGTTCCACACCACTAGCAGGTCTGCCACCACAACAGCCGCAAATGTTGCGACGATCTGCAGCTCCGTATTGCTCCCTGGCCGCTTTGTAGTTACATTTACTCCTACACGTATTCTTCGCAATTCAGGGTATACTTCGTAACTGAGGGTATCAAGGGCAGTTACTAATTAATTTAATCAACATTACCGCGAACTAGAGCACAGTAAAATAAACCTTTTTGATAATGCGTTTTTCGAAGGTGCAAGCAAGGGAACTGCGTAGAACTCTAGAGGAAATAGGAAAAAGTATTAGTTTCTTGCTTTTTTAAGAATCATGTTCAATATTTATGATTGAGAAAACTGTATCCGAAATGCCTTGATAATTCCTTCCAAAGGCCATCTAGAATACCTACCGCTCCTCCAATGACCTCGAACAAAAAAATAAAAAAAATAAAAAAAACCCAGAAGCTACATGTGTCCACATCAACACCTGAAATGATTCTCTCTAAATCTGTAGACGGGTGTTGTCTACGACTTTCTTAAAACCTAATATCTGTTCCCACTAATTTTCGTAGCGGAAAATGTTACGATTTTTATTAGCAATAAATCCTTCTAAAAATGTTTACGACAGACATTAGTAATCGTCTGAGCCATCAATGATGAACTTTTTAAGACACCAATATTTCAGTAATAATATGTTCGATACTCTTACGTTTTCCTTACAGAAAATACTAATAGAAAATTAAGTTTATCTTGATGATTAACTTATTTCCGAAAACTAACAGTTGCGATGCTTTAACAAACAACTGAAATTTTTCAATTTAAATTGTCGTTAATGACTTCTCCAGTCTTTATAAACTGTAACTTTGAACCAACTCATAATTGCTTGGCACAATTCAATCAGCTAGACTTGAAAATTGTACCTTTCGATTTATAACATGGTAATAAGGCATCGCGCCTACTGTAGCGTATTTTATTTTTTTGCTGGATATATCTCTATTATAAATTTCTTAGAATAATGAAATAAAAATCGAATAAAGGAAATATACCGAGTTTTGGCACAGCACTCTAAGATTCTTGTGCCTTTAACATCGCCAGAAAAATGTGTCACCCCAGAAGAAATCTTCGGAGCCTTACGTCAGCTACGAAGAAAACGTTTTACCGTGAAGATAAAAAGCGTTCAGGGCGCATGGATAGTTAATTGCCTATTTTTTATTCATGTTTTTAAAAGAAGAAATAGATTCACCATCGTTCGTAAAAAAAAAGCTTACATCCAGCTGTGTCAATTAATCGAACTACACAGAAATATAGCTAACAAAAAATGACTGAAGAGGTTACGTTACTATTTGCAGAAGCTTGTAAAGTATACGTTTCATCCAACAATTCGTTTTAAAAATGTATTATTAAAGTAGATTTTTAAATTATCTCATAAAACTGAGGAACTTTAAGGAATAGTGAATGCATATTGAGGAAAAAAGGGGGGGGGGGGGAACAGCAAGCTTTCTTATAACCTTCAGATTGAAATAAGAGTTACTTCTATAACATAGACATTTCTTGTGTAAATATGTAGCTAAATTTGACAGTAAAATTATGTGGAGAATTCCAAAACCATATGAATTAAAATGCTTTTGTGACATTTCAAGAAAACAGATGTTACATATACTGAACGGTATTCTGCAAAACGATGCTTTAAATTCAAATTAGAGAACGAATTATCTGGGGGTTATCGTAATGTACTGCATAATGCGTGGTAGCATTGAAAGGTCAAAAGAGTTTGAAAGAGGAAACGAATTGGAAACTGAAAGAAGCATGGACGATGAAGCAATGCAGAAAACGGTATAAAAAGTAGATTTATTCGGAAATAAAAGTTAGTGGCTGTAGTCCGAGATGGACTATGAAAGTGGTTTAATCATGATAGTGATACTGGAGATTCGGCTGTAGCTCTGACGTACGCTGGCTGTAGATTTACGTGTAGTGCCGCGTGTGCTCCATTGGGCCCTTGCCGTCTTGATCCGAGAAGTTTTACTGCCGCTTTTTACGAGTCGGTTTCGTCTGTACGAGGCTGTTAGGCCGTGACGTGTACTGATTACATGCTCTGTGGTCTCCAGAGTCATAGGTCTTCCACTGTAGAATTCATGGAAGACCAGAAGGAAGACTGTAAACCTTGTCGGAATCAGTTGCTACACAACAACCCACCGAATACAAATTCAATATAGCTGAGACAAGAAGACTTAATTGATGTGACATATTATCTGCTCTGTTTCTATTATTATTAGAGCAAATTTTCATACACACTTTTTATTGCTCTACACGAATTGTTTCACTGATTAAGTTCAGAACATCACCAAGTAATTTATTACAATATCTGACTCGCCTTACTATATATGGAAAAGTCTCCCTTACGTTATACCTGAAATAAAATAAGCACTACTTTATGGTTTTGATCACCTATTTCTAACCGAGCTTGGTGGGTGAGTGGTTAACGCTGGAGCCTCTCATTCGGGAGGACGGCGGATCGAATCCCCTTACGGGCATCCAGATTTGGGTTTCCCAAATCAATCCAGGTGAATGCCGGGATGCTTCCTTCAACAGGCCATGGCCGAATTCCTTCCTGTCCCTTGTCCCCAGTCCCATCCCGCCTCTAATGACCTTGACGTTGACGAGGCGTAAAGCGGTAAGTAAATAGAAAAAAAACCTATTCCTAATTTTTCTCCTAATATGCCACCAAGTCTCATCGATACTATTATTGTAAGTCTGTAAGTGAGCTGCATCTATCTGTCACGTTTTCCAGGCATTATATAAAAACTAAGGAACTTGCTCGGAAGTAGTTTTTGCAGCTTATGGTCTACCTTAGAATTTGTGCTATTTCTTATGACCCCATGTGACCAGGGAAAGGAGGAAGGTGTGATAATTCATTCTTATCGAGAACAGATAGCCACCACCTGCATCTCAGATGAACTGCATCTATCTGTCACGTTTTACAGGCATTATATAAAAACTAAGGAACTTTCCCGGACGTAGTTTTTGCAGCTTATGGTCTACCTTAGAATTTGTGCTATTTCTTATGACCCCATGTGACCGGGGAAAGGAGGAAGATGTGATAATTCATTCGTATCGAGAACAGATAGCCAACACCTCAGATGAACACTTGTTTATGAGATACCCACCAAAGATCACGATACAACGCAGATAGGCGCTTTATCATTAGGATTCTGTTAATATCTTTTTTTACTAGTAACGAGAGTGTGGAATTTAATAGAAAAAAGGCAAATACATTATTACACACACCAAAGCTTGAGCGAGCAATGACAAAATGCTACAACACATTCAGTTAAAAGAGACGGTTCAAGGTCAGGCCCACTCCACTGCCCTTACGGGGAAATATGCTAATCGCCAATCTGGAAAAAGTGGTCAGCTTGGAGATGTAGGAGCGACATGGTGTGGTGAGGTGATGAACGTGACCTTGAGTCGCCAGTTTGGAGTGAACAGGGTATACTCGACAATATATGCAGTATTACTCCCAGTACCCTCTTCCCGAACTCCTGTTTTTTGAATGACTCTTTTATAATATCAGATTGTGCTCTCGGTAATTTCCTCAAACAAATATCTAACTCTCCTTTGCTTCCCCTCCCACTCTTGTATTTCATGATCGTGATTTGAGTCACTTGCTATCTCGCCAAATTCAAAGAAACGCCTAATTAATGTTATGTATCCCACTTCCCTGTTACTTCACTCTCTCCCACATATTCAGGGCTGTGAAACCCCTCCTTAAGCCCTACCCAGCTGACTTTATTATCAATTGATGTGTTCAGTCCCTTACAATTAATAACCTGAACGAGCAAATCTCGCACCACCTTATAATCGTTTCAAATCTCTTTTTCTTATTCTGTTGCCATTTGTTTTGTTTCCTTGTTGACCTATCCAACTAGATGCCCTGTTTATATCCATCTGTAGCAGCTAGCATTCCTCCTTCACTTTAACATACTTACATCACTATGCCATTCAAAAATAAAACAAATTTCTAGATATTTTCTTTCTCACTAAAAACTCCAAGCTACCTCCACCAGCCAATACTGAAATGATTTATAATCTCTGTCACACTGGCTGTTAAAAATCGTTGAGTGTTGCATCGAATATTCTATGCGGAAATGACAAATGACTACTAATTACTGAGGTTTTGCTGTGTTTAGTGTACTTCGAATCTTTTAGAATAATCCAAAATGTAAATATAATTCCCACAACGCTCGAGCAATTTCTGCGTTGGCTCTGCACTCTCGGAAATGAAAACTGACAGCTCGTTATCTCTTACAGGAATCCATCAAATGGTTTATGCAGAGCTAAAAAAAAGAATTATTGTTAAATTTCCAATCACAGAAGACAAATGAAATGCTTCATGTGTAATCCAACAATAATAATAGTACGTTAGCTTCGGTGAGATAAAAGCCATCAATTTCAAAAATGATTTACTAGCACACAAATGAATACGTTTTATTGATTTTTACTGGGCGCTGGCTACTGCTCTAACCCTTTGCAGGTTCGGAAGAACTTTTGTCCGCAAAAAACAATGAGCTAGAAAAGTTTCAAGTCTGGATATACGCTGGCACAATGTATAGCTTTGTTGACGCCTTTTCTTACACTGATCAGACAAAACGTTATGACCACCTGCTTATAAGTGTTTTGGTCCATCTTTGGAGCGCAATACAGCTGCGATTCGAGATGGTATGGATTCGAAAAGTCCTTGTTGGGTTTCCGGAGTTGTCTGGCACCAGATGTCTACGCACAGGTCTCGCAATTCGCTTAAATTTCGAGCAGGTGTTTTTTTTTTTTTTTGGGCGCGGCAAATGGGAACGAGCATCACGGAAATGGCAAGCCTGGTCGGCTGTTCGCGTGCTATTGTAGTTAGCATCTATGCAGAGTGGTTGAAGGACGGTGAAAACACGACTGGGCTACAAGGTGGTGGACGTCCACGCCTCATCACAGAACGTGGAGGTCGGAGGCTTGCCAGCTCTGTAAAGCGGGAGAGGCTGCGTTCTCTGGCAGATCTGACAGCAGAGTACAATGTTGGTGCAAGCACATGAGTTTTTAAGCAAAAAAAAACAGACTTCCGGCCTGTAATTTAGGGTAATTGCGTGAACTGTGCGTAGACATCTGGTGCCAGACAACTCCGGAAACCTAACAATGATTTTTCGAATCCATGCCACGCCGAATCGCTGCTGTATTGCGCTCCAAAGATGAACCAACACACTAATAAGCAGGTGGTCATAATGTTTTAGCGTATCAGTGTTTATTCGCTGTGTATACAGAATATTTGAAGGTTTTCACATCCATACGACGGCAACACTTCAAATTTGGTCAGATATTAAAGAATTTGTTAATTTTATATATACGTATAAGTCAACCACTTATAACAAACGCTGGTTGTGAAATTGATAAGATACGTAGGGTTGACCATGGCTAGTTGGCTCAGAGGTAAGTAGAAATAGTAGGCCTAGAGAAGATTGTTCCCTCTTAAGGAAATAGTTAAAGCTGTCACACACAAAATTGATTATCAAAAAGATGGCTCAGATGAAGAGAAATATTTTTGTCTAGTTAGTGTTGAAGAGTATTCAAAAAGTAAACCAAATGAAAATGGGTTCTGTGCATATTTTTTAAACTTTGTGCTCATGAGGCTTTCAGAGACGGAAACACTTTTTTTTGTAATTCGTGTTTAATTCCGATGATGATGCCGTTGAAAAAAATGAAAATGGCATTGAATTAGCTTGTAATCATTTCTATATAAATCTCATAATTTTGTAATGGTAACATCTTTAAGTAGTAAAATTATTTTCCTTTTTTTAATATTTGAACCCACACTTTTTTTGTTCCTACGTATGTGTCTTTAAGTAAAATTATCCTTTTTCTAGCCCCTGCCAACCTACGCTGTGGTAGTAGGGAACTAGCCCCGACACAGTGCAAGTTGGCACACTTTACCTGTCGCTGACAAATGATTCGGGAGGATGGCGGTTCGAATCCCCGTCCGGGCATCCAGATTTGGGTTTTCCATGGTTTCCCAAATCACTCCAGGCAAATTCCGGGATGCTTCCTTAAAAATTCCATGGCCGAATTCCTTCGCATTCCTTGCCCCCATCCTTTCCCGTCTCTAAAGACCTCGCTGTTAGAGAGACATAAAGCAGTTAAAAATAAATAAAGCTGACAAATGCGAGCCCAAAGAAGCTTCACTTCAATAACAAAATATCATTTTAACAGTGTGCGTTAGGCAGAAAACAATCACAGAAATTCTGCGTGCACTCACGTTAAAGTATGAACCAGAGGGTTGCTGTAATTGGAAAAGTATTATTCACTAGATGTTCTGTAGACTCTGTGGCAGGATCCAGCCTACTCAGCTGCCGCCTGTTCGTTGTCCGTTGGCCTTTTTCGTTGCTCCGCGCCCCGCCCACGTTATAATCGCCGCCTGCAGTGCTAACTAACTGCCATTGTGTCAGGCAGCTCAGCCGAGACCGCTCCTTCCGGACGTCTTCCCGTGGGAATGCACGCACTCCCTCAGGCACGACTTCATCAAGACGCGCTGTTTGGAATTCCGTCGCTGCATGATTGATAGAGCACGCCTCAGCTGGTCAATCACCATCTGAAATGAGACGCACTATACGACGCCGCTCTACAGGGAATACGTCCTGAATATCCTGAGGCACACTTGCTGGCAAATAGAGCAGACTCTCACGTTAAAGACGGATAATACACATATTTATTACTCAATGCGTCCGCTGAATATAATGGACTAGACGAACCGTGCGAAAACTTCACGAATAAAATGCGATGAATAGTGAGGTTGAATATAATGTCACCAAGTTCAGTCATTACTCTTCATACTCCTACTTCATTTATCGATTTTGGTTAGAAATCCAGGGACATAAATGGCTCGAAACACAAAAAACGTATTTTAGAAATATTGAAATTTTTGCGCTATATGGGTCGAATTACGAAAAATTCCTTTCTTAGAATATAATGTTACCATGGCGGAAACCTTAGTCTTTAATACGATATGTCATTTATCTATATCGATTAGATATCAAATTAAATATAAGGCTCGTGACACAAAAATACGTTGTAGAACAATTTATACTTTTTCCCTTTAATAGTTGAATTCCAAACACTTCTTTCTTAAAATATGATGTCAACAAAGCTGAGACATTATTCCTCACAATCGTACTTGATTTATCGATTTTGGATAGATATCAAGGGAGATAAGTGGCTCGAGACACAAAAAAACGCATTTTAGAAAAATTGACTTTTTTGCCTTTTATGGGTCGAATTACGAAAAATTCCTTTCTTAAAATATAATGTTACCACGGCGGAGACCTTATTCATTAATATGATACCTCATTTATCTATATCGGTTAGATATCAAGGGAGATAAATCGCCCGTGACACAAAAATAGGTAATAGAAAAATTTATACTTTTTTCCTTTAAGGGTTGAATTCCAAAAACATTCTTTCTTAAAATATGATGTCACAAAGCTGAGACATTACTCCTCATAATCCTACCTCATTTATCGATTTTGGTTAGATATCCAGGGAGATAAATGGCTCGAGATACAAAAAACGCATTTTGGAAAAAGTGACGTTTTTGCCTATAAGGGTCGAATTACGAAAAATTCCTTTGTTAAAATATAATGTTACCATGGCGGAGACCTTATTCTTTAATATGATACCTCATTTATATATATCGGTTAGATATTAAGGGAGATAAATCGCTCGTGACACAAAAACGCATTGCAAAAATATTGATACTTTTGCCCTTTAAGGGTTGAATTCCGAAAACTTTCTGGCTTAATATATGACGTCACTAAAGCGGTGATCTTAATCTTTAAAACGATACTTCATAATATGGTTTCAGATAGGTATCCATGGAGATAACTGACTCGTAACACAGAAAACAGCATTTTAGAAAAATTTACATTTTTGCCCTTTAAGGGTCGAATTCCGAAAACTTTCTTGCTTAAAATACGATTTAACCAAAGTAGAGACCATAAGCTTTAAAATGACACCTCATTCATTGATTTCGGTTAAGTATGAAGGAGGATATAGGCTTGTGACAAAAAAATACCTTATAGAAATAATATATATGATACTTGAATGTCGTAAGTAAGATCATTGTCCTAGGTTTTTAACGGGCCCATTGTTCCCCATTAGATCTCAGTTCTCCTGCTTCACAAATGTGGATTTAGCTGGCAATATGTGATGATTAATAACATCCTAAAATTTTCAACAAACAAAAACACGACTGATTAAACGTATAGGAATTTCATTAACGTAGGTACATAAAAATTAGGGTACTTTGTTTTAAGCCGCAATTCACTGATTTTTTAATTTATTTTTCCTCTCCCCTATAAAGCATTTTAATCTAGCCACAACCGCTAAAGAGACAACAACAGATTTTAACAAACAGTTTAGATTAGTATAATCCCTGTATCAATAACATGAACTAATTTCTAGAAATCGGAAATACACCTGGTTTAAGTGCCTCATATATGACTGTTTCTGAAAATTGTAATGCCAGGAAGGAGATTCGTGATCACAGTGAAATTTGTTCCACAGATTACGGACTTGACAACAAACAAATTAGCAGAACTATTCGTACACTTTGACAGTGAGAGTTCATTACGCTGTGAAGTCACCATGTGCTGCAATTAGAGACTCTAGACGTCATGAAATGGAATTAAAGATATGCTGCTGGGCAGCACATTGACACGTACGTTTTGAAGGCCCATCCACAAAGCATCGACGGGAGTACCGGAATGAACAAGTTGCCGAAGAACCATATCCCAGAAATATTCGATTGGCCAGGGAAGCAGTGGTACCCGTTGCCCTATGACGTCAACGAGGCATACAAACGCTTCCTGCACCCCTTCACTTCATCTGACGGCTCTTTACCGATTGTGCGTGGTATAATTCTGACCTGTCAGGTCACACAGAATAGGGCTCTGCTGGACCTTTATACATGCCATCTCTTTGTTGTCTTACTTATTCACTTATTAAGGATTCTCTATTCTACAAAGCCTCGGAGTTTGGAACTATTCAGACCATTCCTTCTGGGTGCTACAGTTTTCCAAACAGTAGCATACCAGCAAAGAGGTGAATTGTGAAAAATACATATTTTTTTATTTTGAAATTATAGTCGTCGGACTATCCAACCGTTAACTCAGCTCCAAGCATTTGCACTACACCAACTGTTGTCACAGATTTGGTTAATGTAACTGTGCGACTAGAACACATGACGAATACAGCAGTTAATTAAAACCACCATTGTACGAGCCCCAACTGGAACTGACAACAATTCACACAAAAATCCTACGGTGCCGATGATGGCACAGGTATATAGTATTCGATAAAAAAAAAAAAAAAAAAAAAAAAAAAAAAAAAAAAAAAACTTCTTTTTTTTACCAGTATAAATAAAGCACTGCACGAAGTGTAGATTGATCTGTTTTAATATTATTGATTCAAGCCAACTTGGGAGCACTTATTACTAGGATCCGACCGAAGGTTCGGCTTCGGCCACCTTCGGCCGCACATTCGGCTTCGGCCAAATTCAGCCGAATGTTTGGCCGAAGCCGAAGGTTTACATCCAACCCCTGAAAATGAACCAACTTTTACGAATAACGTCACGTAGCGCCAACAGACGATACCAAAGATAAAGAACCATTTGGAAAACATCATAAAAATCAGTGGGAAGTATATTGTGAAACCAGAGTTAAATACCAAAGCTTGATTAATTAAAAAAAAAAAAAAAAAAATCAGAGATCTTGTATGCGCCCAAAGATTTTACAAAAGAAGTTTAACAGTCTACTTTACGTGATATCGTAAAAAAAAGTAGCGCCACCATGGCCCGATAATCATCCGATTTCTTTGCAGATTAGTATATTACATGGACTTGGTCATTGTACACATGTTTTCGTACAACCTCGTTTAAGGGGAAGGACTTCGCAGCCTTAATTTTACTAATCCTCAAACTCGACCCTAGTACAGACAAAAGCGAGAGAAATATTTTAGAAAGTCTTTAATGCCAGCTACGTACGAAAAAGTAAACAGTAAATTTGCATTGATTTTAGAAAAAGGCTAAATGGATCAGTTTTACCACGAAGATATGAAGTGATCAAGCAAACACGTTATTGAGTGTCACGGCACATGACATTTCCAAAGGTTCAAAAAAAAAAAAAAAATTGGCTGTTAGTGTGTTGAAAGATCATACAAGTCAATATATTGCACCAATAATCACTGAAACTGTTACCAAATACAATTCAAAAGAAAATATCCATACGGGTATACGTAATAATACTTGAAATATGAATACAACCATCCGCTATGGAAACTTCGTTTTTATTGGTTGTGTTGCTCACACTCTACAGCTCATGATTCACAAAGTAATTTTTAAAGATATTGCTATAATAGAAATCGTGAAAAAGTGTTGTAAAACGTAAGAAGAGTGAACAAGCCACTCGATATCTTAATTAATAAAAAACAGAAAAAATCAGTAAATCTGTATATGTTTGAACGTGATGGAATAGAAATTCTAACTGTAGAGGAATGGATACAAATGAACTATTTTATAACTGCGCTGAAGTGTATTTGGGAAGCAACAACTAATATTTCTAGCGATTTATCAACAGTATCTTTAATTATATCAACCACTGACATCTTAAACACAAAACTTGCTCAGAAGGATGAAGGCTGATCATATAATACTGCTTGTGTGGGTCTGTTAACAGGAGATCTGCTTTCGCAAGAAAAGCCTTACGGTTGTTGATTGCCGCTCTAATCGATCCCCGTTTTGAAATTAAGTATTTGACTAGCGACGAAAATGTAAATACGAAGACTGATATTTTGTTATTTCTACGTAAAAACTGTGAACTGACAATAACAAATAAAACGGGTCATTTTGAGCGAATATATCTTATTTTATTAGTGCCGATGTACTTTTTGTTTTGGTTATATTTAGTACATTTTTAATTAATCTGTATACGTGAAACTACTTTAAAAATATTGATATTGATTCGGTTATAAGTGAAAATTTAATATGTGATACTAATTTAGACAGCAGAATATCGTATTTTAAAAACTAGAATAATTTATGCTAGGTAAGAAGGTTGAAATTTATTTTTATTGTTGTTAAAAAACGATGGTATTACTATACATAAGCTAACATGTATTTGATTTACCAAAGCTAAAACTCCAAAACTTATTAATTTAATCCACGGGACAAATTATTCTGATTTGATTCGGGCTGTTACTGTTAAATTTTATAGTTTCTTTTTATTATTGCTAAATAAAAATAACTGCATTTATTTTTGCTAAATTCCATTGCTCAAAACCTGGTATGGTACTATTTTACTGTTTTATTTTATTCTAATAAATAAATATTAAAAACTTTGTTTACAATTATTGTAAAGGTGCAGTTTATATAAAAATACCACATATAAAATAAAATAACAGTTCATTTTTTGCATGTCATATATACTTCATGTTAGTGTTCTAAGATATATAATTATTTTTGAACCTTCGGCTTCGGCTTCGGCTTCGGCCGAAGGTTATCCCAAGAGCCGAACATTCGGCTTCGGCTTCGGCTTCGGCCAAAAAATGACCTTCGGTCGGACACTACTTATTACTAGTTCTTTTTTGATGCTCGTTTTCATTCCCAATACCTCTTGAGCGCAACTAATAATTTTTCCTTTTTCTCTTGTGAGATTTCCGAGGTTTAGTGACTTTTAGTGCAGGGGACCAGGAGTTGTTTTAATGAGGTACAAACCCTCCCAAAATAAAATAGAGCTACTGTGACGTTTCGGCAGCTGGAACTTCCCAGTTGAGAAATTCATGCTGCCGGCTCTGCGTGTTGACTGGAGGTCTGGAAGCAGAGCCGGGAACACGGGAGAGGTGAGGGCCCTGTCACGCTCCATTCAGAGACCAGTGCATTCCTCGATGACGTTCGGTTGGCTGCGATCCAGACGCCATCGGCCGCCTCCCTAAAAATAGTCCAGCGGCAGCCAGGCAGCCACTTCCTGTGCGGAGCGGAACATGTCCCGGGGGAATACGCCGACAAGACGCATCGCGGCGGAAGTGGATCCTACAGGAGCAGGCCCGCAGTTCAGTGGAAACCGACCGAGTGGGACATCCGTCAAGAAGCTAAATACGGCGCCGTCCGAACGGCTGAGCTGCCTCCGCTAAGCTCGGAAACCCCTCTCCATTCACTGGGTTTTAGAACGTTAATCGTAATAGGTATGAGGACGAAGTAGGAAATGGATTCAGGTATTTATATTGATATAAATACGTCTATAACTTACAAATAGTCACACGAAGCAAGAACCGAGAACTGCCCAGCGAAGTATGGAAAGGGGGCATCCATAAATTACGTGAGGTGTATTTCCGGACACCCCCTCCCCCCACCCCTCTGGTGAGATTTGGTCCGTGAGAATACCCCCCCCCCCCTTCTAGGAACCGCCCTCGAAACTTTTTGAGATTTTTTTTATGTCTCACCCTTCATAATCCGGTTACAACCACACTTTTCAACGAAATACCCCCCTAAATCGACTTTCACGCAATTTGTAGACATTTTTTTTTTTTTTTTTTTTTTTTTTTTTTTTAGCACAGAACACAATTTTTTTACAAAACCTCACGTGAGATTACCATAGCCCCCCCCCCCACCCCATCCACCGTAATTTATGGATGCCCCCAAAGAGCAATGCTAGTCTTTACAAGAAGAGACAGGAAAAGAGCCGTGCACATACGTTCAATAACCAAAGTGACAGACATCTTAAAAAGAGTCATGACCCAAAAATGGCAGTGGGCTGGTCATATTGCTCGCAAAAGTGGTGACAGATGGAGCACGGCAGTACTGAATTGGATACCATGGAACCTGAAAAGAGCAAGAGGAAGACCCCCGCATCGTTGGGATAAAGACATACGTCGAGTTACAGGCGTGAACTGGAAGAGGGTTGCTTAAGATCGATCAGCTTGGAGAGAACTACAACAAACCTACTTAGAATTAAATTGTATTATATAGCTCATTGGCTTAAAGAGGCTGCATCCTGAAATAGGGATTGATATAACTGTACTAATAATAACTTACAAAGAGAGGGCGCTATCACCTAGGGATCGTACATAAATTACGTGGCTCAGTCTAGGAGGGGGGAGGGGTTGGCTAGCAAGCTTCACTGGGCTACGTGGGGGGGGGGGGGGTTTCTGAGCCTAATCACGTAGCTTTTCATTCGTATTATTTGTCACATGTACAGAACAAATAATGAAAAAAGCTACGTGCACGAGGGGGGGGGGGGGGGGAAAGAGAGGCCACAGTCAAAAACCACGTCGATGGCCGTGGGGGAAAGGGGTTAACAGTAGGACAATGTGGAGCTACGTAGTTTATAGACACTCCCCTATTACGTCCAAATTTAAAGTATATGTATGGCTTAAACAGAAATTAAAGTGACCCAAGAATGATCCCCAAATAACCAAGCGTTTTCGAAATGAAAAGGTTTTTTTCGTGGATCGGACAGTACAGTCTCTTACATTGCAGAAGTTGACGCAGTGGCAAGAGTTCGGCCTCGTAACGCGAGGGTCGCAGCTTTGAATTTCCATGCGGAAACCTTTTACCGAGCGTGGTGGGTGAGCGGTTAACGCGGTGGCCTCGCATTGGGGAGGATGCCGGCTTTAATCCCCGTCCGGGCATTTAGACGTGGGTTTTCCATGGATTCCCCAAATCACTCCAGGCGAATTCCGGGGTACTTCCTTCAAAAGATCATGGCCGAATTCCTTCCCGTCCCTTGTTTCCGGTACCATCCCGCCTGTACTTACCTCGACGTCGACGAGGCGTGAAACCATAAGTAAAAAAAAAAAAAAAAAAAAATAAAGACTTGGGTAGCGTTCCAGACATTCAACTCTCAGGGTTAGCGTGTGTGTCTCAAATTGTAGGAATCGGTCGTGTGAATCTAGAATTTGTCATGACAGTTTTAAATTAAGTGTTGTGACTGTTCAGTCTCGTTCCTACTATTACGAACAAAACTGCCTGTGAAAGAGACAAATTGATTACTAGAATGTTAGAACAGTAAATTGAAGAATAAAAAAAAGAAAATAAATAAATAAAACTAGCTATGGTAGTAAGGTGCAACACTGGGTCGGAGAGGTACAAAGGTGCCAGGATCGAGGCCTGGTTGCAGCGTACCATCATTCTGAATGCGAGTTATAGACGGTTTTCCTCAATAATCATTGCGAATGCTGGAATGCTACCCAATCTCCACTCAGTAAGCTACATGTTTCACAAACAAAAATACACCTGTCGCACACAGAACATAGTTATACGTTTCGCAGACAGATGACAACAAACATCGCTCCAATATACGTGAAAACTAACAGGATACTACCAAATTAATATTTTCCTAACAGTTCCTGGAATTACTATCCAAGTGGAAGAGAGAATGGAGAGCAGCCTATGATGGTCAGACTATTTCAATGCAACCGTACAAGCTGTAAGACTTTGTTTTTGGATGGCGTATGACAAATCTAATAATTTACCAATGGTAACACCAATCATAATGGGTCACAGGCTACATAGTATCATGAATTATCTCCCTTTGGTTGCCTCCCAAGACACTATGAACTCATAAAAGAATGATCACTCCATGTGCTTTTACTAAGTCATCTAGCAAAGGCGAAAGTTTTAACTATCACGGTGTTCTGAGCAAATGAGACGTAAAGTAAACCAAGATCCTAGTGTTCTTAATTAAAATCATAATTGTGATTTTTTAAATTTGAAAAATCCGTTTTTAATGATTTCAAGATCAAATAAAAGACCCTGAGACATGTTACATTAATTCAACCATCGATAATACTAATTCAGTCATTTGAATGATAAAGTCTGGTATGCAAATAACGGCCACTTTCAATAAATTAATCAATTAATTAATCAATCAATTAATAAAAAGTACTTAAAAATACCAACTGATGAACCCCAACAACAAAAATGTTTACATTTCAGTGTCATCAACATGCTCCAGCTGTTTCATCTACAGAGAAACTGTCCATTTCTACGTCACAATTGACGTGGATAACATTCCAGACATACAGCTGTTCGATTTTTTTTTTTTTTTTTACTTATGGCTTTACGCCTCGTCGACGGCTAAGGTCATTAGAGGCGGGATGGGACTGGGGACCAGGAACAGGAAGGAATTCGGCCATGGTATTTTTGAAGGAAGCATCCCGACATTTGCCTGGAATGATAAAGGGAAACCATGGAAAACCCAAATCTGGATGTCTGGACGGGGATTAGAAACCGCGTCCTCCCGAATGCGAAGCCAGAACGTTAACCATTCACCCACCACACTCGGTCAGCTGTTCGATGTCCGCCATATTTATTTACCCATCCAGATGACCAATCTCCAACAACCGCGCTTCTCTTATCATGCTGATCATTTCCGGAATAACGAATTTATTTCACCGCATAGGCTCAAACAAGCTGACCCCATGTCAAAATGGGCACATTTTCTATCTCAGTTTCTCTACATATCATCCAGACTTTGCTCTTCCATGGTTTGCTGAAAGTAGTTCAGGAGAGTGGTAAGATAAACCACTGACAGAGGTCGCAGCGATAATCTTTCGTATTCATGATACTAAGACGAATTATTGCTGTAATCCATAAAATCTACTAATCATTAATATGTCGTTTCAGCTCTCCATTTATGTTCTCCAGGTTTCTGTTGTAATAATGCAGTAGATCGCTTGAATCATACCGCAATGCAAAACGTTTCATCTTTATTTGGACCTCCTTGCGTCGAATCCCAGACCATTTCTTCCAATGCTAAATATGACAGCCTTTAGATCTAGTATCTAATGTGGTTAAATAAATTCTGTAAAAAGCGGTACGTCAACGAAAATACTTCTCAATTAATCACGTCTGAGGTGAAATGTTAAAACTGATAACGTCAAGAATATTGCAACGGTGTTGTGGAAATCATATGACGATGCTAAATGTTGTAAATTCTTCATAGAGGAAGATGGGATGGAAGCTAGAGTTGTTTCTGAGATGTATTTCACAGTGGTTGATGGTCGCAGGTTACCGCGTTACAAACACAGTCACGAGAAGGCAACGCAGCGCTCCAGGAACTCGTAAAAATACGTTACGAGCCGCCTTTGCCGGTGGTTTCCGGGAAGCTCCTCCGCTCATTAGAGCAAGCGCCCCCGAGTTCAAACGATGCAGCAGGACTCCTGAGTCACACCCGGCAAACGGACTAAATCCGCCTCACTCACATCTACGAAGACAGCCACTCACATATGCGAATCATTAAGAAACGACGATGAAATGGCCCTCCACATATCTTCAGAAACAAAGCGTTAGTGTCAGGACCCGAGCAACTCCACAGCTGGTAATAACCGAAGTATTTTGAAAACTATATATTACGTATCTTGTGTAATAATGCGTCTAGAACTTTATCACATGGTAAAAATGTACGCACACTTATAAAGAAAATTTTCAACTACGTTTACAATAGGAAGAATAGCAACAATTGGATCCGAGGAGTAAAGAAAAATATGGTAAATGTCGGAATAACAGAAAAAATAGACCCTAATACAAGACAGAGTAAATTTCAGAAGATTGGTACAAATTTTCAAGGGCTTCTACGAGAATGAGAAGAGAAATATAATAGCATCTTGACTCAATAATAACGTAACCATTTATCCTTTTCATCATAGAGGGGCGCCTGTGGAAATTTTTTCCTCAAAGCCATAAGCATTAGGAATGTTGTTGAAATTATTTTCGTATTTGAATAGTTTTTACTGAAAAACACTTATAGTAAGTAGAAAAAAATACATGTTAGCTGAGTTACTTACCATTCGTGTCTGACATCCAGTGGCGTAGCTAGGTCAACAAGGGCCCCGGTGCTAAAAAAAATATTATTTTTTTAGCTCTTTAGTAGAGCTAAAAAAGAAAGCTCACCCATCTGGCTAGGGGGCATCCTCAGCTGCGCTTGGGGGCCCCCTGAGCGTGGGGGCCCCGGTGCACTGCACTGCCTAGTCCTATGGTGGCTACACCCCTGCTGACGTCTAACGTCTAACTGGGAAACTTTTTTGTATTTATCGGCGGAACAAATCAGTTTCAAAATATCGGGTCTAGTTTTCAAGTAGGAATGGAGCTCATTACATGATTTGTTGATTTTAGTCTTGGTAATCAAAATGGCTTTCAATACTGCGACACTCAACTGTGATTTACCACTTGTCCATATTTTATTAATCAGATAAAAAACTCTTTCAATAGGTGCGTTACTTCCAGATAGACGCTTAACGTACTCAATACTTGTAAGAATGTTCGTAAAGTTGAGTTTTAGCACGGAAGTTCTCGCACTTTCACTTTTGAGTGTAGTGAAATACTTCTTCCACCAACCTATTTGAGACGGAAAGGACAGGAAAGATAAAATTATAGAAATAAGGTGCCGGACTGATTCTTATATGAATTATTTTTTCCCTCGTACCATTAGGGATTGGAATGCACAGCAAAGAGATTAGCTTTGGTGCTGAGCACCCTCTGCCACCCACAATTTTGTGAATTGCAGAGTATATATGTAGATGTAGAAGTTCTGAAATAATTCTGCCCAACAGTCTTCAGCACCAACATACTCAGCATTCCAGGTATTGTTTATTTGACCTGTTGCGTAGCTGGAAATAAACGAAAACTCGTCGAACATTTCCATATCTTGACTGCTGCTAATAAATCCTTGCGTGGGCAGCAGTGGTCCATTGGTCGACTCGACCACCGCGCCGCAAAAACCGCATCGTCTATTTTAGGCTTTGACAGGTAGATACATCAAATTGTCGTTTTGTTTGCGAAAGTGGAACGTTTTTAATTTCTCCGGGGACAGCTGGACAGACAACCTGAAAACGGGACTGCCCCTCCCATAGCGGGACGTATTTTCACGTTACTCAAGAAAAGAGGGAACAGCAAAGTGAAAGGACGAAGAGTTATTGAATGTCAAGAAAAGAAGCATCGAGATGAATGCACAAGATTACGTTTTGTGGTCCTCAGATTGTCAAAATGAAGAGAAGATATAATTTAATAGAATTGAAGATGACCTGTATCACAAGGCACAAGCTTTTTACTGTCGAGACTGGCTTAGACTAGCTTAAAAGCTGCTACAGACGACCCGATTTCGGTCCCAATCCGGCAAGCGCCCTGCAAATTGCGATGTCAATAGACAAATGGGGTCCTGCTACTCCGATAGCGGGAGATTAGCAGATTCGGATAAACAATTTAAAGATTTTAGCTAGCAGACAGGGAGCAAATTGAGACGTGTGATTGCTACGATTGAGACAATTTCGGCTCAGTCGAGGGAGCGAGTGCGTTTCGTGCCATTAGTCGTGTGTGTCGTTACAAATGTCTAAAGAGAATGAGGTGTTCTCAAATATTTTCGAAATTTATAAGAATATGCCCCAGTTGTGGGACAAACACATCAAAAACTACATAAACCGCAAAATGCGAAATACGGATATCAGATTTGCTCGAAATTTACAGGGAAGTGGACCAGAAAGTAACACTTGCAGTCTTCTTTCTTCCTTAATGTAGCGTTTTAGACATTTGTAGATAGCCCAATATGTTTCAGGTATGATGTCTCAAAGCATTTGTGGTGAAATCGGCGAACTAAATTTCATATCTTCATAGGTTTATCTACTTGCCAAAAATTGCAAAGTAATGACTAATCGTTCTCTGGCGTTTATACTTTCAAGCATTAGAATATATATATACATATATATATATATAGGGGGTCACTAAACAGAATATTTCTGCAAAACCTTCAGAATATACTCTCAGAAAATTTCTAAAATCAGGCTTTAGGCTTCTCAAAATGTTCATTTAATGTAACTTTTTCTAATAAAATCCATGTCTTCAACCAGGATCTTCTTTTTCTCTCAGTACAAACTGTAGTACAGGATTATTATTAAAACGATGTCTACTATTTGTTGCTTTGACATAAAAGGAGCCATTGTTAGGCGCTTGCAACAAGCAGTCATGTGATCTCAATGTAAACTAAAATTGGGAGCGAAATTGTGATGTGTGCAGGAAAGCACTAGATCTCTCTAAGGCGTTTGACAGAGTAAGCCATAAAATGGTAGTAAATAAGGTAAAAACCATTGGAGTGGATAAAACATTTGCTGGGTAGAGAATTTTTGAAAGGTAGAAAACAGAAAGTCAGGGTAGGAAATGTAGTATCAAAATAAGTGGAAGTAAAAATGGGTGTGCCACAGGGTAGCGTATTGGGACCATTGCTATTCATTATTCTAATGAATAATTGTGTTGATTGTTTACTATCTGAAATTAGATTGTTGCAAATGACATAATGCTGTATAAAAGAATCAAAACGATAGAGGATTGTAAACAGTTGCAGGGTGATCTGGACAGGATATCTAATTGGGTTGGTAAACATGGAATGAAGATAAATGCAAAGAAGAGTCAGCTTAGTAGATACACAAATAAAAAACAAAAGGTTAATTATGAATATAAGGTGGGGAAAGAATTGCTTGCTGAAGACTTGAAATGTAAATATCTTGGCATTACTTTTGATAACAAGCTTAACTGGGCTGGACACATTGGACAGGTGGTAGGAAAAGGTTTCAAAGTTCTGCCCTTGTTGGAGAGAGTGATGAGGGAATGTACGAGAGAAGTCAAGGAATTGTGTTACAAAACATTGGTCAGACCATTGCTCGAATATGGTAGTGTAGTATGGGACCCTCATTTTACGTATCAAATACAGGAGTTGGAGAGGGTGCAAAGAAGGGCTGCTAGATTTGTTTCTGGAAATTATCGCAGAATGCAATCAGTGACGGATATGATAAAGGAGCATGAATGGGATTCATTGCAAGACAGGAGGAGGATGAGGAGGGTCATGGGAGTGTGTAGTAACTGAGCGGCAAGTCACCACGGCCAAAGTTTGGATTCGCCTCTGATCAACCACTCCTCGATTAGCTTCGAAGATATGTGGCCATAGGATCAGAGTGACTACGTTCTGCCCACACTTATAGCTAGTAATGAGCAGGAATCAGCGATACAAATGAAAACATGTAGTTGAAAGAATTGAGTGACTTTAATACTTCAGTAAAAATGGGCACATAGACATACACTTGAAATAAATGAAAAATCACTGCATAAACTAGCTCTCATAAAAGGCATCTGCTACTAATAAAATCCTGTCACTCGGATATTCTTTCTCAGCCAGCCAGAGGGTATAAATTGCATAGCCATTACCTATAAAATCTGCATGCCGTATGGCGACGTGGTCCATCCTTTGAATCGGCGAAACGACTGCCCCGGAGGCCGTTCTAGACTGCGCTCTCCAGAGTAGAAACGTGGTGGGGAGAAGTCATGTGACTTAATCCTATTCGTCTAAAATCCCTGGCTAAGGGCTTTCTGGTTACCCTTGGTAGGGGGACTGCTTCCCACGGGAAGTGACTTTGCTCAACCTTGAGCTCTGCTTCGTTGGGTGGAATTATATTACATAGCTGCAGCTTGAGAAAAATTATCCCGAACGAAAGTTAGAACATATTATAGCTAAAATCTCTCAATATACTACACTTCCCCCCTTGGGGAAGAGTCGAACCCAGGGCTTTAGCCTAGGTGAGACTCTTACCTGGTAGTCTGCAAAATCTGGACTCAAATGCTTAAACAAAAATACACAATAAATGTTGATTAAAACACTATCTTCTATTTGTTATTATATTCAGCTTCTAGGATAACATTTTCTAAAACTACTACATGAATTGTTGATTACATAATTTGTCTTGAATTGACTACACTGATGGATTTGATCAATTGTTTGCACATTTCTACTTCTACTTGCTGTAATCTTTATCATTTTCTAACTGCTACATTGCATTCAACCTTAATTCTACTTAAGCACATTATACATATAAATTTTTTTTCAAAATAAATCATAATTGAAATAATATATACATAAACTTATCAAAATTTCTTTTATCTCCGATCATGGCGAGAGATAACAGATACTTCATCATGATCTGGATCAAAAGATCGTCTGTGTCCAATAGCAGAATGAGGTCTCTCAAATACTACAATATCCTCATCATTGAGTTCATTGTTAATGTCTCGGTTAACGTGAATAGGTCTTCTTCCTCTTATACGAGATAATTCAGTACCATTAGAGTGGTTTACAATAGTGGTTTTCACACAAATCTGATTACACATTCACCTGCAGTATTACGCCAAAATACTTAAAACAATTCCTTAGACAGCTACAATGTTTACATAGGCAAAATATGATGATGCAAAAATAAGAACTACACAGACATACGATAAGATCG
>CM061914.1:50955730-51124314 GCA_031002005.1 Vandiemenella viatica | reverse complement strand
AATCCTAAAAGCGCAGTAAACTGTACGTATAACATACCTCGTCCATAATTCCTGAACGTGTAAATCAGAGCACATTACTTACTTTAAACTACAATTTGACTTTAAATTTAATTAATTACAGAAAAAGCCTTTTAACGTTACTCACGCGGATTTAAACACTGTACAGAATGAATTCTGTGTTACGCTTGAAGATGAGGCAATAGTAAAATAGAAATCACTACACTTGAATGCCTATATGGTTTCTTCAAAATGACTTGGCCGAATTTCGTCCAGTTCCTTGCAACCAGGCCTTTCACGTCTTGAATGATCTTGACTTCTACGAGCCATGTATGCATAGAGGAAAACCATCAACATTTTTATTATTTTATTTTTTAAACATTTTTTCGGCTTTTAAATCCGTTTAGCTAGCTTCACAACGTTTATTTCGATGTTTCAAGTATATATATTGATAGTGCAAGTCTTTATCAGTTGTACACATATACGACACAGGACGGAAGCAAGTCTTAATCCGGACACCGAGCGGGGCGGTGTAACGGTTAGCGTTCTCGCCTCGCATTCGGGAGGACGGCGGTTCGAATCCCCGTCCGGGCATCCAGATTTGGGTTTTCCATGGTTTCCCCAAATCACTCCAGGCAAATGCCGGGATGCTTCCTTCAAAAGGCCATGGCCGAATTCCTTCCCATTCCTTGCCCCCATCCTTGCCCCCCATCCTTTCCCGTCTCTAAAGACCTCGATGTTAAAAAGAGACGTAAAGCAGTTACAAAAAAAAAAAATAATCCAGACGCCAAACCACGTGGCCGGACTCAAACCCGCGACCCCAAAAACACGTGTCCAAGATGCTAACCCCTTCACTGCCAGTGTTGGTAAAACTGCACTTGTTCTGCTATACCTCCTACTTCGAGTTTTGATGCAACAAAGGGAGACACTAGTAGACAGAGCTACTTTAAACAGCACATGCCGAGAAAAGTGAAAAGGTTAACTGACGAGATAAAGGATAAACATTCATAAATACACGATGGTACTGTGAAGTAAGGAAATCGATATTATTCGCTATCACTGAAGCTTCTTCTTCGTTGTTCTAAATAATGAAACAATTTCTGTCAGAAATTTATTTCTCAGCTATGTGTTTAAAGAATCATGATAAATACTATTTTTTACCTTTTTTAAACAATAAATTATTCATTTATGACGTTCAATTTATGCAATGGTCTACTTGTAAACACCCGTTCCCTTCAAACAAACAAAAAATAGTCTGAAGTCGAAGGCAGTAAAGGTGTCATCCAGGCAACGTAGACACTAAAATATGCTTTAGCAGCGTTAAGGTAACATAATGATGACTTGATGAAACAATAGAGCGATATGGTGGCTCAGTGATTAAGGTGTCGGACTGGGGATGTAAAGGTCCCCGGTTCGAATCCCTGTCTCGGCGGCGAGTTTCATAGGCCACTATCTAGGGGTGACCATCGATAAGAGATTAAATTGGATCAGCCACATCAACGACACCAGATGGAGAACAAGCATCAGATTGCAGAACCTATATCCAATACTGAATAGAGATAGCAAACTTGCACCATCCACAGGAGTCAAACTATACACCTCTCTCGTACGCCCCATCATGGAATATGCATGTTGACTGTGGGCATACGCTACAGACCGTCAAATAGGAAAGCTTCAAATAATTCAAAACAGGGCATTGAAGAGAGCCCTTCATCTTCCGCACCGGTTCCCCACGGATGCACTCCATGAGGCAGCCGGTATACCAAAAGTGAGGGACAGATTCCGACAATTGGCGGAAACATTCTACAAAAGCACAAGGCAATGCAACAACCCAGTGGTAAACACAATCGGCCGCTATGATACTAGTGCCGACATACATAGAAGACCACTTAGCCCATTAAGAAATTGACACCATAAAGCAGACGCACCAACCGTAATGCATTGCAACCCCATAATTCCGATGGAGTAAATGTATTCGGACAAAAACTCTGCCTTCTACCTGCCTGTAAAACTAAGGCAGTGACGGTGCCACGGCGCGCTAATAGAAACCCTGTTAGCAGGTATTTTGACCACACGGAATTATTATTATATGAAACAATTCTGAGCTTATAGAACAAAATATTTATCTTAAGTTAATTCCCAACTATCCATTCTCTCATTTTCAGATGAGTCCTCCTTTAAAATCGTTTTGTCAATAATTACTTGCGCTAAACCAGTATTCGAATAGCTGTCCTTACTTCTGATAAAAAAAGAGAGTTTACTCTCTGATACGAAATTTAATTAAGTTTTGTAGCGTCCTTGTTTCATTTCTTTAAAGCTACTTAACAATATTTCATATCTTGGTGTAGTAACTGACAGTTTCATTATATTTTGGACGTTTCTCTAGTTGGTATGGAGTAACAGTGAACAAGATGAGTATACATAAGTCTGAACGCGTAGACTGAAGCAATTACCTCGGAGCGTTATACGTCAACGTCACTGTAGCTCCGAAACTTTTGCTAGATTGCAGTGATACGAGAAATATGTGAAAAATGTTAAATGGATGAAGGATTCAAATACGCTTTTTGTATCAGTCAACGATCTCTCAGTTCTTAAATAGGCGGAGTGGTAATAATAAGTTGTTGGAGATTACATATAATTTAGCTGTAAAAGTAGATCCTCTGTTTGTTCCAAGGCGAAAATATTTGTTTTTCTAAGGTCACAAAGTGAACGTTATGAAACACAGAAACAGTGGAGATGTTAACAGACGAGGTTCTTGATAAACATTTCAAAATACACATTGGTATAATTTAGATTTGAATAGGTTCATGCTAAAAAGGGATCAATAAAAAAAAAATGCAGATTGAGAAAATATTTGATTTTAGTTTTTAAAGGTAGATCTGTTCGTTTTATTCTAAAACGGGATCAGTTAAACGCATGGTTGTTTTAGAAACGGGCACTGATTGTTGATGAATCTATGCTGAAAGGGATTCAGTCACTGACTTAGCTTCTTTTAGCGCACAGTACACTGTATTTCTCTGTGACAGCATTGACCATTTTTTCATACCAGCTGGTTTCCAGACTGCACTTGGGTTTGTGTTTGTTTATTGCCTCCATATTCTGTAACAGGTTACTGTTATCTATATATATAAAGATGAATGTATATTTGTCTGTTTGTTTTTTGTTCTTCATACAAATCCACAGTTTTCATCCGATTTCGATTAAACTTTGCACACTTATTCTTTGAAACAAGGAAAAAAATACTGTCTACATTTGGTTGAAAAAATTATCTGTATAAATAACATATGTTGTCTTATATTTTCTAAAAATTATTGAACGGCGATAGACAGACGCGTTGGCTGTCTAGGTCTGTGTACTGCCTTTCGACAGAGCGGTCAGGTAGCTCAGTGGCGCCGACCCCGGAAGCGTAGGGGTAGCGTGCTTGCTTCGCGTTGCAGGGGTCGCCGGTTCGAGTCCGGCCCAGAGCATGGGTGGTTTTAATTAAGTGTTGTGTTCGTCCTGTGTCGTCCTTACAAAAGAGAGAAAACAATCACACTTGGAAGAAATCTATACATGCAAAAACGAAAAAATACATTGAGCTGGCTGAATGGCTAACATGGCCGAATGCCATTTTAAAAAAAAAAAAAAAAAAAAAAAAAAAAAAAAAAAAAAGTGATTAAAGCGCTTGCTTACTAATATTTTAATGGTGGTCCCCGGTTCAAATCTCCGTGGAAGCAAACATTTTTAAAAATTGTTTTGATCATAAGTCACGCCTGGACCGTCGGTTATTCGGATTGAATGTTAAACTGAAGATATCACAATGTAGTGGTGCAATGCGAGGCAAATCGTAGGTAGTCTTGCAATGCTGTAGGTGTACACTTTTTTACGTTATATTGATCCTTCAGCGGTGATTCGCAGTCAGTGTGTGTGTGATCTGCAGTAATAATACTATAAATGCGGAAGTAACTCTGTCTTTTTGTTACGTTTTGACGAGTAAATGCCTCTACCGATATTGACAGAATTTGACAAGAAAATCTGTAGGGATGGCACAGGACACTTTTTTCTGTATAATTACCAGTTGTAGTCACGAGATTTTAAGAACTTATCGAATATTGACAGAGAGACGGATGTCTATGTTAGTCTGTAATGTTACGTCAGTTGCTCAAGGTGTGCTTCTCGCGCATTATATTGGTGTATAATTTGTTAGTAAATTTCGTTTAGGGAAAAAAACGTATTATTTAGTATAGAGGTCGATTTTCTCTGTCCTATTACTTTGTGTCTGGCACAGTTTATTTTGCCTTCTTTTTGACATGACTTGCGGGCGTAAATTGGCCTAAGTTGTAGCTCTAGTAGACCGCGAGCAGCTAAATTTATTAGAACCCAAGATGCTCATGCTGAAGAAAGAAGAAATTCTTTGTGAAATTGGATATTTTTACTAAAATGGATAACTATGACGAAAGTATTGAAGATGGAGTAAAAAATGGGAAGTACAGAAAAGAAGAAAAATGTACCTAAAAGAAAACAAAGTACACAACTCTATCTCCACCATGACTCACACCTACTACAACTCAGAATTTTCTGGAAAATTTATCGCTCGACCCACAATAAACTCAATTTTGTACAGCAACCTACTATTAAAGCTTATCCTGAAGGAAAAGCTGGCATAAACCAAGAAAAAATAGATGACATTAGGAAACCATTCCAGTATATACCAGCTGAACATCAAGAGTTTTACAGTGAAATCAACCTTTGGCCAACAACCGCCGAGGATATTGAGGACGAGTAATGTCAGACGCACTTTTTTTATATAAAAACATACTTAAATCTAATAAATGATGACATACTAATGATTTTCAGTAATTTAGATATTAAAATCGCTTTTTAAACCGTGCCAATGTGTTTATTTTTCAGATATATGGTAAAAGGGGATGAGTCAAGGCATTATTATACTTTTTTCTAACACATAAAAAAACTTTAAATTTTTTTTTGATAGCATATAAACATTGGCGATATACTGAAATTATTTAAAAAAATATGTACCTAACTAATTTAAGAATACTAGGCTAGGGATTTTTTTTTTTAATTTGCCGACAATTGTTTCAAATGATTTAGCCCTTATAGCATGAACCTATTCATTTAGCTGTTTCTCTTTTTTATGGATAATAATTTCTAAGTGTACATTATGTGAGAAAGTAATACCGATAGATGAAATATCAGTACCTCATTCTATGACCTTTTTTACTATCAGAGAATAATCATCAGTCACAATGATGCACAAAGCAGCTCTCAAACAATAAGTAGTATGAGATAGGACAATTTCAGGCTCAATTCAAGATTTTTATTTGTCTTCAAGAACACGCAGTTTTATCCGTAACAGATAGAAGTTTATATTTTTACAGTCCTTTATTTTGTTTAAAAACTCCCGCTGCTAATAAATACCGAGTGTGGTGGTGTAACGGTTAGCGTTTCTGGCCTCGCATTCGGAAGGACGGCGGTTCGAATCCCCGTCTGGGCATCCAGATTTGGGTTTTCCATGGTTTCCCCAAATCACTCCAGGCGAATGCCGGGATGCTTCCTTAAAAAGGCCATGGCCGAGTTCCTTCCCATTCCTTACTCCCCATCCTTTCTCGTCTTTAAAGACCTCTTTGTTAAGAGACGTAAAGCAGTTTAAAAAAATGCTAATAAATAAAATCGCACTGCTATTATTGTACAACTGTCAATGGTAGATAAAAATAATTAATGCATAATTATTCTCGCAGTTGGTTTTAGTACATTTAAATATTAAATAAAATTCTAGACGCTCTAATGTGTTATGATGAAAATTATTTATTCACTATGCCTAATTGTGTGTATATATTTTATGACTTGTTGAGATGAGCGATGTGTGCAATTGAGTTTGATTTAAGTTGAATTGTATTGCGACATGGACTTTCGAGGTATGTGTGATTGTATTATTGACTTGTGTCTATTTAAGATTGTGTGACATCGAATTTCGCGAATCGGTCATTCATTTCGTAGATAAATAACTGGCCTATAATTACATTCGAGTGCTTTCTATCGTGTTTTTACGACGAAGCCGAAAAACCATCGCGCTGCACGGGCGGCAACGCCGCACAGTGTGTTATTTTCCAAATCTAGTGGGACAAAAGTCAATTTTGACACTAGTCTACACAGGCAAAATAGTTATTTATACTTAAAGTAGACAAACTATATTATTAGGAACAAAGGTTTATTTTACGCGTATCTGCGCCTAACAATAGAAAAAATAATTTTAACAATGGGCTTCCTGTGAACCACCGATCAAGTGCTCCATTCGGCCGCGCCATTCGACTGAGTTTGGTCGATGATTACGCTGTGTTTCTGTGTGGTATTAGGAATTTGTGTGTTGCTATTGCTTTTGGTGAGTTTCAAGATAGGTTTAAGCATGATTTTTCCGTAATACGTTTTAAAACTGAGTCATGAGCGTCATTAAAACAGAGCGAGATTATTTCTGATAAAGAAAAACTACTGAGCCAGTTTCATTTTGAGTTTTAGTTTATTATACCACATTATACCAATCTATTTCTTTATTTATTTGAAAGAGTTACTTATAAACTACAAGAATTACCTTCATTAGTTTGCGCATGTTTGGAAACCCATACAACTTTTCTTCATATTTAGAATGACTGCACAAATTTCGCGTAGAGAATTTTTCAACGTATGGTTTGCTAACGCAAAAAAATCAAGGACAGATGCTTTGTTACAGTTTATATTGCAGTAACTAGGTGACACATTGTTTTCAGATGACATTATAATGAGTTTAAAAGCTACTATCAGAATTGATTCCCTAAAAATTGAGCAAAGATGGTATAAAACGGGAAGACACACAGACCGCTGCCTAAACACATATTCTAAATAGTTAGAAATATTAATGCCTCTTTTTCTTTATCAGAAATAATCTCGCTCTGTTTTAATGATGCTCATGATTCAGTTTTAAAACGTATTACGGAAAAATCATGCTTAAACTTATCTTGAAACTCACCAAAAGCAATAGCAACACACAAATTCCTAATACCACACAGAAACACAGCGTAATCATCGACCAAACTCAGTCGAATGGCGCGGCCGAATGGAGCACTTGATCGGTGGTTCACAGGAAGCCCATCGTTAAAATTATTTTTTCTATTGTTAGGCGCAGATACGCGTAAAATAAACCTTTGTTCCTAATAATATAGTTTGTCTACTTTAAATATAAATAACTATTTTGCCTGTGTAGACTAGTGTCAGAATGGACTTTTGTCCCTCTAGATTTGGAAAATAACACACTGTGCGCCGGGCCGAATCCACCGTCCGGTCGCGATCGTCGGCTTCCGCGACGCACCGTTCCATTCCGTCCGTGTCAACGACATCGGCATCGAAAATGACGTGTACGCCTGCTGCAATCGCACAGTTACTCGCGTGCGTGATGGCAGTTACAACGTAGAAATGGAAGCAACTCACGCCCCAACAGAGGATCAGCAAGATCAACTTCCCTAACCCGCAGCAGAGCCTACGATGACCCAGCCAAGTTGGTGGGAAATGGAAACAAATGTGACGACTGTGAACGAACAGATGATGGACTAGTCTAACAAAGGACATCTATCAGAAAAACAGACAGATAATACAGTGCATTTAAACATTTTGGATAATTCCGAAAATTCAAACACATACTTGATGGCAACATCTGCTGTGAAGATGGACGCTGTTTCTGGAAATGCTACAGACCATCTTTCAGAGCAGCACAGCGCTGCGCAACAACATACAGGTATGTACAATCAAATCCTTATACAAAATGCACTCGGTCACTTTTCTTTTAGTGTGCTGGCAGTTCATTTACTCGCGGATACCTAAATAAATAGAACTGTTCATAATTAGGCATAATTTGGAATAATATCTCTGGCAGTTATAAATCCAACAGCGAAGGCTGACTGCGGGATGTCATATTGTGGCGTCACAACATGACTTCATCGCGTGAAAGAACAGAGTGACAAATTTTAGCGTTTTTAAGAGTAGATGTTAAATTTTACAAGTCGTTCCGATACATATGTCGACGGTAGTACTGTGCTTTAAACGATGTTCACGAAAAATTCAGTTTCAGTGACAACCGGCCAAACGAAGAGTGAATTTCGTCTCAAGAAGACTCAATCCTTTATTCAGACAAACCCCCCTCCACCTTCCCTTGTCCGGAGGGGACACAGAAAGAGATTCCATTGTATTAATATTCGGGCGGTTTCGTCTCATTTCCAAACGGAAATGAAACGTCAATCAGTTGCCACGGCCAGCGCCGACTGTCGCGGCAGAAAGAAGCCTTCAGCAACACTATCGACAGTCCTCGCCATCAGACTGCTGCAGATAAATTTTTCGAGGATAATATTTCCCGAGATATGGGTCTGTTAGTTTAAAAATAATATGTTTACGAAACAGATATTTACGACACGCTGTATTGATCTTTTATTTTTTTTCCATATAACTGAAGACAAGTTGTCAGTTTCAATAATCAGCGTGATGGGTGAGCGGTGATGCTCTCTCATTCTCGAAGACGCAGGTTCGAATCCCCACCCAGCAATCCAGATTTGGGTTTTTATCGGTTTATCAAATTCGCTCCTGGCGAATACTGTTATGAATCCATTGCTGGTTTCTTTCCCGTTTCTTGTCCACATTCATTTTCCGCCTCCAAAGACTTCTATATCGACCAGGCGTAAAGCAAAATAATAATAATACAGATAATAATAAAAAAAACTTTAAGAACCGTGCCAAAAATTTCGCGAATATAATGAACATTAAGGTTTTGGGTTTGTAATAGGATGAAAGAAGAGGCCCCTCATTTGTTTCAATCGTTTATTTGTTTGGTGTAATAGGTACGTAAAAAAAGTCGACGCCAGTGAAGCAGTTTATGAATTTCTCTGTCATATGTGCTACTGCTATCTAGCGGTTTGGCTCTGAGCTGTCTCATACGCGCGAAATTCAGAGTTATTACTCTTAACCCTTTAAGGGTCAAATTCCGAAAAATTTCGTTCTTAAGATATGATGCGACCAAAGCAGAGACCTTAATCTTGAATATGATAATCAAGTTATCTATTTCGGTTAAATATCAAGGGAGATAAATGGATCGTGGCACAAAAACGCAATGTAGAAATAATAATACTTTGCCCTTTAAGGATCAAATTCCGCAAAATTCCTTTCTTAAAATATGATTTTACCAAAGAGGAGACCTTAATCTCTAAATTAATACCTCATTTCTCGATTTGGTTTCATATCTAGGGGGATAAATAGCTCGTGACAAAAAAAAAAAAAAAAAAAAAAAAAAAAAAAAAAAAAAAAAAAAAAATTAACGCCATGGAAATAATAATAATTTTGCCCTTTAAGGATTGAATTGCAAAAAATTCCTTGCTTAAAATATGATATGACCACGGCGGAGACCTTAATCATTAAAATGATACCTCACGTATCTACATCGGTTAGATATCAAGGAAGGTAAATTGCTCATGACACAAAAAACGCATTGTAGAAATATTGATACTTTTGCGCTTTAAGGGTCGAATTCTGAGAAATACCTTCTTAATATATGATTTTACCAGAGCGCAGATCTTAATCTTTAAACCGATACTTCATTTAACGATTTAAGTTAGGTATCTAGGGAGATAAATGGCTCGAGACACAAAAAACAGCATTTTAGAAATATTGAAATTTTTGCCTTTAAAGGATCGATTTTGAGAAAAAAAATCCGGTCTTAAAATATGATATAACCAAAACAAGTATCTTAATCTTAAAATTATACCTCATTTATAGATTTCGTTTAGGTAAGAAGGAGGATAATGAATTGTGACAAAAAAAAAAAAAAAAAAAAAAAAAAAAAAAAACACCTTATAGAAATAATACTTATGATTGAATGATAAGAGAAAAATGACACAAGCTGCAAATGCTGTACAAGACATCCGTAATTGAAAACGTGTTTTTAAAAGATGTCGAATTTAGACATTAATTTTATATGTTAATTCTTTATATATTGCAGTTGTTTCATTTATCAATCCAGTTAAGACGTCGGGAAAGTTAGTAGAGGAAAAAAAAAGACTAGTTTTTCTGTTATACCCTTGGTTGGAAGTGACAGCAGAGATACCCACATCCTTGAAACATCCCATACTTGTGACATTTATACGCGGCTAGATGCCCGAGGACAGTATTTATTAATATTTGTGTCAGTTTTTTTTATACCAGTGTATTGCAAAGACCAGATCTGCAGGGTGAGTGTACCGCTAGATCCTGAGAACCTGGCATTCGGGAGGACTTGGGTTCTATCCCCGGTCGTGAAGATC
This sequence comes from Vandiemenella viatica, assembly GCA_031002005.1. Taxonomy (NCBI): domain Eukaryota; kingdom Metazoa; phylum Arthropoda; class Insecta; order Orthoptera; family Morabidae; genus Vandiemenella; species Vandiemenella viatica. The sequence goes on along the minus strand of CM061914.1, from coordinate 51,114,007 downwards.
AGATTTCGGTATTCCATGATTACCCAAAATTACTACAAACAAATGCTGGTTAGTTACTTAAAAGACCATGAACAAAGTTCTGTCATGTTCTTTTACACAATATCCTCCCGTCTCTCAGTAACCTAGGGGGGAGAGGGGGGGGACAGAAATTTTGAATAACTTTTTATGGTAAGTCGATTAAAGATTCTCATAAAGTGTCTGCGAATGTCCTAGTGGCTAAGTGGTTGAGTTCTCTGACCGGAGATCTAAGGTCTCTGGCTCGAATCCCTGCCTCAGCGACGAGTTTCATAGACCTTCACCTTTGACAAAGCTTACTTTGTGTATATGAAGCTCGCCAGAACGCTTCCTTGTTTCGGATTTCACGTTAAAATGTAGCTCCCCTTTACCCGGCGGGATTACTGGGTTAGTTTATGTTAGGAGGAAAGAAACTGGCCGGCTTACCTCCAATACCAGCATCTACCTCTACCTCCTTCGGGATTGTCCAACCAACCATCGGTGAGAATACCAAGCTTAACTTTAAACAGTCTGCGTCCGCGAGACACCGACAGAGGAACGAACTTTTCCCCGCATACTCCAGCGTTAAACAGGTTTCCAGAAATGAAATCAATGTTATTTTGGGGCAAATTAGTGAAAAATGTTTTTTCCCTACTATTTTTCCAACTATATGAAAAAAATTAAAATGACTACACTTAATGAGTACTTCCAAAAACTGTTTTGAATAAAATACCATGATTTGTTCCTTAACTTTCACATTATTCTATTGGAAACATAGTTAATTTTGTGGTATTTTGGGACTTGGAAGAATGTATTAAGAACAACTATAAGACGGGAACTAGCGTGAAATTTGTTTACAGATCTATCTTGCTGCTTGTAAATAAATAAATAAAAAACATTCTTCCTGCTTTTAGCCTTGACCTAATCTGTAAAGTTTTCAACTGCTGTGTTTTAATGTTTATATTCACACATTAAACAACCTTACAGGTGTAAATGATTTTGTTGTTTTCGCAGGAGTCATATTACAAATATAAGTGCTTACGGGATTATCACTGCGTTGTTATATTCTTAATTCTTCTTTTCCCGACGTTTCGACCTAGTCTTCGGTCTTCTTCAGGGGTCTTGTGCCGAATCTACTAAAGATTGTGCTCTTCTGGAGACCGGCGTGGCTAGTTGTTTATTTGTACTGTCGATTGTCTGACTATCCAGAGATGTTGTTTAAGATGTAATATCTGTGGGTCCAGAGTTAATTATTTATCCAGCACACATTTCCAACTCTGGCTAAGACCATAACCACCATCTTTATTGAGGTTGTTTGGATATTTGAATATTTCAATAGCCTTTCTCACTTTTTTTTTTTTTTTTTTTTTTTTTTTTTTTTTTTTTTTTTTTTTTTTTTTTTTGAAGATAACCTTCGGTTTTAGCTAGTACTCTTGTTTTGTCCCACAATATTTCATGATCTTCGTCCATCTGGTGTTCGGCAATAGCTGATTTTGTGGGATGCCCCAAACGGGTGTGGCTCTTATGTTCACGTATCCGGAAACGATCGAGTCAAAAGTTATAACCGAAAATCGATCTGATACCTCTAACAGTGGAATACGGGTACGGTAGAACATTGTGCGACGATACCATACCTGCATTAGTGCTGGCGGACGCCATTTTGAACGACCGTTGTAAATGTAACTACTAGTTAAACTGTGCAGGTAAATGGAATTTATTATTACTGAACCGTAGACTTAGGATTTTCGTTTTCTCTGACATCGAGTTACGCGCGCCGTTACTAGTGTATCAACAGGGGAAATTATCTGAGGGTATTAAGGAGATTTTAGCGGAAATTCTGCACGTTGCGAGGCTATCTCAATTAATCCTGTTAAATATGGTAGCCTGCTGAGGACGACAAATGGCCAAAAATGTCATCTTACGCGTTTTTGTGCTACCGGCTTGCTTCTAGATGCAATAGTTTAATAATTCCAGGTATTTGGCATTCTCTAAAACCATTAGGATCAACCAATTATTCAATAACTGTGATTTATTCATGCATAGGACAAATAATATACTGTTTTCCACACTCATAAAATTGTTTACAAAAACATTCCAATACTTCCACCACGCGCCATTACAATCACACTTCCCGACATTACAATTTTTATTCCCGCCTTCCTGTCGATTCGTCCAGCGCTGCCAGCCTTACGGCTCTGAATATCCCTAGATGGCCGCTAAAATTTCAGTAGATTGGGTACAAAAATTCGGAGACTCGCTAACTGAAAGACTGAAACAATAATTATTGAAGAGAGAGTCAAATTAAGAATACTTTTTATTTCCAGGTCTTTAACATTCAAAATACAAAATAATATTCTACTTTGAAAGTAAGAAATATCACTGATATTTATATATATATATATATATATATATATATATATATATATGTATACATCGTCACTTTCATCACTGCTCCTGCTTTTCCTTCTCTTTTTTTTTTCAGAGTCCATACATTTTCTTTGTTGACATTAAATTTAACATATCTTCTGTAAAAGGAAATGTTAAAAACAGCGAGCCTTTTGACTCTCTGAAAGCACTGCTTTCTAAGCAGTGCCATCGAACGTGTCACCGTGCATAAAGAGTGCGCCGATAGTTCTGTATTACGGTCTTTTAAGATCTATAAAATCTATAATAAAAAATATGAGCTTTATTTCAATCGTTGGTTCACACTTCACACGAGTGGTTGCAAGGAAACGATTCACAATTAACAATTCTGAAATGCATTAGCACTATACGCTCACAGTTAAACAAAACACAAATATAAGGAAAAATCAACAAATAGTAAAAAGTAGCAAAAATCCGTAGATATTTTAACAAATCCGAAAATCCTAACTTTTTATAAAAATTCGTAGATCAACGGATAAATCCGTAGAATTGGCAGCACTACATTCGTCTACCTCGCTCATACAGTATTACCAACTTCAGACAGTAAAATATAACAAAATACTTAAAATTACACCAGGTTCTAAACATCGTACCATATTGTGAGGCCTTCTTTAATTATTACATATATACTTTATTTAAAAACTTATTAACATTATATTTTTCAATGGCTGGCGAAATGGGACCTGACAACGTCATGATCCGGATTCGGAAATTGGGGCCCCTAGTTTGAATGCTGCGCGAGGCTAAGATAGAACTTGAGAAGATTTTTTGCTTATAACTTTCGACTCAGTCGTCTCCAGACCAGGGCTAGTGATGTTTCGATACCATCAAAGTATCGATACCTACTCAAATGAGTAGTACTCAAATTGACTTACGATACTTACTCATATGAGTACTGCAAAAGTATCGATACTTACACATATCGATACTTTTTTAATTAATGTCGAAATATAAAAATATACGTGACATGTTGCTAAATTATTTACGTATTTTATTTGCCTACTGTAATAAAATTAAATAACACCCAATAAACATTTTTTTTATTAATTAAAATTATAATGAAGCTCATTGTAAGCAAACATTGAAGGTTTTTGTCTTATCTTTAAATATTTATTTATTATAGTTTTAATACTTTTAAAAAGTCCGCATTTGGAAGGTTTCCCAAAAAAGCAATTGTTCGAAATATTTTGTGGACAGCTAGTTTCTTTTGTTTGTCATTGTTTCACCCGCATTAGAAAACAAACATTCACTCAATACTGACGTTGCTACAACAATAAGATACTGTTGTGCATATTTATACAGACAAGTAAATATAAGTTTCATTTCTACTAATTCTGTAAATGGATTGCTTTTTAGAAACATTACAGTGTTTGACAAGTAAAGAGAGACTTTGTCACTACCGTGCGTTTTCTTTTTCTTTGTGATGTTTCCACAAGTGATTTTCCTGTGAAAAGCTAACTGAAGCAGCTTCTTCTTCTTCTTATGAACCATATCTTTTAGTTTTTGTGTGCGACCGCGCGGAAGCGACCATTGGCCAGGTATAGCGAAATGAGCGCCAAATACGACTTTATTACAATGAAATAGGGACATGAAACAAACTTTTTGAGATTAGATTGCTTATTCTAAGACTGATTTTGTTTGATTTTTAATGCTACCAACATGACGTCAGCGGGAAATTTATTTCGCAGGCGCGACTGAGTGGCGCAGCAGGGATGATGCGTTTAGAATTTAACACCGGATGCGTTTCGAAACTTTCGATTCGATACAAGTACTTTTCTTCCGATACCGAGTAAGTATCGAATGAATTAATTCGAATACAAAACTTACTCGGTATCGAAACAAAGTATCGTGTACTTACTCGTATTTACTTGTATCGGATCATCACTAACCAGGGCCACTTACCTCAGATTTATACATTTACACTTCTCCTTCATCATCCCTGTAAGTTTGTAACATCATGACGGAACCACCGTGCGTAAATGCACACGTAGTATCTTAGCCTGTTACAAGTTACAGGATCTAGTTCATTCGACGCTGTCAACCGTATAGGGTACAGCAAAGAACTAGATAGATGGACATTCTCAAGAAATGGTGTTCACCGCAAGATGACCTTTAAATTCTCGTTTGATCTGTATCTCCTCCCCTCACACGTGGAGCACGTGAGATCGCGCGTACTCACATGTATCTTGTGCTGGCGCCTTTCCAGGAGCTGGTAGCTAGCGTAGCGCGGTGCTCGCCTGCCGGCGACAGCGCCACTGTTAACAAATCACCCGCGGCCATTGTGCACCGGCCACTCTTAATCGCTTTGTGTCGCGCCGTGCCGGCTTAATGTCCCGGCAGCACAAAAGCTTTTCCGAAAAACACTTCTGCGATCCATCAGAGCCGCTTTGTCCACGGAGAGGAGAGTCAATTCTGAGTTCCGCGAACCGCCACAATGCGAGCGCCTCTGCACTCTGGCAAGACCACCGCGTCGTCACCGGAAGGAAGCCAGAATAAACTACTGTGCTCCAGAGCATGTTCTGGTTACGCCGACAGAGTCAAGAACAATACAGTACTCAAGTGAAAATAATAAACACGCTGGAATATTAGTAACTAGTTGATTCTACACACCTCGTAGCCGAGGTCGTTAACACGCTATGATTGTTAGCTGGATTAATTTTTTTGAACAAATTTTAATTATTTAGGACTTGGCCAGAAGAGTAGTTGATCAGAATGCTTAATAAACATATCGTGTACCAGACGCTTGAGTAAAATCCAAAATCTGTCCTCATTTCTTGTTAAGGTTGCCATACACGATGACTCCATTGGGATGTCATCTGTATGGATGACATCCATTCGGATAAAATCCAAAAGCACTGCATATACACTATCATTCCATCACTCCAGTCATCAACAACAATTAAAAGCTAGGCAAAACAAAGAACAAAAAGTTGTTAATTTGTCATATATGCCAAATACAAGTATGAATTAATTTTAAAGGATATTCAAACTATCGAATAGTGGATACAAATGCTGAAAATTAAATTAAAGACGAAAAAAGTGCGGATTGACGGAAAATAAGCTCTGTGATATTACGAAAACTTATAGCAATGCTACTAAATGATTATAAAACAGATTTATTAAATTTAACAAGTTTATCATGCCGAAAATAGTCACATATTGTAAAACAGCATAATTAAACAACAAGGCACGTATAAAATTAATCTTATTTTACAATGTTATTTTTAAAAAAGAGGATTCGAAAGAATTTTTTTTCAACACAGTTTCTCTGTTTGCATTTTTATCTTTATTTTTTAATAATGCCAGCAATTCATCTATTGCTACTTTTCTTTTTATTTTGTCATGGTAGTCGGGATTAGAGATCTGCCACAGGCGTGGTAAGTCTTTTTTTTTTAATTGCATTTGGCAACGAAGGCCATACAGCCAGCTCAATGTAATTTTTGTAGCTTTCAGTGTATAAGTCGTCATCAAGTATATATATTGTATTTTTCCAATGTATGGACGCCACAGGACGGACAGGACATTCACACAGACACACAACACTTAAACATCCATGCCCGCGGCCGGATTCGAACCGGCGACCTTCTAGCCCCTAAGCTACCAAGGCCGGCATTCTTTATTCTTCTCAATAACCTCCAGCACAAAGTCATGTTGAGACTACTTATTAAAAAAAAAAACGATAATAATAATGAAAATTGATAATAATAATGAAAATTGAAAATAATATCGCCCTAATTATTACTTAGTAATATTTAGAACTATATTATATTCTATATAGATTCAAAATAAGATTTAATTAGTAGCAAAACATATATTTCTGAACCAGATTCAAAACAAAACAAAAAAAATACAATGTTGCACAATACACTCGAGGCCCTGACGTTGTCTGCTCAGTGGTCGGTGACAGAAGGAGAAGTGTTTTGGACGGCGGTTTCGCCATACACGAGCAGACTGGAGTGATAACTAGATGTCGCTCCACGTGGTTTTCCTCACACACCGTCAGTCGGCCTGATGGCATAACGGATCAAACTGATGGACGTTGAACTGACCGGATATCCAAATAATCTTGTCAGTCCACGTCATCCACATCAATTTCCACAGAGACGACGCTATACAGTAGTTGCGCCGCTCCATTTGGACGGATGGAGCGATCGTGTATGACTACCTTTAGACTGTTAGGTCTTGTGGTGACTTCGCTGTGTTTAGTAGCCCTGAATGTAGTGGACTGTGTTTCACTTTTCTTTCATATTCAGACACATAACCACACGTTACATATACCAACATTGATCACTGTTACCTTCTTCTTTTACAAACACTTTCTCGTATGTGAGTGTAGGCGAAAATCATGGAGGATGTAATCTTGGTTCTCCGGGTTGAACTGCGTCAATTTGTCGTAACCTGACGTTTCGGCCATAGTTTTGTGGCCTTCTTCAGAGTACTTTCACGGCTGGAACTGCTGCTGCCTATATATAGCTCCCGAAGAACGCGCTAACCGTTTGGAGTGACGTCATTCAAACTACCGCCGGCAGCGTGACTGGTCTGATGGGAGCCTGCGTCCCGCGTTTTCCTAATCAAGCATGACCATATTTGGTCAAGTTTGTAGCGTATCAACAGGGGGGGGGAGAGAATTATTAATTAATTCTTAATATTTTACGCTATACATGATACTATAATTGAATATCAAAATGTAAATTATTCAAATGAGAATTGGATGATTCTGGGATTTGAAAACTGTCACATAAAAAGACATTTTAATAAAGATTTTTACAATGGCATCTACAAATCTGAGCGTATTTACCATTACGTTAATAAACAAGAGGTTGTGCAATTTTCTAAGCAACGCTCAGACGTACAATGAGCCTTTTAAATGCAAGCAAACAAGTATAGTTGTACTTTAAAAATCTCACAATTATTCTAATACAAAGTATGTTACCAGTTATGATGATAGCAAACAATAATGAATTTTAATAGGTTGGGACGCCACGAATGATTAACCTGCATTCGACAGTTACACAGTCTAGCTGAGTGGTTTTATCAGATCAGAGCAAGGATCTTTATCTCAGATGCGCTTAAGGGTACAGTTTCAAAAGGGAGTTGCAGGCTGAATGGCTTCGTAGAAACACATTACCGTTCCACGGCAGGTAGCGCTGGGCGGAGATGACCACTTGGTCGATCGTCGTAACTGGCCACGCCAGCAGTATGCGGCAAGTCGCAAATTAGAAGTGCGCCTCAGATGGTCTCCAGGACACAAGTCAGCCCAGCACACATGGACCCCAAGTCGCCAGTGACTCGTCTGGGCTCCGGAATGGAATGATCCTGGCTGCCCTTCCGACTGGAAGGAAGTGTAGCTCCTCTTTTTCTGCCGCCACGGAGGTAAACTCTGACCCCGCCTCTTGTGGCTCGAAGACGACATAGAACATAAAATTCCCCGAATCTTAGTACTATGTTCCCTGTGATTGGCTGACCATCTGACGTCATGTGAATCTGTATCTTCTCTTCGCCACGTTAAGTTTCGGCAAACCTCGGGAGCCGATGTCTCCTTCGGGAGGAAGGAATTCTGTTTACCGGTTGCCCGACAGAAATCCCTAATCCTCTTAACATTCTGCCCAAAAGGCGCCAGCCAGACTGCCCTTCACTGAAGCGTAAAATCCTTGCCTCTCACCCTTTAAAGCGCATCTTTCGAACATACAGTGGACATCCCAAGAAATGGAAAAATATTATAATTCTTTACTTTATATACAATAAAAAGTGATATGTAACAGGGAGCTTAGCGATTCGTTACAAGTTGTAGCTCGCCGTCCGCGTTCGTATTATCTGGTCTTTTTTTTTAATTTCCAACGCTTCTCTGACTCGCCGGGGCAACCAACTGTATATATGCCGCAAGTATAACGAATATTGATTCTGATTCGAGAGCTGTGTTGTGAATTGACTAATAAATCGAAGATAGCAGAATCGTTGGCGCCAGGTCGTTTCAGTTATAAGTAAAGTTCTCCACTTGATTACTGAAATATATCAATGGCATAGGCTATTTATTAACATCGTAATGGCTTCAAGTATTACTTCAACCGCAACAACCCATAGATAAAACCAGAAAATGAGACGAAATTTGGTGGAAACTGTTTGCGCCCTGAAGAAATAATATCTATTAAATATACTCAATAACGTGGTTATAAATATTACAATCAGTTACGTATATCATCGTAACTCTTTTATTTTAGAATCTAATAATATATCCTTTTACTTTGGTTGATCAGCTCTCGTAATTAATTCAAAACGTCCTAAACTCCAAGATAATGAAATCATTAAAGGGAAAGAGGAGAGAATAATACAAGAAGATAGAGTAGGGAATGGAGTATTTGATAACTGTTGTTTGTTTATAGTCTTAATGGCGAGTAGAGTGTTAGATTATTGGCGTCCCAGAAATTAATATGATGATTGCGAATTTCGTACCATCTCCTCTCCAATCCTGGTGACTAGCTATAGGAAAATGTCTTCCTTCACCAGTGTTCGAGACTGTTACCCTGATGTCAAACTTGAGGCACATGGGTTTTTTTTTGTTTTTTTTTGCTTATGGCTTTATGCCTTGACGTCGAGGTCATTACAGGCGGGGTGGGACTTGGGACAAGGAATGGGAAGGAATTCGGCCATAGCCTTTTGAAGGAAGCATCCCGGTATTTGCCTGGAGTGATTTGGAGAAACCATGAAAACCTCAAATCTGGATGCCCAGACGAGGATTCGACACACAGTTAATGCGCCATAGCGACCGCGGCCTCGTAATCGGTTAAGGCACTTTTTCTGCTCAGTATTCAAAATAGTTCCGGTTTTTAGTGTTGAAGGTCACGACAGGTTGTTCTGATCTGACTAAAATAAGAAGCTAACCTGTGTTTCATGCTAAGGAAGCCCTTTACAAAATTCGAATAAAATATCTTGAATCTGAAGCGATTTAGAAATAATGCTAGAGGTATAAACGCGGGCAGAGATGATCTCGCTAAATATTTTAAATTGTCTGAGTAAATAACGTGAGTAACCCAGCAATTGTGAACACGCACCAAACGTTTAAAAGCAAAGAAAATACTACTACAAAATTAACCCATCATTTTCTTTTAATAGCCTTAACACCACGTCCGTCTGATGTAACCCCTGTATGATGTCCAGTGTAAATACATACGTACTTATTCATGATACGGACTAGTTTTAAAGTACAATTTCTTTCCACGTTTCCTTAAAGTTGACGTATTTATTTTAAAATAAAATGGTACGAAAATCAAACTTAATGAAAGTATTCTGGCAATTCGTTTCGTCGCAGATGCTCAGTTATTAAATTGTGCTCATAACCTCGAATTTCTAGTAACGTCCCTGGTCGCTGTTAATTTGCGAGTGAAGGCCGGCGAGTGACGTCACCGTTCTCTAGCCAACAGCTATAGAGGTTGAATGAGTGGGATTACGAAATTGTAGTATAAATCCGGGAAGTCCTGACAGGTGTGACTCCATTCAACGAACTATCGGAGTAATGCCATTTTACGGGTGGACCAGTTTGCACAGTGGTGGACAGTCAGACCGACAGATACACGTTTGTGAACCGCGGGAAGCTGGCCGTGTTCCGCTCCCCGTAGGCGCGCATTTAATCGAAAGCCCATTGGAGCGTGACGGTATAAACAGCCGGCGCGAACCCTCCAATGACCACGCATAAAACAGGTGCTCCGGTAAAAGGGACCTGAGTGATGAGCCCGGGAAATAGCTCGCAGTCGAGGGACAAGGCAGGGGAGAGAGCGTCCGGGATGTTTATGATCCTGCTGTCCCCAAGGTAAGGCGACTAAAACGGCATACTAGCCGGGATGACGTCACTGAGATACGAGGTATTTCCCAACATGTATATACGAGTAGCAGTAACTATTGAACGAGTACAAAGGAAGAAAGTTATGGCTATAACGACTATCAATACTAACTAATAAATGGCTAAGGCACGTCATGCTCGATTAACGACGGCCAGAGATGTTATTACATGGAAGAGATTTTTAAGGTTTTCAATAACAGTTCTATTTATCTGAGAATTCACGAAGAAATGAATCACCAAAATACTGGAAGGAAAGTAGTACTTCGTTTAAATTAACGTATTAATTATTGTTTTTAGTATCATTTTGTTTATTTATATTAGTGTAATGTAGATGTTTTCTTATACTCTCTGTTAAGAGATATTGCTATTACAAATAAACTGAGGAATATGTACCACACTAGATTATTTTTTAGCTTTTGAGTATTATTTAATATCATTTGTACTTAGCTAATCAACTGCGGGGAAATAAATTGCCAGAAAATTGCTTTCTGTTATTTTACTCGGTTTTAGAAGCTATTTATATTCGAGGTAGATGTTTTATCTATATTTTCTTTTAGTGTTACAGTATTAGTTCGAACAAATGAATTGCCAATACTATGTGTTCGTCCCGTCAGTTTTAACGGACTTAGAAACTAGTTATTAACAAAGACTATAGAGTAAAAATGTGTACTTAGAAACTACTTATTAATAACGACTATAAAGTAAAAATGTGAATGTCGGGATCGTGATTTAATTAACAACGCTGGTAATTGAGCGAAGTTAATGTTTTTCTTTTCTTCTTCTTTTAATGGTAATATTCCAGAAAAATCTTGAAAATATCTGTTACAGTGACTTTAATCCCGCTTCTAACGATTCAGTTCCTGAACATCACCCCCGGTTAACATGACCCTGTAGCGAAATAAACAGACCGCATGCAAAATTGCGTATAGACAACCGGCAGAAACATTGTATGCCACCTCGCTGGCTCAGCAAAGAGACAAGTAGGTAGAGCGGGTAGGAAAGGCTGCCAGGATTGTGTGACCTTGAGTGGACTACTTTCATACGGTAGCCTGTAGGAAGGATGTAATGCGTTTAGCGCCAGTAACAGACACATTTTTGTTCTGTGTCGTCGACTTCGTGGTTATTATCACTGGGACAGGATTTAAGATAATGAACTGGAAGAATTTGGGCCATTGCCTTTTAATTGAACTATTCCGGCATTCATTTGTAGTACTTCTTGAAAAACTATGGACTGTCGAATTCCGGATGGTTGGACCACGATTCGACACCTCTCCTTCCCGTATGGCAAGCCAGAGAGTTAAATCATCACCCACCAGCAAGCAGGTTAAGCTTGATTGGTTGGACCTTCCCGAAGGATGCATAACTAGTATTGGAAGTAGGGTGGTCAATTCCATTCCTGTTTAACTAACCTAACCCGGGTACAGGACACCTACATTTTAACGTGGAATCCGAACCACGAAGCGTTCTGGCGTACTTAACATTACACAGAAAACTGTGCAAGAGGTATTGATCGTGTTAAGGAACTCTGAAAATCTCCACCAGGAGAATGATACGAACTGGAAAGTTTTAGATCTTCAATCAGGCGCCTTAAGCACTGAGCCACAAAACCCCTCGTTTAAATGTGAGTGGCTCTATTTTCTATAGCAGTTACTAAAACTATGCGACAAAAAAAAAAAAAAAAAAACACATTATTTTCTTTTACATAAAATGAGAATCAAGGGAGTTTATTAAGTAGTGAGAGGAACTTTAAATTAAACGTAAATTATATATATGTGTATATATATATACGAATAAACATAACGAAATATATGAAAAAGTACGTGATAAAAGTGTTATTTTTGTTTATGGTAATAGTATGTAAAAGAAATAAAAATAACAAACTAATTAAACATTATTCATTTTTGAAATTATACTTTACTTAGTAATTTTTCGAACAGATTAAAAATTTCCGGACTTTTTCATCTGAAAAAAAAACCCAGTAACAATAAAAGATAATTAACCAGTTGCTAATCAAACATCAGGATCAAATCATTGAGCACAGTTGGATGTCAACAAGGGAGATAGCCTCATTTTTTTATTTTGAGCTTCTTTATAGAAGATTCTTTAAAGCGCAGAGAAAAAACTTTGTAGATAAGACTGTCTTCTTTATATATCCTTTGACCGATATCGTCGTTGTTTTATTCTCCTTGCAAACGAAATTTGCCGGAATAGAACGACCGACGCAGTGCGGTATAAGATGAAGTGATACAGCCATCTCCCAGTGTGTTTTGACCTACAGATGAGGACAACAAGAATTCAGCATCTTAAAGATCGATAAGAAGATGGAGTCAAACAGAGCTGTTCCCCGGTGATGGTGTGTCCTATGCTACGCTGTAACTTCAAATTTTTGTCGTCTCTGGTAGTGTAGGGGCTGGCTTCGCATTGAACAGTCACCGATTCGAGTCCGGCCTATGGTATTGGAGGTTTTAATTGATTGTTTTGTACATTCCGTGTTATTTGTACTTAGTTGAAGCAATATATTCTGGAAGTTAAATGGTATATACTTTAAAGAATCACGATAATAATATTTGAAACGGCTTTGTAGCCTAGAAATCAAAAGTTTACCTGTGAGTATTATTTCGTTTTACTCGCCAAAAAAATCTCCTTTCTTATAATATGTGACATTGAGCTCTCTATCGCAAAACGACCTAACGTATCAGCTGTATACACGATTTGTCTTTAGTAGTTAACGAAGTATAACCACTGGTGCTACACTTCCGTCCTTTCTCGTGGATTTTTGTCGTACCATACAATCGACCTTTAAAATAATTTCATTATATCAGATCAAATTTGGCACTGGAGATATAATTTTGTATCAGAAATTTATCTGAACACTAAAATTAATAACGTAGTAACAAGGCTATCTGTAATGTACAGCTGCAAGTACAATAATCATCACAATTTTTTATTAATACTCTATATAGGTACGCAGAGAAAATTACAGAGGCAGTGCACAAGAGAAGGCTGAAATTTTAAGGACACTTTATGAGAATGAGTGAGAGTAGGTTGACAAAAAGAATTTTCAACTACATCACTAAATTAAACGCGACAGCAAAATGGGTTGAGGGGACGAGGAAAGACATGAAAAATGTTTTGATCCATCCAAATGAGACAAAGAATCAAAGAGTGTTTCAAACTGAAACCGATAAATTCAAGGGGTTCCAGGAACAATATAAGGCCAAGACCACGTAGTCTGAACAAACAAGAAGAAAACTCAGTGAAAGAATAATTTAAAAAATCTAGAACGTGAAGAAAAGACGAAACAGCAAACCAATTTTTTCCCGTGCTTCAAAATAGGCCAAAATCAAAAGGAAGAGAAAAAGAACCTGAGTTGAAATCATATTCTTTTCACATATGGTATTGTATGAAGATGTGCGATAATTGTGAAACAATGCTAATCAGTAATAAAATAAAAGAAAAGATAGCGATGAACGACTACGACTTAACATAAAGTAACTGAAGTAAATCTTTCCTTGCTGATATGCAATATTTTCTATGAGAACAGAAAATAGTATTTACGAATTATTTCAATAGTAGTAATCAGCATCAGACTGTTTTATTTTTTGTAAATAGGGCGAAAAAAGACTACAGAAAACAGAACCTGTTGATTACCTCGTATCATGAACATGGTAATTGTGTTTTGCTGTTCTCACCACAACACAGTATATTACTAAGAAGTATACCAATATGACAGTGACAAACGTCCGTACTGCTGACACCTACCAAGCTAGGTAAGTAAGGGTTCGAACCCCCGTCCAACCATTCTGATTTCGGTTTTCCATTGCATCGCGAAATCACTCCAGGCGAATTGCGGGACGATTCCTACGAAAAAGTCACACCCAAATCCTTCCCGTTCCTTCCTCCCAATCCTCTCCCACCTTTAATGAACCCGATGTCATCGATGAATCGTGAAGGTCAAAGCGAAAAGTAAGTAACAGATATCTTTTGTACATCATATGTTGGCAGTCGCTTTTTAATCGATATTACTTTCACCGTGGCACAGGGTAGCATGGCCTATCAACCTACTGCAGACACTTTGTTCTTTCTTAGTCCATCATGGGTTAACTCACCATGGCTTGACCTTCCAGTGTTGGCCCCGCGTTCCAGACGTCCTGATTGCAGTTTTTAGGCGGTTTCCAGCAGTCGTCTAGAGAAATGCTGGAACGGTCCCCAATCTCCGGCCTATAAACTACACATTTCACACACATAACATAGTAACACGATTCGTGGACAGATGGCAACACTTCACTTTGTGGTGTAAGTATATATGTTGAATAAATCATATATAAAAATATTATTAATGATTCAAAATGCTGATACGAGGAATTTGGATGTTGTTTTACACATTAACAACACCGTTGCAAATACGTTTGACATTAAAATACGTTTATTACACAATTATTCTTCATCAAATGTTATTAACAATATTATGACAAAATTAAAAATAATTTGCATCAGTGCATTGAATAAGCTCAGCGGGGTAATGAAATTTTCTCTGGGTAGATCAATACGATGAATACGATAATGATTTGCTGTGATCACCATATCGGCCGGGTTACCATTTAGCAGAAGGCGCCGAGGCTGCTGCCTGCAGTCATCCGACGTGATGATTCCATTTTCTGCTTGCCGTCCGAGACCTACGTCAACTCGGATAACGACATTGAACACAAGAGCAACCACACACCGCACCGGTGTTAATCGCCACACATCTATTTCTGCAGGCTGGCCACGCACCTACCACACAACTCGCAATACACTGTACTCTCCCTACCGCTTCACCATAGCGGCACGCTGCGTTCCTTCACTGAGGCAACTTGACCCAAGGTCACTATCAGACAAGATTGATGTGGAGCTTTTTGATTATAAAAGTGGAAAAAAATAGTACAAGTTATGAGCTAGTAATTAAAATTACAGTTCTTCACTCATTTAAAACAAAAAAAAAAAAAAAATCGTAGAATATCTTTTTGTCGTTCTGAAGGTCAGGATGTAGTTTATGAAAAATACCAAAACCCTTTATTTTTCGATTTATTTCATGAATGCACAACCTACAATTTTTCTGTTTACGGAATTGCTTTTTGCGAAACACAATAGGTTAATTATAAATGTATCCATGCTGTAGGCTCAAAAGTAAATGAAAGAAGATGCTAGACAGTAATAGAGAGAAGAAATTTGATTCGGATTGACTCTGCTGGAGTGAAGGTTTGGAGATCATGAATAATATTCACCTTGATTCGTATTGATTCAAATTCGTTTAGTGTGAAGGGAGCCAAGGCGACCAAATTGATCCCTCTGGGGACTACTGACCAAAAAAGTGAAACAATTAAAAAGTCATGCCTTGGCGTAAATACGCTGGGCGCGTTGCAAAGGCAAATTCCCGTCGCTCGTCGGTTTCTGAGGGCGCTGGGAGGCTGTAGCACCTGGGCTGGTTGTTTCCCGGGCCTGCGGCCGGATCTGTCGGGAGCGTCCGCGACTCATTAGCAGGTGGCGACTGTTTTAGTGCTCTGTCGTTAAGCCGACCGCCACCCCACTTTCAATTAAGCCGTCGCCGTAACGACAGAGGGGACGCGCAGAATACGCAGTTGGCACCACTGGACGGGGGTTGCGATTGCGAGGGGTGATCTGGATCGAACTAGCAGTTCAACCAATGCTGAGCGAGAGGAAATTGGATGTAATCGGTCACAATCATAATTTCGTGCTTAAAGGTGAATCGTCTGACAAAAATTTAGTATGTGTGAACGAAGGCCCGGCAGTAAATCCACGAAGATTATATTTTAACAATGAAGTAAACACGGATTTCGGTTCTCACTAAATTATTTACGAATACATCTCAACATCATGTTTACGAGACAACTCTCTTCGTGGAGGAATCCGCAAGGTGTTTCAAGGCAGTTCCTACATCTACATCCTTACTCTGCAATCACGAAGGTTGTGGTGACAAAGGGTACTTGCTTCCAAACCTGATCTCTACACTGTGCATTCCAGTCCCGAATAACAGACGGGGGGGAGGGGGGGACCTATAAACATCAGTATGACATTCGTAAATGGAAGAACTTACTACTTTTTTGTTTTTTACTTATGGTTTTACGCTTCGTCCACGTCGAGGTCATTAGAGGCGGGATGGGATTGGAGACTAGGAACGGAAGGGTTTCGGCCATGGCCTTTTGAATGAAGCATCCCGGCATTAGCCTGACGTGATTTGGGGAAATTACGGAAAACCCAAATCTAGATGCTCGGAGGAGAAATCGAACCCGCGTCCTCTCGAATGCGAGACCATAGCGTTACAGCTCACCCACCAGGCTTGGTAAAAGGAAGATGATATTCGAATATTCGTCAATAAATTCAAACGAAACCTACATCCTCTGTCTGTCTGCTAGACAATTTCAGCTCAGTCTATGTATCAATAGTGTTATGCTTTCCTAAGATCTGTGGCAAGCATTCACGAATCAAGCGGCTCTCCTTTGTATGAGCGTTACAATTATTCGGAATACGACCTATAATTTGCCATTTAGATTTAGCTTTACCTACGACGGCAAGATTGCCAAAACGGATGTCGCTGAATCAAGTTGGTGTAGTATCCGTAACGTTGGAACAATAAAGCCAAACGTGTCCTTTCATGTGCAGTCTTCGAGCCATGAGATTTTCGATCCTTCAACGGATCAGTTTCCTATTATTTTTCCTTCATTGGTGAGAAATAATTCCTCATATCTTTACCCTCTGAAATATGCCATTTTCTAGAATAAGCAGCAATTATTTCTGCTTATACAGGGTGTTACAAAAAGGTACGGCCAAACTTTCAGGAAACATTCCTCACACACAAACAAAGAAAATATGTTATGTGGACATGTGTCCGGAAACGCTTACTTTCCATGTTAGAGCTCATTTTAGTTTCGTTAGTATGTTAGTACGCTCTCCTGACCTCAACCCTCTTGACTTACATTTATGGGGGCATTTGAAAGTTCTTGTTTACGCAACCCCGGTACCAAATGTAGAGACTCTTCGTGCTCGTATTGTGGACGGCTGTGATACAATACGCCATTCTCCAGGGCTGCATCAGCGCATCAGGGATTCCATGCGACGGAGGGTGGATGCATGTATCCTCGCTAACGGAGGACATTTTGAACATTTCCTGTAACAAAGTGTTTGAAGTCACGCTGGTACGTTCTGTTGCTGTGTGTTTCCATTCCATGTTTAATGTGATTTGAAGAGAAGTAATAAAATGAGCTCTAACATGGAAAGTAAGCGTTTCAGGACACATGTCCACATAACATATTTTCTTTGTTTGTGTGTGAGTAATGTTTGCTGAAAGTTTGGTCGTACCTTTTTGTAACACCCTGTATACATTATCAGAAACAACGACTATATTTACTCCATAGGACTGCACGAATGTATCAACTCTTTTCTTGCAACAAAATCTTCTCGGGTGTCCACCTTGACTGATGCAGAGACAATCAGCTGAGAACAGCTACAAGATACCTGATGAAGACAGCAGAGTCAGCTGTCGAAACGTCGTGTTTTTAAACCACCATCCGGCTGGACACCCGAGACGATTTTGTTGCATCGATACGCCGGGAAAGTCTCCACTCACACAACTCTTTTCTTGGTTTTAATATCTGGAGTCCAGCTTTTGCATACAAACCGAATAACAAAAAATATTAAGCACTTAAATCACATTTGACGTTTAGTCTTTTATGTTAGGAAATAGCCTCAGTAAAGTACAACTAAATAGTTCTAACTTTGATAAAGTTATTGAATGACACTCTTCACTCAGTAATGTGTAGACACGAAATGGAAGATAGGTTAACGAATCCACGAAAACCACAGAACTCTTTTTCTTTTGAAAATGGACTCCAATTTTATTAAGTCCTACGAACTATGAATTAATTACGTTATAACTAACCAACTAAGTTTTGATAAATTCATGTTAATTATTCTTAAAATACGAAAATTGCTGGAATAAAACTTCTTATTTTTGTTTGAAGGTGCAGTTATTCACTCAGTTCCCTGCAATCATCTTACTCTCCCGAACTGTTAAATTGGGTATTTTTTCTGGCGGAACGTAAAGAGAGAAAATTCTCTTTCTTAGGTAAGAGAGTCAGGAGTTGGAATAAATTGTTAAGATAAACGATAAATAATCTTCCAAAAAAAGCCGAACGAATTTAAAGTCGAAATCCGTAAAGGGCAAAAGTAGGTGGGTACAGGAAAGGGAGAAAATAGCTGTGAGGAAAAATTTCCACCGTGGCGTGCGCTCCATTGCAGTTGAGTTAAATTGTTTCCGACATGGTTTTCCCTCGCTATCCGCAGTAATAAAAGTGTATTTACTTGTTTATTGTTTTCGCGTGGAAGACTTGTCACAATACAATGTACAAACCGCCCTCCTTTAAATTTTAGAAATTTAATTGAAAGTGTTTTTAATATAGTCGCTGATATAGTTATCTCTGAACAACTAGCTGTAGTAGGTCAGAGATGGTTGGTATTGTTTGTCTTTCCCGCGAGAGTTGAAGTAGACACATGGCGCAACCAAAAATGTGTTATAAGTTGTGCTCTCAGTGGTTTAACGGGTATATACATAAAATCTTGAGTGTTTAACCCGATTTAACTACGTAATTCATATTTTACGCCTGTGTTAGTTGTCGGAGACCAAACATATGAATTTTGGTTTGTGAGTAAGTGTACGCGGTACTGCATATGTGTACGACGGATTTCGGCGTGATTATTCCGTGTTTATATACCAGCCCGTGGCTGCTAATGTGAAATCAATTTGGCAATATTCGTTACTCAAGGAGATTAGTGAACTCAAGGAGTTACTTTCCACGTAGTAAAGACTGTTTATTTAGCCATTACGAGCATTAAGAACAGACGTTGTATGACGAACAGTTGGAAGTTATATTACATTAAATGCTTGCAAGTCACTTGACACTCTAACGAATTGCAATCTTCGGATAAATGTTATTGTGAAGTGTAAAATAGTGTTAACATTTTTAATTTCCAGTGGTGGTCGGAAATTAGTACACTTAATTAACTAGCAGAATAAATGTGTTCATGTATTTATGAGAACGGAGTGTTTATTTTATTTTCTACGAAGTGTACGTAATATTCCCGAACCATCTAATGGTGGCGACCAAAGTACATTAAAACGAAGTCCGATTACACCTTTCCTTAGGTAAATAACAATTTTCATAGTGAAATATCGAACTATCAAGTCAAACATGTTATAAATTATATAAATAATTTTCACAGTTGTTTGGTTGAGTACAGGCCTTGGGAAATAATTAGGCAATTAAGTGATCTATAAAAATTGTCTAAATCACAAGGGAAGAGTGGCAAGAGTATAGAAAATAATTAGACTTATTAAACAATCAGTTACATTATAGCGAGAACATCAGCCAAAGATAACGGGTGCGGGAGTAGAAATAGTCGACAACCAGACTGGTGCAAAGAAGACAAAGCGGGAGTTAGAACACTACAGCCCAAAGACGACAGTTGCGGCGGAGAGCGGTGTCGCAGTATCGTTGGTGTACAGACGGAAACAACGGACAGACATCGCAGAAAGCGGGTGGAAGCAGCTGGCAGACATCGCGGACATCTAACAGGCAACATTAGGATAAAGCAGCCGGGAAATAAACTTGAAAATTAAATTAAACTAAAATAACAATAAATCAATGATTTTTTTTGCAAATTTTAATTAGAAATTGTAACACCGGTTGTTATTTACTAGAGTTTCAGAAAAAAAAAATTCAAAACGTTTAAGAGTATTAAATTTCTTCTAAGGAATTTTTTTTTAAAGAATCATAATTAAATACGCTGATTTCCTTTCAGTTTCAATTTTTTTAAAAAAAATTATTATTTAAGTGCATGGTTTAGAGATAGAACCATTAATTTTCAGGCGGTGTAACTGAGTGGATGCTGTGACCAACAACCAGATGCATTATTTACATTATATTTCTTTCTTTGTGAGATTTTTTTTTTTTTTTCCTCTCTGTGATTTACAGTGACATATTTTCCTTTTGTAAGGTGAAGGAAGATCCTGGGTTCCGTGAAACTACGTTGTTATTTCTGGTTTCTGGGTGATTATCCTGCATTTTTTTTTGTCCATGGTTTATCTACAGCGTTGTTTAGCGTCATTGTGCTGACTTTGACAGTTCATTTGAGTGATTTGAAGTTTGAGTCGGTGGTTTACCGGATTTTCACTGAATTTGTTTAGTTTTATTGCATTAAACATGAGTGCCAGGGAATCTGCTGTCGAGGGGGTAGTTGAGCAAAGCGAGGAGGTGCCCATGAAGAAGTTAATGATGGGGTTGGCGAAACAATTTGAGTTGCTTCAGAACACCTTTAGAGCTGATAATGAGCTGCTTCAGAACACCTTGAGAGCTGATAATGAGTTGCTTCAGAATTCACTAAGAGATGGTATGAACGAGTCACTTCGAAGTAACTTGCAGTCCTTGGATGCTAAGAATGCGGAACTTCAGAACTCCCTGGATGCTAAGAATGCCGAAAGGATTAATTTACTTCAGAATTCATTGCGAGCTGAAATAACTATCATTCAAGATAACGTCTGTGAGTTGAAGACTGAAATAGGCCAGAAGTGGGAAGCCCTTGGCCAACAAATCAAGTCGGACTTTAATGACGGTTTCTTGCAGATAAGGAGGGAGCTAGGGCAGTTGCGACAAGACTGCTTTATGAGGAATGAAGAAACTAGGAACACCCTGGACCAATTCAAACAGGAAGTGGTGGAAGAAATGGGCCAAACTAACCAAAGAATACGTGGGGTTGAAAACAAAGTGGGGTACCACGATATAAAGTTAAAGGCAGTGGAAAAGAATCTTCTATTGTGTGAGGAGGAGTTTAAGGAAAACCTGGCGCTAGGAGCAGCAGAGGAGCAAAGGTATTACACCTTTGGAAACAGAGGAATGATATTATCACCTGTCAAGGAAGAGACAGGAGGGAAAGTGGTAGGGAAAGTCACCAAGAGAGAAGAACTGTTGAGGAGTGAGGAAAACTCGAGCAGTTCCGACAGTGAGGAAGAGCAGTATGAAGAGGAACTTCGAGGAGAATATGAAAATATTTGTGAGCTGGTCAACGAACCTATAGAGCAGATGACCAAGTCTGAGAGTGTGAACGAGGATGAGAAAGAGATTATGGAATTTGTATTGGAAGGGGTCATCTACACAGACCTGATGCGGTGGAGTATAGGAGAAACGACTGTTAGGAGAAGAATCATAGAGGAAGTAGCAGAAGCACAGAAGAGAGGAGGAAGTTTCAATCGCTTGGAGAAGGGTAATATTGACCCAGGAGGAAAATGCATACACTGTGGTGTACCCAAAAAGTGGGAAGATCAAGGGTACATACAATGTTATTTCGCTCAAACCTTTCAAGATAGATGATTACTCTGGCAACTGATAGCTCAGTATCGACGGTTTTGATATCAGGGGCAATATAATGATCTTGGGAGGAGTTGTACATACGAATGTAAATAGTTCAATTTCCTTAGTTGGTTCAAGTTTTCTATGTAATGCCAATGCAGAAAGTATAATGGATGTGACTACGTGCGCAAGTGATTTTGTTTGCTCTACTAATAACAACCTGGTGCTTGTTTACACAATGTTTGTCAGTGATAGGGAGTGTGTTTAGAAGAAAAAAAAACAGTTTGGTGAAAAGAACTACAATTCAATTTTGAAATGTTTGATGGTAATATGTGTGTGTTGTTTTTTTTCAGGGACCTTATCCAAATATGTAAAGATGATTTTCTTTGTAAATGTAAGGTAAATTGGTGTTCAGTTAGAGACCGACCACCAATTTCCTCATTCATGTAGTACACTAAGTTATGTCATGTTTGTACTCCTACCTAAGGAGTAACGGACCTTGATTTTGTCACCCACTCAAATGGGTTCCTGCGAGTTCCCCATTTGAGGTTTAACATGGAAGGGGTTGTCACAATACAGTGTACAAACCGCCCTCCATTAAATTTTAGAAATTTAATTGAAAGTGTTTTTAATATAGTCGCTTTCTTACGTAAGAAAGGGGATGTCCATTAATTAAGTAAGCAGTTTCTTCGTAAATGTAAAACATAACAATATGGTAACATGTATACACAATCAACAGGAAATCTGCTGAAGATGCTTCAGTTAAGAATCGAAATGCGTTCCGAAAATAAATAAACTAACAAATATTCAATTGCTTAGGCTGTATTTAATTATTAAAAAAGAATGCAAAATGCGGGATGTCCCATAAACAGTGGTGCAAACTTTAAGAGGAGGTAGAGGACATCGTAACAGTTCAGAACTGCACTGGGATCCATGACAGAATACGTCACCGTTAGTCGCTAGGCGGCGCTGTCGATGAGAACACACAGGCGTGGTGGATTGGTTCTCCGGATTACAGTGCCTTCAGTCTATTTCTTTGAGGGAACGTTCACTTAACTCTCTTGTGTGTGAAACACCTGTCGATTCTGAATTCTATTCAGTTGTAAGAATCTCTGCACTGCTGCTTATATCTAAGGAAATCCAGGTGTTATCTACCATGTCCGCAATGCATGGTCCGGTGGTGTAACATGTAACTCGCATTCGGGATGATGCGGGTTCGAATCCCCTTCCGGGCATCCAGATTTGGCTTTCCATGGTTTCCCCAAATCACTCCAGGCGAAAATACTGTAAAATTATGAAATTAACTTATTGTTTCCACTTTTCTACCATGATGTTTCAGATCATGGACTCCTCTACAATTCTGAATCGTTCGAATGTTCTTCCCCTCCTCTTAAAGCTTTTAGATCTGTTTAGGAACAATCAGTACTTTCGGTACTCATATGATTTTTCGAAACGCCCCAAAGAAACCTCTAAATATTTCCAAGTGACAGACGAACCACCATCAACGATGTTGTATGCCCTCACTTCATACAAACTGCAGAGAGATTTCGAGTATCACGCACAGTTTTGGTATTCAATATGGTGATTATGGATTGTGCACCACATGTTTCCTATCCAATTGACGAAATATTTGAGTGTAAAACTGTGCTTTGATCACTTTAACTACAAGGGAGGCTTGTCTCACAATAGCTTGTGTACTTTAAACATCTGTCTCTTCTCTAGCCCACTATCACCCTTATTTATTTATCTATGATCTGGAATTTATAGTAAATCATGCGCTGACTACAAAAATGTAGAATCTGATTGCGTTCCTAAACAGCAATCTGCAGTGTATCTGCTGTGACCCACTATGCTACCACCACTAAAAGGGGTTACCAGATACGACATCAATGGAGACAAAGTAATTCACAAGAGGAAACAGGGATATATCGAGTTTTAGTTGCCAGGTGTATCCTACTCACCATCTGTGTGTGGTGTTGGTGGAGTCCATCAAGCCAATACAACGCCGCCAGAAGCAGTTGTGTGCTGGATACTGTGCGGCGATGTGAACACGCAATCAGTAGATCATTGTGGCCCTCAAGAATAGCTCAAAGGGCTCGCCGCCACTGCCAACACCTGCCCTTGGTTCACGGCAGGGAAGCACGCTCGCCCGATGAGAATCAACACATTTAACACCTTGGTAGGGTTGAGGGAAGCCTGTTTGAGGTTAGCGTATATCACATCTGTGATTAAACTATATATAGTATTCGTCATGAGTTATCCTTACTGTAATGTAGAATTATTAGCCCTACATGGAAAAATTATCAGCACAGTGTGAATGCAATTAAGAACAGTAACGGATGGCTGAATGCCGAATACAGGAAACAGAATGCCATTTATTGTTATAAATGGAAATTGCGAGCAAGTTATCTTGTTCAGAAACCTTCGATCCTGGAACATGATTCTTTGTTGTTATTTGTGTTCTTTGTTTGTTTGTTTATTTTATGTTTTGAAAATTATGTAAAATAAAAATACGAAATGTATTCTAATAAATTAATTGCAATTCAAGTACCTGTAGGCAAGATGATGGCCGTATCGTCTCATAGGAGAAAATCTTCCAGTTTATTTTGTTTTCAGATAAAATAAATGAGAAATAGTCTCACACTGTTAGCACAATGACTTACATTACGTCTGTGCAACTGCTGAAAATATATATATATTTGTTATTATCAGTTTCAAATCTCATTAGTGTGAAGTTTATCTATTGCGACCGACCTTCGCATTTATCTGCTTCATCTTTGCCGTCCTGTGAAATTATTTCAGTTATTAAATTATTTGGTTCGTTTAACAGTCCAGAACGTGCGAGCGCGTAAAGAAAATGCAGTTCTACACTTTCAGTGCAATATTGTTTGGGGATCATACTGCCACATTCCAGGAAGTTACCGCATGGTCTACGATTTCATATTTAATTATCATTGCACCCAGATGTATCATTCAATATTTTATCACATCACGTGATGACAGTCAATTGTGTGAACTTATAATTGGTGTGTTTAGGGTGTGCAATGTTAATTTGTTCACGTGATATTCGGTGCTCCATCATGGTGAATGTGAAAGAATTCATGAATTCAAAAATAGAGAATTGTTCAAAATGGATTTTGAAAACATACACGTATTTTTCGGTTTGATTGTCGTTTCGTAGGAAAGCTCCTTAAGTGTTACTCAATGACCATCCAATCAAGCGTTAGTGGCATGTTGAGTTAAAATGGCTTCTCAGACTGGTAAGTTACAAACTCACTGTGTATTGTGGTTTCAAGATACAAACTATACAGCAAAAATTTAGCGTAATTTTCACACCGAATGAGCTATAAATCATCCTAGAAGGCCCACAACACTCTCTTGTCATCAGAACTGTTGTTGTAACCATTTCGGCCTCTAGCATGGCAAGAAACTGACTTCGGGGTTTATGACTATGGCTGCTGAAGTAAAACTTGATGGGATTTATAGAAAACGATGTGTGTAAGTCATTTGGATAAATTAGTGTCTTGTAGGTTCAGTGCTTAATTGTCTTACTGGGGATCGGAAGGGATCCTATCCCTGTCGCGATTTGGATTTTCAAACTTCCTTAACCTCTTCCTGCTGAAGAGTGCTAGATCGCTTCCGTCATTCCGATTACAGTTAAACTACAGGGTTTCCCCGAATGCCGTGTACAAATTTGGATGGGAGTAGAGAACATCGTGAGGAACCATAATTACATCAGAAAGCATAGGAGGAAACGTAACCCTAACGAGATAAAGAGACACGAGTACAGTAAGACCACAACACAGAATTAGAGTAAAACGCTTTATTACACAAAAAAAACATTGTGGTTTCAACAGGACGGTGCGCCATCTTATTATGGAAGGTGTGCACGTGACCATTTGGAGCGGAAATTTCCAAACAGGTGGATTGGGGGTGGTGGTCCCGTCGTTTGGCCTCCTAGATCACTTGATTTATCTCCTCTGGATTTTTTGCTCTAGGGTGCCATGAAGAACCTTGTGTACAACACGCCCGTCATTTCCGAAATAGACTTGGTGGCATGAATATACTTGGCTGGTGGTACGATCCGTGAAACGCCCACCGAGCGTGGTGGGTGAACTGTTAACGTTCTGGCCTGGCATTCGGGAGGACGTGGGTTCGAATCCCCGTCCGAGCATCCAGATTTGGGTTATCCGTGGTTTCCCTAAACCACTCCAGGCGGATGCTTCCTTCAAAAAGGCCATGGCCGAATTGCTACCATTTCCTTGTCCCCAGTCCCATCCCGCCATGACCTTAGACGTGAACATGTCCGCCAGTCCATGTCGTGTCGATTTCGTGCGTGCATACATGCCAATGGCTGCAATTTCGAACACCTCTTGTAATGCTATTACGTCATACTTTTTATTTATTATTGTTTCTTGAGTAATAAAGCGTTTTAAACTACATTCTGTGTTCTCGCCTTCCTCTCTTTGTGTCACTTTATCTCATTAGCTTAAGAATAACAAAGCAGCTGGGGAAGATAATATAGTTGCTGAATTATGGAAACACTCTAGTGATAACATGATCATATGCTTAACAGAAATCATCAATGAAATTTGGAACACAAACAGCTTACCACCAGAATGGACATCGGCTTTAATACATCCCTTCCATAAAAAAGGAGACAAAGCAGATCCTAACAACTATAGGGGTATCTCCCTCGTGGAAGTGACCTACAAGATATTGTCCAAGGCACTTTTGAAGAGAGCTGAAGGTATACTAGACCCGCAATTAGGAGAATATCAGGCAGGATTTAGAAAGGGCAGATCTTGCACAGAACAAATATTTAATTTAAAGAACACAATAGAAACGAGAAAAATCAGGAACTTGAAATATGTAATTACCTTTGTCGACTATAAAAAGGCCTACGACTCAATTGACAGAAATGTACTAATAGATATTCTGAAAGAATTAGGACCCGATAATAAAACAACTGAAATAATTACAGGAACACTAACAAATACGACGTCCAAAGTAAAATTTATGGGAGAAATTTCCGAGCCGTTTGAAATTAATTCAGGTGTGAGACAGGGAGATGGTCTGTCTCCACTACTTTTCAACTGTGCATTAGAAAAAGTACTGAGGGAATAGAGGAAGGCCATCAACACAAAGGGTGTTCAGCTGGGAAGAAATCCAAATAAAATCACCATAGATTGTCTAGCTTTTGCAGATGACATGGCGGTAATTACTGATTCACTGGATAGTGCAAAAGAACAAATCGAAGAACTGGAGAAACAGGCAGCCAAAGTAGGATTACATATATCTTATAAAAAAACACAGTTCATGACAAACATCAATGATGCTCCTCAAAATCTTAAACTTCGCAATGGAACAATAGCTAAAACAAATTGTTTTAAATATTTAGGAGAATGGATAACGAGTGACACAAAAGAAAAGACTGCAATAGAAACTAGAATACATAAAATGAAAAGAGCATTTTATATGACAGAGAACGTATATAACAAAAAATCCTTATCATGGCATACAAAACTAAGGCACTATCAAGCAGTGGTTAGACCAGAAACGCTGTATTCGGCAGAAACGCTTAAGCTAACAAGATATGGGGATCTTAAAAAACTGGAAAAAGTAGAAAGAAGAATCTTGAGAAAAATACTGGGACCCAAACCTAATAGTAATGCTGAATACAAATTAAGACCAAACCAAGAACTATATTCTAAAATAGAAAAATTAACAGTTATAATGAGAAAAGAAAGACTGAAATTTTACTGGCACATATACAGAATGGATAGTAATAGACTAACAAAACAGATCTTCACCCTACTGAACAAATACAAATCCAAACCCACATGGTTCACTGAAACTGAAAAGGACATGAAAATTGCTGGAGTGAAAGCAGATATAATAGACAGCAGAACACTTTTTAGAGAAGTAATTCACAAGGCAGGTTTTCAGGAGAGACAGAAATACATCAAGGGAAGGAAATGGACCTAGGAACAAAAGGAACAACACTCTCAAAGAATGAAGGAAGTTTGGAAGCAAAGAAAATTAAATACAAAGAAACATAGCCAAAGTTGATTTATCGTACCCTCCAAAAGGGTTATTCGGAATAATAATAATAGGATTACGTTTCCGTCCATGCTTTCTGAAGTAATTATGTCCTCACGATGTTCTCTAACACTCCTCCAAATTTGTACACGGCATTCGGGGACACCCTATAAATGTGCACATTTTATCATTATTCTTGGCTGCCGCTGAAAAATTCTATCACTCTTATCTTGCACAATCCTACATCAATGTATTTCCATGGAAACAGTAACGGAATACTGACGAACCAGTATTGCGTTACTGTTTCTTAGGATGACATTGATGTAGGATTGTGCAAGAAAAGAGTGATGGAATTTTTCAGCGGCAGCCAAGAATAATGATAAAGTGTATACCTATACCCATAGAATTAGAGCGTTAAGTTAACAGGTTATGAACATCAGGTAACTAGTTTATTTTTTTCCTGCTTTAATCTTTATGAGGAATGGGATCGAATTTGGCTACGGCCTTTTGAAGGAACAATTACGGCATTCACCTGTAGTGATTTTGAGAAACAATTAAAAATCAGAATGTGACTATATTATTATATTATTATGATTACAACTGAATAATGTGTCTACCATTTCGAAGTTGTTAAGTCGTTTTTGAATCATCCTGTATTTAACGTTAAAAGTCCAAGAAATCAGAGTTCTAACAGCAATTGGCATCTACCAAATAGCTTTTTTCTGTAAAATGATTCTGATTTCAGTATGCTGTTTTCAACGAATATGACAACTCTTGAAATTCACAACTCTCTTATCTTCAAATGAAGTGTTATATTGCAGTTTTTTTGGTATTTCTCACGTCAGTAATATTCTGTGGTACTCTTCTAATTAATGAGTTTACTACCTCTATAAAGCTCTTCCGGCATCTTGAATAATTCAACCGTGAGGCTTATATACATCAGGCTTTTCTTAGACGCTCTGGCGAGATTGCGTCCGGCAGATAAGCGGCTGATTATCTCGCTATCTAGTTCGGACAGCGGACCAGGTAATTAAAGATGCGGGTCCTAGCTCTTCCTTTTTCACCTTTCTGTGAGCTTAATTTAACAAAGAAACCATTAAAATGTCGGGAACCAGACGCCCGAGGGCACATTTTAAAAACTAATCTCAGAATCAAGCCCCATTGTAGGAAGATTAAATACGCCCAACAGAGTATTTAATTAACTAAGAAGCTCATTTAGCAACCGTTCATGTGTAGCAGCCCAACAAATAAAAAGCTGCGAGGACAGATTTGATCTCTGAGGCTTTGTTTTGGTCTCTGCATAAAATCTTTGCGTATCTGCTGATTAATCTGGACAGTACAA
Source organism: Vandiemenella viatica (assembly GCA_031002005.1). Lineage (NCBI taxonomy): Eukaryota > Metazoa > Arthropoda > Insecta > Orthoptera > Morabidae > Vandiemenella > Vandiemenella viatica. Next base: position 51,084,972 of record CM061914.1, on the reverse strand, counting down.
AGATATTACATTCGCAGTTAAAATGTTGTTACGTCTGTAATACAAATCATCTGGCTAGAGAAATAGTACTATAAAATAATATTCCACGCCTTAAGTTTCCTATAAATTGTAGAGTACACGCTGTAGAAAATTAACTACTGAACTAAGACTGTAAATTAATATGATAGTTATCCCAAATAAATCTAATGTTTCATTGTTTAACTTTATTTAAAATTAATTGTAAACAACTTATTTCACGTGGATCGTTATTAAATTACCCAACCTCCCATAATCCAGTGCCTTGGCTGAAGGTCGATTTCCCCAACCACAGAATTATGTTCAAAGAACAATAAGTTCAGTGCAGTTTTTCGGTCGGAGTAGGAAGTGAAATAAAATTATAGTTTAAAAAACTAAAATACACGCTTTTGTAGCTGTGTGAATTAAAAGGTTAAACTAATATTTAAATGTAAAAACTTTGTTCAACAGCGGTAGGATGTCCCACAATTCAGTATAACTTTTTTCAATAAACTTACAATAAGAATAAATTCATTGATTAAAAAGTTAACTTTAATGTTAAAAAAAGGGTGGGGTTCCAGATATCAGTTTTCTTAAATTTTTTATCGCTATCTGTTTGTAGAGGTAGAGTCAATATGTATAAGTAGATAGCACATTACGCTTTATTTTATTTTATTTTATTATTATTATTATTATTTTTATTTACATTAAACTTAACTTAAATCTATGTAGTTACTTATTTGTAATTTCCTGGTTAGCCAAGCAGTGCTGTGGTGGTGGTCAGTGGCACAATCACTTCGGGCGTCATCGGAATCGACGAAGATTGCCGACCTATTGACATCACGGCCAGTTTACAGGCGCAATGCATTTTATTCAAGTGGACCATCGAATATTTAATCATGCCAGAGCTTACTTTTACCGTTATATTCCATTACAGTATTGATACTGTAGGAAACAACGACAATACCAATTACTGTAGTTTAAATATATCTACCACATTGTGGTAAAATTGTGATGGACAACAAAAAATAATTACGTTTGAAGCGAAAGTGTAGGGAACTAAATGGAAGAAGAAATAAATTAGTGAAAATGGTGTAAGTTATTACGAAGTACGGAAAAAATGCAAGGAAATAGCGTAAAAGAATTTTGGGAAATCTATATGATAATTTTCCCAGCATTATTTGGAAAATCTTACAATAAAGAAATAACACAGAAACCAGATTATTTAATATTTACGGAAATTCAGATCAGAAGGTAAATGTGGTTGAGGGTATGTATGCTATCGGAATGTGGAAGATAGTTGTTATTATTCAGTTTAGAATCATCTGTAGAGAGAAGAAACCAGAAATACGGCTCCGAAGATTGTTCTCTTTGCGTGTTACAGGAAGGTCAAACCACCTCCCAGCCCTTATTATTTAAATCTTCTGTCTATCGTGTCAGATAGGAACAATGTCATTAAGTGCTAATGTGTGTACAAGAAAGCCCTCTTCGTCGACCTTATCAGTAGAAACAATTCCGAAACTTACAGCCCCTTGTCACCAATAAAAACCTCACTGACCGTGAAGGAATCTTAGCAACCTCCTCCCTCATTACCTGTTATCAGTGCCTGGTCGAGGCTTCCCGAGACAAAAGCCGTCCCAGGTGAGGCTGCAGGTAAACTCTACCCCAAAAAATGGAGCCGCTGTCTGGCAGGACTAGACGGGGGCCTGTTATCGCCTACCGGAGATATTAATAGAGGGCGGGAGAGACCGCCTAATGGAAACGATAAATCCCTACCACCAGCGGGCGGTACATCTCAAGCACTGACCTTCCACGACCTTCAGCGACCCCGGAATACCCCAAGTGCCGGAGAATCTTTAAGTTTACATTTTTTTCCGTAGCTTCCGGTCTAAGACGTCTGGTCAGTTAGTAATTAAGTTGGAGTTCTTGAAAGTTTCTACGCCATTTTTTACTTGGAAGGATGGCAGGTTCACAAGTTGATCCAATTTTTCTTGGATTTTCAGAAAGCTTTTGATTCTTTACCACACATCGAATTTTAAAGAAGATTCGAGAATACGGTATATCGGGTCAGATTTGCGAATGGATACGTAATTTTCTAACTGGTCCATCACAGTATGTCGTTGTTGTCGGGGAAGCCTCTTCTAAGCTAGATGTTACTTAGGGCGTTCCACAAAGAAGTGTAATAGGACCACTTCTTTTCTCACTTTTTATAAACGATCCAGGTAACAACGTTAAATGCTGGGAGCGATTGTTTGCCCACGATGCAGTTACCTATAGGGAAATAATGTTCTGTGACGATTGCTTAGAAATTAGCACAATTTGGATGCTATTTCCGAATGGTGCCGTAAATGGCAGCTTACACTTAATTGTAAAAAGTACAAGCCAATGCGAATAAGTAACAAAAAGAATCAGTTTGTTCACGAGTACAAAGTAAACAATTCAGTTATTGACACGGTTGATTCCCTGAAGTATCGGGCGGTAATAGTACAAAGCAACATGAAATGGGACTTTCACATTACTTCCGTCGTAGGCAAAGCTAATTCTAAATTACGATTCATATGTCATATTTTGTGGATTTGTAATGCTCATACAAAGGAACTAGCGTATCAAACACTAGTGCGTCTGCATCTGGATTACTGTTGTGAGTTTGGGATCCGTATTCCAAGGGCCTGATCGACTCAGTGGAAAGGGTACAAGGAGAGCCGCTCGATTCGTGACTGGCTTGCTACAGTCCTTACGAAAGAGTCAAAGAATTGATACATAGATTGGACTGGGATGGTTTGGAATACAGACGACGTCTTTGTGTTTGAATTTATAGGAGAATATACGAAATTATTTGACTTACGAGTTCAATGAAATACTACTTGCGCCAACCTATTTAGGTTGTAATGACAGGAGGGATGAGATTAGAGAAATAAGATGCTGTACTGATGCTTTTATGTATTGTTTCTTTCCTTGTGCTATTCGAGATTGGAATGCGCAGAATTGGGATTGGTGCTTAGCACCCTCTGCCACCCACAATGTTTGTGAACTGCAGAGTATGGATGTAGACGTACATGGACAAAGGATTTTGCTCACAAAACGAAATATTAGTGATGTGAACAAATTTTAAAATGGAGCTGAGTGTTTTAAATTCTTGCATCTGTATGTTACAGGAATAGAGTGAGTGAATTTTAAACTTGCATATTCTGTTTTTGCAAAGACGTAATGGTATTTAATGATATACTATCTACGGAAAGTTCTAGAAATGAATACATTGTTGTTGGTACCGATAAAAAGAGAATGTTTATTGCTCTGTTATTTTAGTGGGACATGGATGGTTAGGAAAACAACAAAGGCCATTTTTCTCTCTCTTTTTTATCGTTCACTTCATGTACACCTCGTTAACGACGGGATAGTTAGAGCCGGTAGAAGATTGTGGGGAAGGAATAGAAGCCACACGTCTAGTCACTCGACCACTAGCTCCTTACGAACTACGTCATCGCTTACATTTTCCTGCACGTTCATCCTCGCTCTACTAAGCAGTTCTTCCTTGATATTTTCCGTTCCCTCATAATTAAAGAATTCCGGAGTTTTAAAATGTACTATCCTTTCGTTTTATGAGATGCTTCCATAAACCGCTTTCTTTACCTCAATTTCTAGAAAATATTACTATTTACTTTCACCAACTACTAATATTTCAACCTCCTAATAATGCACCTCATTTCAAATTTTGAGTTTTTCGTAATTTTTATAAAGTCAAGCATTTTTTTACCAAATTTAAATTTATAGAGGTTTCTTTTGGAGTGCCAGACAATGTATGATACCAAAAAGTTTCTATTTTTCAACAATCTTTCATCTTGTCAGTGTTGATATATTTTCGATTTTATGTTTACTTCTTCCATCGCCTGTAATTGTAATTTGATTGTAATACCTCTGCTAGTCTATTAATCAATGTTTTGAAACATTCGTATTCGGTGTTCTGATTAGTTTTCTGACTGTGTGGATTTATTGAAAGAGATGGTTTATTGTAAACGAAATCTGATTGTTTTCATTGTGTCTAAGGTTTTCGAGTAAACGAACTTCGCTGAGCTTCAAGTTCCATTGTAATGCTTACTCTCTGCTATTTTGCCGTGTACTGACAATAAAAGAATGAAACATGGTTTTCGTTCCTTCCAATAAATTATAGCAGTAAATTTTATCCAGGGAATTCTGTTTAGTATGTGAACTTTACTAAATCAAGGAGTAAAACATACAAGAGAACGGTGACAATTGCAAACAAGGTTTCAAAATGGTATAAAAATTTTCGCGTGTCATTAATATAATATTTATGATGCTTAGTATTAATAAACCATGGCTGACTTTAAGCCTCAATTTAAAACACGCTGTTATATTATAGTATTTGGTGTCAAATATTTATAGATTTCCAATATTAATAACTCTTTCTATAAACAAGTTTAAAAAGATGTTTAAAAAGATAACATAGAGTTGCAATATTTGGAACGAATATTTCTTCTGTTTTTTTATTTTTTTATATTTTTTTATTGCTAATGGCGTGAGGTCTAGGTTATTATAGGCCCAGGGTGGGACTGGGGACAAAGAACGGGGAGGAATTAGGCCATGACCTTTTGAAGGAATGCTTCCAGGCATTAGCCTAGAGTAATTTGGGAAAACCATGAAAAACCGAAATATGGATGCCCGGACGGGAATTCGAACCGGCGTTCTTCCGAGTGCGAGTCCAAAGCGTTAAACGTTCACCCACCACGCTAGGTATTTCTTCTGTCATCAGTCAACTGGCTGGAATTATGTAATTCTCCACCTCTTCCTATCTTTATCTGATTTTATAATTTAAATATACAGACATATCCTACCTGAGGCTCGTTTACAAACTCCATTTTCCATCCATCATTTCCAAAATATTTTTATTTCTTATTTGAAATAGGCACTTCGGAAAGATTTAGTGCTTAGGAATTGCGCACCACTACCAACCCCGCCGACCAACTACTGAAGACGAAAATTTGATCTACAACCAGGACCGAGCGTAAAGCCATAATGGAAATAAAAAGAACTCGAAGTAGCTAGCTCCGTGTCAGCGCCTGATACCATACGGTGCTGCTACCAACTGTACAGCCTTATTAGGCCTATACGTATTGGTTTCTGATATTTTAAACGCCGCATTAAAATTAATAATACCCTACATTATCAATGGCCTACGCACTGTACATTAGTCGAAACTCATCAAAATCCGACCAGTAGTTTTTAGTGACTCGCCTTCAACGAGAAAATGTTACTAATTTGGTAAATTTCGAATTTTTCCACATCAGATCATTAAAGATTTGGATTTTTCATGGTTTCCCCAAATCATTCCGGGTGAATTATAGGATGGTTACTTAAAAAGGACCAAATTCCTTCCCGTTCCTTGACCCCAGTCCTTTTCCGCCTCTAATTACTTCGACGTCGACGAGGCGTGAATCCAGAAGATGCTAACCAGTCGACTTGGAGGGAGAGACTATGTACTGGCCACAAGAGAGAGCATCATCGTATGCGATTGCGAATGGTATTACCTTATATTCTGCAAAAAATTGTGTTAATTTGCTTGCAATTTGTATTGTGCTGAACGGCAAATAGGGACCCGTATCAGCACTCTCTATTATTGTTACAAAAATCCATTTGAAACTGCAATTTATGATGTCCGATACGCCAGGGCTGATGTTTCATGGATGCGTAGCATGTTTCCAGTCGCCGGCTTCTGTAGCGTAGGGGCTAGAGTACTAGCTCCGCGTGCATGGGTGTTTAAGTTTTTTGACTGTGAATGTCATGTCCGTACTGTGGTGTGTCTAATTGCTTGGAAAAAATGCTTACAGGAGAAACTGAAAGCACTGGATCACACTTAATTACTATCCAGCTGGCTCTATGGCCTCAGATGCCGAAAGCCATATATAGAAGTGATAAATGAACTTGCAGAGAAGTGAGCCTTAAAATAAACGTGTCAAAAAGTAAAATAATTGGAAAAAAATGGTTAGAAAAAGACAAGGCAGACACGAAAGAAGCTGATACTGAGTCCATAGAATAGCACATCTTTCTTGGTCAACTGATCAGTATGAATGTGTAGAACCGGTCCTCACACATGCCTGCCAGACTTGGACCCTAAACAGTCAAAGCAAGCAAAAACTGAAAACTGCCCAGCGAAGTATGGAAAGAGCAATACTAGGGTTTACAAGAAGAGACAGGAAAAGTGCCATTTACATTCGTTCGATAACCAAAGTGACAGACATCTTAGAAAGAGTGAAGACCCAAAAATGGCAATGGGCCAGTCATGTTGCTCGAAAAAGAGACGACATATGGACTACGGCAGTTCTGTATTAGTCACAAAGGCACTTGAAAAGAGCAAGGGGAAGACCACCGGATCGTTGGTATAAACACATTCGAAGAGTAATAGGCGTGAACTGGAAGGGAGTAGCTCAAGGTCAATCAGCCTGGAAGGAAATGGAACTAAATAATGTAGCATTAAATTGTAAAATATAGCTCATCTGGCTGAAACAAGGATTGAAAAAGCTATATATATATAAATCCAGTCCAATTTGTTGACGCTTTTACTCACAGGGGCCAAAATGGCAGGTGCAGAGGTAACAATGAATGAAGTCGTAGACCGTAGTAACAGTGACTGTGCGTATAAGAAGAATTTGAGGAAATGACATCCATTTCTCTCTACATCCACTGCACCCGTACACCAAGCCTCTCAGTTACTTTTGTGGGAGATCGAGTATTACTGCCGTTCTTCGAGCGTGAATTAAAGAACCGATTTAGTGAACTGATGATGGCTATAACCGCTACTGACGTGTTAGCTCCAGAGACCGTGCGTCTATGGAGGTCTTTGCTGGTATCTGACTTGCCCCTGTATGGGCGCCATCAGTCTGTAAGACGGACGGGCCTCGTATACCCCGGGGACTGCCACCAATCTCCCATTGAGTGAACCACGAGGCCTCTCATCACAAGTACAAAGCAGCACCGTATCGTCTAATTCACCTCGGCTCCATCGTACTTCATCAACTTTAAAAGGTTTCTCCAGCATAAATATCGGCCCCTCCAGGCCACTGCGCCAAGAAGGGGATGTTATGCCAACAGTAAAAAAAGAGGACACGATACGCAAAATTTGTCGATACAAATTGTGTAAGTCGACTTTATAGGCCTATGATAAGGATTTATTCTGAGCCAGATATTACATCGCAACAGTGTGGTATAGTGGTTATAGTATCAGTGATGGACATTGCGTCGTCTACATTTTTTTTTTTTTTTTTTTAAAGAGATATTTCTTTCTACAAGACTTTGTTTGTTCTTTGAGTTAAATATATTCATACAGACTTTTTCAAGTAAGTTTAGGTTCATAAATAAATAGCAATTTCTGTACCGTAGATTTTACATTCAGAACCAAATTAATTACAAACTCAAACTGTGACAGTACTAACTACTTGAACAATGTACATTATTATTTTTAAAGGTCTGTATTCTCAAAGAACTAATTCCCAGAAAACAGTAATTGTAACCCAACAATTCCCCTGTGCGAATAATATTTAGAGACCTTAGAACTTTCAAAGGGTGTACTGAAGTGAAAGGAATATATCCATCGCTACTAGCAATTCTAGAGAGCTAGACAATTAGTAATTAGGGACACCTTTGACCTCGAAGACTTGGAACCGCACGAAAACATGCTTAGAATAACAAGCGATCATAAAAAAAGGAGTGTGTCATTTGCATGCAAAACTTTGCATTTTACATCAAGTAACATTTTAATGCAGAGAAACAAAGTAACAAAATATCAATACCATAGGAAGGAAATGATAAGTAGTTCAATGACGTCAGTGTATCATAACATTTTCAATCAAAAGTGCCAAAAATTCTCTACTTAAATTAATTAATATAGCGCAAAACGCGCATATAGAGCAATACCACACACCTGTTAACGCTTATATTAGTCCTAAAAGTGCAGATGCGGGATAACAATGAAGTGGTTTAAACAAAGTGGAAGAGAACAATGTTCACACCTCACTAAGGCCGCGTTATCACATTCCAAATCACTTTTGCATTCATGTAGTCTAATATCAAAAGCCGCACTAATTACTTTTTAAAAAGATGATGTTGGTATGTCAATGTCAAAACCTGGCTTTCGCCAAGCATATTGCAACATAGCCTTATGCGTAGGTGCAGCAAATTGATTGTAAATCACAGACTGCAGTTTCATGATGAAATAACGATCATGTATCTTCACTTGTGGTTTGGCACATTGTAGTATTAAAAAAATTTGCATGGAAATGACGCACACCACTGTTTTGTTTATGATCGCTTATTTTTCTAAGCATATTTTCGTGCGGTTCCGAGGTAAAAGGTGTCCCCTGTAAGAAGAAATACTGGTGATCCAACGTCATGGATAATTCTAGTGAAGTGAGGCTTACTAACCTAATAATACTTCATAGAACGAAAATTCTTGTCGTTTGAAGTTTTGCTCTGCAATTCCATCTTCCCGGTTAGTTTGGTAGTTGATGATTACTCCTATCTTGTCTGATTTCGCAACGAAGAACTTGCAGGGGTACAGCATGGACAGTTCATGGGCACAACGAACGAGTTCTATTTGTAAAGCGAATGACTAGTCCAATTTTTCAGTTTAGCAGCATGGGATATTTAATACGAGTCTGTTTTGGGTTGTAACATTCGCATCTTCTGGGATACGGAAGCTACGATACTACCCTCTCGATTAAACAGTGTGAGATGAGATTTTACTGAGTACACAAGTATTGTCTAATGTTCTGTTGACTTCTAGCAACGGCCGGAGATTCACTAGTGGGGCGAACGCCATTGTGTCCCCCTTACCTTAGTTGGATGACAAAGACTATTTGCTACTGCAAACTCCTGGATAGGGAAGGATGAATGGAGTATTACACTGAAGGGAGGCGCGTTGAGGTCTTATACAATGAAAGTACTTGAAAAATTCCCTGTAAGGAAATATACCAGCATTAATCATAGACAACATACTACGAAACATGGATTTAAAGAAAATTTTGAGACAAATATAGATTCCAACGAAACGTTTTACAAAATTAGTTGTAATCACGAATAATCTATGTATTAATACGTGAAGTGAAAACTTCGGATCTCTTTTTAAGAATATTGCTCCACAAGGAGGAGTATGAGATTTGGCATATTTATAGTTTATATGTAAAAAAAAAAAAAAAAATGCAGAAAGCTAAAATTTATATATAATATGTATTACAAATACATTAAATTAAATAAATCCTTGTTTGTTTATGTTCAATTTTTTCTTTACTGTTTGACCAAAGACCACAGAGTACCTTATAAACATGACATTGGCGGAATCGCTAAAGCCATTAAAAAACTGAAAAAATTAAACCATATTAAATATGTGCAATACATTACTAAATAAACAACAAATTCGCGCGCGTGTGTGTGCGTAAAATCGGATCTGATTGGAGCCAACTAAGTGACGTGTATTCCCAGCATTAAGATACTATATGGTCTTTGGTCAAACAAAAGTCACATAGAGTAGAGATTAATCTTTGAACTTATGAAAGGAACATTACGAAAAGGAATATTTTCTATGTTACAGGGAATTCGACATCCTAACCGATAATTGGTCTCGCCTAATGGTTTCTGACAAAAAGAAAAAATATATTAGATTGGTAGTTAAAAAAGTGAGTATATTTTTTTAATTTAATTAAATTGCAATGGGGCACAAGATGCAGTAGCAATTTCCCTAAACACCCATCTTCCCCTTTTCCTGCACCCACCTACATTTGCCCTCTGCAAATATTAACTTTAAATTTTTACACCCTCTCGAACTCCTGTATTTAATACTCAAAATGTGAGTTCCATACTACACTACCATATTCGAGCAATGGTTTGACCAAAGTTTTGTAACCCAATTCCTTTACTTCTCTCATACATCCCCTCATAACTCTCTCCAACAAGTGCAGAATTTGGAAATCTTATCCTACCACCTGCCCAATGTGTACTGCCCAATTAGACTTGTTATCAAATGTAATTCCAAGAAATTTACATCTCAAGTCTTCAACAAGCAATTCTTTCCCCACCTTATAATCATGTAATCTACCTTTGTTTTTTATTTGTGTATCTAATAAGCTGACTCTTCTTTGCATTTATCTTCATCCCATGTTTACCAACCCAACTAGATATCCTGTCCAGATCACCCTGCAACTGTTTACAGTCCTCTACCATTTTTATCATTTTATATAGCATTATGTCATCTGCAAACAATCTAATTTCGGATAGTAAACAATCATTTAAAAACATTTGATTTCTGAAACCCTGTCTAATCTTAATGTTAGTAATTTCATTACTTTTTAGTTCTAATCTATTTCCATTATGACTCGACATAGAATTTTAAAGGTAGGACAAAGAAGAAGAAATACCAATTTGCGTGAAATTCAAAACGATAATAGACCAAATTTAAATACTGAAAATAGTACACAAAATGGAGAAATTATTTTGATGGATAGATTTACATGCGCATTAAATGTCATTCGAAGAAATTTTGTAGTTTCGATTGTCCATTAATACATTTACAGAGCAAGTTTTCTCGTGATATAATCTGTTCATTTGAGTCTAGCGCAAGCCTTCTCGCAGTCAAAATTTCTATCACGATTATTTTAACACAAGCGGTGACTTTCCACTCCACTTCAACGAACAAATTAATTCAACTCTATTCTTTTAAGTAAATATTCAGGTCACAGCGACGTAAAGATTTAATGATAAAAAATAATGGCAAATCACTGCAGTAATGACATTGATTAATACTGTTTAATGGAACGATACAAACAGTGTCACTGAATTTTGGGCTGAAGATCAAGAATGCTGCTGAAATGTTTTGGAGTTATCTGATTTAGCGATATCCGCTTTATCACTTCCTTACTCGAATGCCACAGTAGAGAGGATTTTCAGAGCAACGAACATTGTTAAAAACAAATTGAGAAATAGGATGGCTGTAAATACGAATAGCTTTCTTTTATATCAGGAATCTTAACAGCACAATTCTTCGGCAATACGCAGATACTTGAGTATCTTGAAATTAACTAGTAAATCACTTCCAAAGTTGTGTAATGGAGAGGCACAAACTGTGATGTGATTGTTGCAATCCGTAAATATACTAAATATTCTTTTAAAACTAAGACTGACGATTTCTCTCATTCTTCCACATCTCCAAGTTCTGTAACTCGAATGATAGACCAAGATGGTGATGAATAAATACCGATTGAAGAATTTGATGTTGATATTTAATATAATATTATGTTGAATTTAATGAAAATACTAATTATTAAAATATGTTTATATTACTTACTTTAGCATTTTCCTTTTTTTATATTTAGTGATTTCTAGTGCATCTTTTAGTTCTAATTATCCCGTAATCTAGTGAGCTTTCAGACCAGGTCTATTAACTTTTGTTTTCGTAAGGTGGCAACACTGATTATACTACGTGAAAAACTTAAATTGTAAATGCATTAATGTATAATCGAAACTACAAAATTTCATGGAATGTCTCGTCACCTGCAACGTGTATGATTGGAAGACAATCGGCAACTAGCTGCAAGAGGCAAACATACCGGTTCAGCACTTTCTCCCAACTGCTGGCAATTCACTCTCCACACCTGCCAGCAAGCCAGGTTCTGCAACTGCCAGCAAGACGACCTCTACACCTGCCACGAAGCCGAGGACGAAGAAATCATCCAGTGCTTCAAGTGTCAGGGGTTCAATCATTATGCATGGCAATGCACCATAAGACAGAGGTACTTTCGCTGCGGGGAGGAGCATCTACCGGTGGACTGTCACAGACCGAAGAAGGATCCCAGCTGCTGCAACTGTGGTGGACATCATGCGGCCTGTCATAGCGGATGTTCCAGCAGGAAACGTCTGCGGCAGAGGCGACAAGTGAGACGTCGTGCTGAGTCGGCTCCTGACATTCAGGGGGACCCAGCCGCAAGCAAGGGATCGACATCGCAAGCAGCCGGAGCAGTTTCTAGTCAGACCACCAAGCACGCTGCAACGCCCAGCGATGAAGACCGGTCAAGACACTGCGTCCCACCTCGTCCAGCTACGAAAATGAAGACCAGAACCTCACGTGGCAGAACATCCAGCAGGCACAGATGCTGCGAGCACATCGCAGCAGATCTGCAGTGGGGTCCAAAACTGACCAACAATATCGAGTTGCTCACGCATGGACATCGTGTTCGGTCGCTACGAAGTAAAGCCGTTCACTTCAAGAAGCAACATCGTACAACGCGAATATCAAGAAAAAAATCCCAACCATGAAGAATAACCAACTGTGACATCATACCAGATCTCATGGAGTTGTAGTAAATGTAGAGAGCCAAAGACTTTGCAGCAGTCGGCCACGAATATAAGGCAGAGATTGGCACCCGAACGAACGTTTCAGGTGAAAGGACTGAATTTTCTCCATATTGTCATAAAGGTAAAGCAGTAATACTGGTCTTAAATCAAAATGAGTATTTGAAATCGTTGTTTGATGGACGAAACTCAAATAAACCATGAAAAGATAAATTAAAAAATTATTTTGAAAACATTCGTAAATAAAATTCATCATTGGCTGTGGTTAGTTCAGAAGCTAAAATTTCTGATTCAGTCACCGTGGAGTGTATTATTTTAAATAGATGATTTTTTTAATCGTAGATCAGGTTCAATGACTGCTGCATCATATTATACGCAGTTATATTTTTATGATGTTGACACTGCTGTCAATTATAGATTACGTGAACATTTATGCAAACATGCAATAACAATATAATGCGCGAGATCTCTCTTCAGCTGGAACGCATTAATCCATTTGTTCAGTCATTGGACTTAACCAATTACGTCTGAATTTTGACCACTGTGCAATCACTAGTAAAGTTAAATTTGCCTTACATGATCGGTTTAATTGTTGCGTTTAGATACCTCGTTTAGTATTCTGTAGACACATTGAGACCACACCACTACGAAACCCAAAAGTAATATTGACATGGCAACAGATTTCACGTCATCTTCGAAGCTCAGTGTGTTTCTTGCACATTAACGACCAATATATTCGTTTGGTCTGATAATCTAACTGCCATTGGCGGTAGAAGTACAAAACTGCGCTAATTCATTTTCTGGAATGAGTGAGATTCAGACAGTAGTGAAAATATTTTTTCTTTTGGATTCAGATTCAATAACTGTTTCGAGTAAAAGCGATAGGGTCTCATAAATATAGAAAATGTTGCCTCATAAACCATAAAAAAAAATTGCGCCTAGAATAGGTTATCCGTGTGATTCTGATGGTGTTCAGTCGTATAGTGACAAATTCCCGCGTATTCCAATAACTTGGAATTCGAAGTAGGATGGTGTATGTCACACGAACAAACCAACTGCAAACAGATAAAAATCAATTTAGATTTATTAGTAAAATGAAAAAGCAAAGAGTAAAATTAACAAGCTCTAGGGGGCGATAGATTTTTATCATTATTATTATTATTATTTTTAAGGAGGCGGGCTATTGTAGGGTTACAAGAACCCTTTTCAGCCAAAAGGGAAGGGATAAGGATCGGGAAGGAGTTTGGCCATGACCTTTAAGAGGAACCATCCCAGCATAGCCTGAGTGGGAAGCCATGGAAAACCGCAAATCTGGATGGCAATTTACGGGATAAAATCTCAGATTGAAGATCATAGATCCTCAACCGTAAAAAAAAAAAAAAAAAAAAAAAAAAAAAAAAAAAAAAAAAAAAAAAAAAAACGTGACTCAGGAGATGGTTGTCCTGACCGGTTTGCGGACGCAATTGTCGCGGGGGTCAAACATTCCGAAAAAGATCAACCCCCTCCCCTCAAAAAATTGCAGTTATTACTTTATCCTTAATGGGTAGTTCAACCCTACTGAGCCGTGTCGAGCACAGCTGGCACGGTTTAGAGTGTTACTGACCTCTCCTCTTATCTCAAGGTAGCTAGATAAGTTGGGGTCTGCTTTACGTAATAAACTCCACATATGACTTTTTCTTGCTTTTATACCATAATCACAAAAGTGAAAAAGTTTTAGGTGACACCACATATATGACATCAAGATTGACTTAAATCAGTTCTAGGAAAGCTGAAAACAGGTCAGAGTCTCAGTAAGCCGAAGCGGTGGAATAGAGGTTTGCGGTATGAATTTTAAACCACATCGGCGAAATACATCAATAGAAATGAGAGGATTGTGACTGGAATAATTGCCCTTTCTTTCGTAACCGCTAGCAGTTGATTCCGAAGGTGATGATGAAATGGATCCGTGAGGGTTTACAGCCTTTTTTACGAAATCAAAAAGCAGTCAACACTTCAAAGATTAAACTCCAAAACAAGTCTTTTTTTTGCATAAGGCTTTAATACTCGTCGATGTCATTAGAGGGGGGATAGGGGAAGGAATTTGCCGATGACTTTTATATAGGAAACATCCTAAAATTCGCCTGGATTTATTTGGGGAACCCATGGAAACTGAATGGCGTGCCGGGGATTCAAACCCGCGTCTTCCTGACTGTGAATGCAAAAGGAAAAGCAGCGATCTTCTTTAGAGATGGAGAACTGACATGCCATCACTTCGCTGTTGTTTTATTTCCACGAAAAGTGATGGACTAGATCATATACATAGCTGCCTCTTGTCGTTTGATCTGTTACCAACGGCTTCGCCACGGAAACCGGAAGCGCAAATGCGTCCCACTGTTGTTCTCATATCTGCTCGTTCATGTTACCTAGTGTCTGTTATCGTTTATTTTTCTTGGGGCTTTACGTCAAATCGACGTCCAGGTCATTAAAGATGGTAAAGGACTGGGGCGTGGAAGGGGAAGAAATTCGGCCATGGCCTTTTGAAGGAAGCATCCCGGCATTCGCATGGAGTGATTTGAGGAAACCATGGAAAAAACCATAATTTTGGATGCCCTTAATTCGTCTGGATTGCCTCAAAAATGGTTATTGGCAGGAAATTTTGTTAAAAAAAAAATGGAAACTACTGAAATAAATACAAGTAGATTGTCCGCAAGAAACTTAATCCTCTAAAATTACATTATTATAACTCCATTCCAAGGAAAATATAACGGAGATGAAAAAGTCGCACAGTCGAATCCGGAGATGAGGAATACTCAGAAAGAATTCATAGATGAAAATTTTTCTTTACTGGAGGCGTAGAGTGTAAGTAGTTTGTACAGTATCGGTACGTTTAAGAATTTAATTAGTAAAGTGGACCAAATTCCTTTACGCATAGTTGAGATTTGTGGGTTGGAATGGTGAGAAATGTTAACAGTTTGGGGAATAAAGCAGTTGACATAAAAACCACTGAAGGGGAATATAAATATAAAAGAAACATAGGAATAGGTATGCTACACTGTAACAGCAGGGTTTGTAGTATATATGGTTGGAATTAAAGCTACATTATAGTACATGGCGATGAAAGGGAGAATATTTATGGTGAAACTGTAGCGGTAATTGAGTGCATAAAGATTTTAATTTAATTTAATTGCAATGGAGCACAGGCTCCGGTGGCAATTTCCCTACACACCCATCTTCCCTCTATCCTGCACAGTGAAGTCTGGTGACTGTATATGATTGGAGTGGTGTCCACAAATAGGATTTACAGATTAGTAGTCTTCAAAAAGGAGTATTTAAAAAGATAATTATTCGAAGGATTACATTCCACTAACTGAGAGACGGGACGAAATAAAATGAGGCAGAAATATAATCATAGATTGTATATGGTTACGTACTTTCTCGCAGTTAGCACTCTGTAGGTAGTGCTTTATAATGAATCATACATTTAGATAAATAAACCGAGATGGGAGGAGGCCAATATTGGCCTCCTACCTATCATTCGGGAGGACCGGGGTTAAACTCGGTTCGGTCATCCTGTCTGAGGTTTTCCGTGGTTTCCCTCAGACAATTAGGCGAATGCTGGGATGGTTCCCTAGAAGGCCACGGCCGACCTTCCATCCCCCTTCCCTCCCCGTAGTAGTAGATTGGCTGAAAAGGGTCCCCTATGACTCTCCAGCAGCCCGCCTCCCAGCCTTCTGCTGGGAGGAATGAAATGTAAAAAAAAAAAAAAAAAAAAAAAAAAAAAAAAAAAAAAAAAAAAAAAAAAAAAAAAAAAAGATAAATAAGTACGGTTTTATAAATGTTTCTTCAATAGTTCTGTTTGGGATTTTTCAACGTAGCTACATCGTCTTTCCGCTAATATGATGAGACGCAATGTTGTGAAAAGAATAAGAGACATTTTGCATTAAATTTTCAAACACTAATATTAAACTTTTTGTCCCACTGAACCCCTATTAGAATTAAATTATCTTCTCTTCGATTTTGTCAATCTAAGAACAACAAGAAGTAATCTCGTGCATTCATCTTGATGCTTCTTTTCTTGACTTTCAATAACTCTTCATCGTTTCATTTTGCTGGCACATATTGATTAAATCTTGTTTCACGAAGATTCTGTAATACGTCCGAAGTCAAACAAGCACATCAAATCGTTTCAGATAGATTTTTCAACAGGCCAGACACGTGTTCAGGTAAAGCATGTGACCAAATCATAATTTTGACAGTAACAGAGTAATAGAGGTGTTGATATTTTTAAAAATATCAGATTTTCGATATATCGATATTTTAAAAAGGTATCAATATCGGCTGTCGATATATAGGAAAATAGTATCGATATATATATGGTTTCATAAATGCAATTTCATGAAATCAAACCTTGTAAAAATAAGGTTGTCCACTGAATAATAGACGTGTGATTTTCTTCTTAATCAGGTTTTCACTTTCCAATAGTTTCTCTAGGTGATGATGATTGTTGATTTTTTTTAAAAAAATTTGACCATTATGTGAATCATAATTTTTATAAAAATTAATTGAACATATGAACTCCAAAGAAGTTCGAGGCAAATCTAATTTTGTCTATTTTTAAGACTGATAAGCAATACAGTTGTGGCATTTAATTAGGTTGAAGTTTAGCTATCATAGCATGCGCTATAGCCAAGTTACATAACTCTTTTTCATAAGATTTTTTTGTGGTATTTCATTAGTTTTGTATGTTGATAGCTTATTGTGAGTTTTCTTACTTTTCTTGCTCTATAATTAGCAACTGTTTGTTATTTATACTTCCCACTATTTCTGCTAACACACTGGAGTATCTGGACAGTGTGTATGCTCATTTCAAGCAATAGGCTCGCGTCGATTCGTGCTGGGCGAGCGATGCCTTGCCTTCACTGTTGTCATCATCTGAGTGAACGTGGTACTTAAAACTTCCAAATTAATTATAGAAACGTAGTATGGTTTACTTAAGCTTGCTGATCTCTATGTGTAACAGAAATTTGAGGGACATAGTGTCATTCAGAGCAAACGAAAAATAATAACTTATTTAAAAAAAATATCAAAGCCGATATCCAGATTTCAGTATCGAAATATCGATATATCGTCCTAAAAAATATCACTCATAAATATCGATATTTTCCAAAAATATATATCGATATTTTCCAAAAATAATATCGTTATCTTGATATATCGATATTTTCAAAAAATGATATCGATATTTTGATATATCGATACTTTCAAAAAATAATATCGATATTTTGATATATCGATATATTATCAACAGTCCTAATGAGTAATAATGTTTGTCTTTCTGCGCTTGCATAACATTGTTTCTGTGACAGGAGCCATCAGCTGTGCTTATAGATATATTCACGCCAATATGCGTTTAAAACCAGCGGCTACAGTGTCAGCCACTGGTAGTGAGATTACTGTGCTATAATGTGCAGCAAGTTGGGAAGCCTGCTCTTCAAACACACGGGGAAGGTAACGGGTAATCGTGTAAACCTGCAGCGTGCCCAGTGGGTAGTCGCTAATTGCCGGGAAGTCCACCCCCTCTCCTCCGCTGATTACTGAGCACTCATTAACAGTTCTTTCTGGGCTGACGAGCAAACAGCAGACAGTCGCAGACGTCGATACACCGCTCCAAATGAGATTCATTATAGCGAGTCCTCCGTCCACCATTAGCTCCGCCCCGAGCTCTCCAAACAAGTCGGTCCGGACAAGATCATTAGCGGAGGCTGGCCTCACCTGGGGCAGGCGGCTTAGGTTACGGCTCACCCTGCGCTGCGCCTCCGTGTGCAGTTCTTACTACTGTGCGTGCCAGGGCTACCAACCCCACTCAATGAATCGAAACGGTCTTTTAGAAGAATGACAGCCGCTACAGCGTCCAGGTCACGGCGTAGCTGCCAACACTTAAGGCTGCTACAAATGACCCAATTTCGGTCCCAATCATCAGGGACGATCAGCTAGGCGATCATATTTGGCTTTCCTCCACACATCTCAATTTCGCTCCCAATTTTAGTTTACATTGTGATCACATGACTGCTAGTTGCAAGCGCCTAACAATGGCTCCTTTTATGTCAAAGCAATAAAAAGTAGACATCGTTTTAATAATAATCTGTACTACAGTTTGTACTGAGAGAAAAAGAAGATACTGGTTGAAGACATGGATTTTATTAGAAAAAGTTACATTAAATGAACATTTTGAGAAGCCTAAAGCCTGATTTTAGAAATTTTCTGAGAGTATATTCTGAAGGTTTTGCAGAAATATTCTGCTTAGTGACCCCTATATGTACATATATATATATGTTCTAATATGTGAACGATTAGTCGTTACTTTGCAATTTTTGGAAAGTAGACAAACCTATGAAGATATGAAATTTAGTTCGCCGATTTCACCACAAATGCTTTGAGACATCATACCTGAAACATATTGGGCTATCTACAAATGTCTAAAACGCTACATTAAGGAAGAAAGAAGACTGCAAGTGTTACTTTCTGGTCCACTTCCTTGTAAATTTCGAGCAAATCTGATATCCGTATTTCGCATTTTGCGGTTTATGTAGTTTTTGTTGTGTTTGTTCCACAACTGGGGCATATTCTTATAAATTTCGAAAATATTCGTCAACACCTCATTCTCTTTAGACATTTGTAACGACACACACGACTAATGGCACGAAACGCACTCGCTCCCTCGACTGAGCCGAAATTGTCTCAATCATAGCAATCACACGTCTTAATTTGCTCCCTGTCTGCAGCTAAAATCTTTAAATTGTTTATCCGAATCTGCTAATCTCCCGATATCGGGAGTAGCAGACCCCATTTGTCTATTGACATGGCAATTTGCAGGGCGCTTGCCGGATTGGGACCGAAATCGGGTCGTCTGTAGCAGCTTTTAAGCTAGTCTAAAACGCACACAGTCTCGACAGTATAAGCTTGTGCCTTGTGATACAGGTCATCTTCAATTCTATTAATTTATATCTTCTCTTCATTTTGACGATCTGAGGACCACAAAACGTAATCTTGTACATTCATCTCGATGCTTCTTTTCTTGACTTTCAATAACTCTTCGTCCTTTCACTTTGCTGTTCCCTCTTTTCTTGAGTAACGTGAAAATACGTCCCGCTATGGGAGGGTAAGTCCTGTTTTCAGGTTGTCTGTCCAGCTGTCCCCGGAGAAATTAAAAACGTTCCGCTTTCGCAAACAAAACGACAATTTGATATATCTACCTATCAAAGCCTAAAATAGACGATGCGGTTTTTGCGGCGCGGTGGTCGAGTCGACCAATGGACCACTGCTGCCCACGCAAGGATTTATTAGCAGCAGTCAAGATATGGAAATGTTCGACGAGTTTTCGTTTATTTCCAGCTACGCAACAGGTCAAATAAACAATACCTGGAATGCTGAGAATGTTGGTGCTGAAGACTGTTGGGCAGGATTATTTCAGAACTTCCGTGCTAACACTCAACTTTACGAACATTCTTACAACTATTGAGTACGCTAAGCGTCTGTCTGGAAGTAATGTACCTGTCGAAAGAGTTTTTTCTCTGATTCATAAAGTATGGACAAGTGGTAAATCACAGTTAAGTGTTGCAGTATTGAAAGCCATTTTTATTACCAAGATTAAAATCAACAAATCATGTAATGAGCTCCATTCCTACTTGAAAACTAGACCAGATATTTTGAAACTGATTTGTTCCGTCGATAAATACAAAACAGTTGCCCAGTTAGACGTTAGACGTCAGCTACCATAGGACTAGGCGATGCAGTGCACCGGGGCCCCCACGCTCAGGGGGCCCCCAAGCGCAGCTGAGGATGCCCCCTAGCCAGATGGGTGAGCTTTTTTTTAGCTCTACCAAAGAGCTAAAAAAATAATATTTTTTTTAGCACCGGGGCCCTTGTTGACCTAGTTACGCCACTGGATGTCAGACACGAATGGTAAGTAACTCAGCTAACATGTATTTTTTTCTACTTATTATAAGTGTTTTTTTTAGTAAAAACTATTCAAATACGAAAATAATTTCAACAAAATTCCTAATGCTTCCGGCTTTGAGGAAAAAATTTCCACAGGATAAATGGTTACGTTATTATTGAGTCAAGATGCTACTCGTATTATATTTTCTCTTCTCATTCTCGTGGAAGTCCTTGAAAATTTGTACCAATCTTCTGAAATTTACTCTGTCTTGTATTAGGGTCTATTTTTTCTGTTATTCGTTGTGTCGTATATTTACTTTGTCGTATATTTATGTTGTACTTTATGTTGTCTTAGCTCGTATTTTCTACTTATTTATTTCGTAGTCGTAGTAAAGATATCTATTTAATTATTTAATGTAATTTCTTCTGAAGTTTTCTAGCTTCGCCAATACCCAATGAACTTATAAGCTTTGATTCCTTTTTATTTATAATGTCATAACATCTTTAATCATCCAAAGTTATACAGGTTCTTTTCCGCGAGCAACTTTAAATTCAAAACGAACACGACAAGTTCTCACCAAGTTCGTCAGTACTGAGCTATCTTTTATCTGTTTATCCCAACGTTACCCTTAACTACCAATTTTCTCTAAGAGTAATTATTACAGTTATTCATCTCCGTTATACCACACTTGGATTCAATTATTGCTATTCTTCCTATTGTAAACGTAGTTGAAAATTTTCTTTGTAAGTGTGAGTACATTTTTACCATGTGATAAAGTTCTAGACCCATTATTACACAAGATACGTAATATATAGTTTTTAAAATACTTCGGTTATTACCAGCCGTGGAGCTGCTCGGGTCCTGACACTAACGCTTTGTTTCTGAAGATATGTGGAGGGCCATTTCTTCGGCGTTTCTTAATGATTCGCATATGTGAGTGGTTGTCTTCGTAGATGTGAGAGAGGCGGATTTAGTCCGTTTGCCGGGTGTGACTCAGGAGTCCTGCTGCGTCGTTTGAACGCGGGGGCGCTTGCTCTAATGAGCGGAGGAGCTTCCCGGAAACCACCGCCAAAGGCGGCTCGTAACGTATTTTTACGAGTTCCTGGAGCGCTCCGTTGCCTTCTCCTGACTGTGTTTGTAACGCGGTAACCTGCGACCATCAACCACTGTGAAATGCACCTCAGAAACAACTCTAGCTTCCATCCCATCTTCCTCTATGAATAATTGACAACATTTAGCATCGTCACATGGTTTTCTGTTTACCTGTATCGACATTATTTCCGCAACACCGTGTGAATATTCTTGACGTTACCAGTTTTAACATTTCACCCCAGACGTGATTAATTGAGAAGTATTTTCGTTGACGTACCGCTTTTTACAGAATTTATTTAACCACATTAGATACTAGATCTAAAGGCTGTCATATTTAGCATTGGAAGAAATGGTCTGGGATTCGACGCAAGGAGGTCCAAATAAAGATGAAACGTTTTGCATTGCGGTATGATTCAAGCGATCTACTGCATTATTCCAACAGAAACTTGGAGAACATAAATGGAGAGCTGAAACGACATATTAATGATTAGTAGATTTTATGGATTACAGCAATAATTCGTCTTAGAATCATGAATACGAAAGATTATCGCTGCGACCTCTATCAGTGGTTTATCTTACCACTCTCCTGAACTACTTTCAGCAAACCATGGAAGAGCAAAGTCTCGATGATATGTACAGAAACTGAGATAGTGAATGTGCCCATTTTGACATGGGGTCAGTTTGTTTGAGCCTAGGTGGTGAAATAAATTTTCGTCATTCCGGAAATGCCCAGAATGATAAGAGAAGCGCGGTTGTTGGAGATTGGTCATCTGGATGGGTAAATAAATATGGCTGACATCGAACAGCTGTCCGAGTGTGGTGGGTGAACGGTTAACGTTCTGGCCACGCATTCGGGAGGACGTGGGTTCGAATCCCCATCCGGGCATCCAGATTTGGGTTTTCCATGGTTTCCCTTAATCATTCCAGGCGAATGCCGGATGCTTCCTTCAAAAATGCCATGGCCGAATTCCTTCCCGTTCTTGGTCCCCAGTCCCATCCCGCCTCTAATGACCTTAGCCGTCGACGAGGCGTAAAGCCATAAGTAAAAAAAAAAAAAAAAAAAAAAAAAAAAAAAAAAAAAAAAAAAATTGAACAGCTTAATGTCTGGAACGTTATCCACGTCAATTGTGAC
Organism: Vandiemenella viatica; assembly: GCA_031002005.1. Classification (NCBI taxonomy): domain Eukaryota; kingdom Metazoa; phylum Arthropoda; class Insecta; order Orthoptera; family Morabidae; genus Vandiemenella; species Vandiemenella viatica. The sequence continues at coordinate 51,062,485 of CM061914.1, read as the reverse complement.
GTAAAAATGGACAGTTTCTCTGTAGATGAAACAGCTGGAGCATGTTGATGACACTGAAATGTAAACATTTTTGTTGTTGGGGTTCATCAGTTGGTATTTTTAAGTACTTTTTATTAATTGATTGATTAATTAATTCATTAATTTATTGAAAGTGGCCGTTTTTTGCATACCAGACTTTATCATTCAAATGACGGAATTAGTATTATAGATGGTTGAATTAATGTAACATGTCTCAGGGTCTTTTATTTGATCTTGAAATCATTAAAAACGGATTTTTCAAATTTAAAAAATCACAATTATGATTTTAATTAAGAACACTAGGATCTTGGTTTACTTTACGTCTCATTTGCTCAGAAGACCGTGATAATTAAAACTTTGGCCTTTGCTAGATGACTTAGAAATAGCATATGGAGTGATCATTCTTTTATGAGTTCATAGTGTCTTGGGAGGCAACCAAAGGGAGATAATTCATGATACTATGTAGCCTGTGACCCATTAAGATTGGTGTTACCATTGGTTAATTACTAGATTTGTCATACGCCATCCAAAAACAAAGTCTTACAGCTTGTACGGTTGCATTGAAATAGTCTGACCATCATATTGGCTGCTCTCCAGTCTCTCTTCCACTTGGATAGTAATTCCAGAAACTGTTAGGAAAATATTAATTTGGTAGTATCCCGTTAGTTTTCACGTATATTGGAGCGATGTTTTGTTGCTATTTGTCTGCGAAACGCATAACTATGTTCTGTGTGTGACAGGTGTATTTTGGTTTGTGAAACATGTAGCTTACTGAGTAGAGATGGGGTAGCATTCCAGCATTGGCAATGATTATTGAGGATAACCGTCTATAACCCGCATTCAGGATGATGGTAAGCTGCAACCAGGCCTCGATCCTGGCACCTTTGTACCTCTCCGACCCAGTGTTGCACCTTACTACCATAGCTAGTTTCATTTATTTATTTTCTTTTTTTATTCTTCAATTTACTGTTCTAACATTCTAGTAATCAATTTGTCTCTTTCACAGGCAGTTTTGTTCGTAATAGTAGGAACGAAATTGAACAGTCACAACACATAATTTAAAACTGTCATGACAAATTCTAGATTCACACCATCGATTCCTACAATTTGAGACACACACGCTAACCCTAAGAGTTGAATGTCTGGAACGCCAACCAAGTCTTTATTTTTATTTTATTTTTTTTACTTATGGCTTCACGCCTCGTCGACGTCGAGGTAATTAGAGGCGGGATGGGACCGGAAACAAGGAACGGGAAGGAATTCGGCCATGATCTTTTGAAGGAAGTATGGGGGCATCCATAAATTACGTGAGGTATTTTTCCGGATTTCCGGACGCCCCCCCTCCCTCTGGTGAGATTTCGTGAGATCTGGCCGGACCCCCCCTCCTGTCTGGTGAGATCTGGTGAGTGAGAAACCCCCCCCCCCCCCCTAGAAATTGCCCTCGAAACTTTTGGAGACCTTTTTTTAGGTCTCACCCCTCAAAATCCAGTCACACCCCCACTTTTCGACGAAATACCCCCCTGTCTACAGTCCGAATAATTTTTCCAAAAACCTCACGTGAGATTTCCGTAGACCCCCTCCCCCCCTTGGTGAGATTTGGTGAGATTTCGCCAGACCCCCCTCCCCTATTTCACCTCACGTAATTTATGGATGAGTCCTTGAACATTGTTCTTAGAGTTGCTTCCTCATTAATAGAGTAATAACGCAACTCTTAGAACTTTCAGATTCCCATGTCCCCAGCCAATGTAAAAACATATTGCAAGACTTTTGGAGTGATGTACTTTCCTTAGAATCGTAACGGTAAATAAATGGAAGTATTATGCCATTTCATCTCACTACTCTTGCCAATAATATTTCTTTGTGAGTTTGTTCCAAATGGCTAGAAACTGTTCGTTTATTTAACAAATTAAATCCGCGATTAACAGCAGACATGCTCACTAATTTACAGCAGCCTCTGATGTATCGCAAGCCCTTTCTAGTCAAGCCATAAATTTACTTTAAATTTGGACGTAATAGGGGAGCGCCTATATCTACGTAGCTACCCTTTCTCCCACGGCGATCAACGTGGTTTTTGACTGTGGCCCTCCCCCACCCCTCCCCTCATGGCACGTAGCTTTTTTCATTATTTGTTCTGTACTTTTTTAAAACGTGACACGTAACACGAATGAAAAGCTACGTGGCTAGGCTCGGACTACCCCCACCCCTCCCCGCCCCACCCCACGTAGCCCAGCGAAGCTGTCCAGCCAACCCCTCCCTCCTCCTAGACCTATTTATATCAATAATAAATACCTGAATCCATTTCCTACTTCGTCCTCATACCTATTACGATTAACGTTCTAAAACCCAGTGAATGGAGAGTGGTTTCCGAGCTTAGCGGAGGCAGCTCAGCCATTCGGACGCCGCCGTATTTAGCTTCTTGACGGATGTCCCACTCGGTCGGTTTCCACTGAACTGCGGGCCTGCTCCTGTAGGATCCACTTCCGCCGCGATGCGTCTTGTCGGCGTATTCCCCCGGGACATGTTCCGCTCCGCACAGGAAGTGGCTGCCTGGCTGCCGCTGGACTATTTTTAGGGAGGCGGCCGATGGCGTCTGGATCGCAGCCAACCGAACGTCATCGAGGAATGCACTGGTCTCTGAATGGAGCGTGACAGGGCCCTCACCTCTCCCGTGTTCCCGGCTCTGCTTCCAGACCTCCAGTCAACACGCAGAGCCGGCAGCATGAATTTCTCAACTGGGAGTTTCAAGCTGCCGAAACGTCACAGTGGCTCTATTTTATTTTGGGAGGGTTTGTACCTCATTAAAACAACTCCTGGTCCCCTGCACTAAAAGTCACTAAACCTCGGAAATCTCACAAGATAAAAATGAAAAATTATTAGTTGCGCTCAAGAGGTATTGGGAATGAAAACGAGCATCAAAAAAGAACTAGTAATAAGTGCTCCCAAGTTGGCTTGAATCAATAATATTAAAACAGATCAATCTACACTTCGTGCAGTGCTTTATTTATACTGGTAAAAAGAATTTTTTTTTTTTTTTTATCGAATACTATATACCTGTGCCATCATCGGCACCGTAGGATTTTTGTTTGAATGGTTGTCAGTTCCAGTTGGGGCTCGTACAATGGTGGTTTTAATTAACTGCTGTATTCGTCATGTGTTCTCTCCACTGCAGAGTCGCACAGTTACATTAACCAAATCTGTGACAACAGTTGGTGTAGTGCAAATGCTTGGAGCTGAGTTAATGGTTGCAAAGTCCGACGACCATAATTTCAAAATAAAAAATATGTATTTTTCACAATTCACCTCTTTGCTGGTATGCTACTGTTTTGAAAACTGTAGCACCCAGAAGGAATGGTCTGAATAGTTCCAAACTCCGAGGATTTGTAGAATAGAGAATCCTTAATAAGTGAATAAGTAAGACAACAAAGAGATGGCATGTATAAAGGTCCAGCAGAGCCCTATTCTGTGTGACCTGACAGGTCAGAATTATACCACGCACAATCGGTAAAGAGCCGTCAGATGAAGTGAAGGGGTGCAGGAAGCGTTTGTATGCCTCGTTGACGTCATAGGGCAACGGGTACTACTGCTTCCCTGGCCCATCGAATATTTCTGGGATATGGTTCTTCGGCAACTTGTTCATTCCGGTACTCCCGTCGATGCTTTGTGGATGGGCCTTCAAAACGTACGTGTCAATGTGCTATCCAGCAGCATATCTTTAATTCCATTCCATGACGTCTAGAGTCTCTAATTGCAGCACATGGTGACTTCACAGCGTAATGAACTCTCACTGTCAAAGTGTACGAATAGTTCTGCTAATTTGTTTGTTGTCAAGTCCGTAATCTGTGGAACAAATTTCACTGTAATCACGAATCTCCTTCCTGGCATTACAATTTTCAGAAACAGTCATATATGAGGCACTTAAACCAGGCGCATTTCAGATTTCTAGAAATTAGTTCATTTTATTGATACAGGGATTATACTAATCTAAACTGTTTGATAAAATCTGTTGTTGTCTCCTTAGCGGTTGTGGCTAGATTAAAATGCGGTATGGGTGAGAGAAAAAAAAAAAAAAAACCAGTGAATTGTGGATGAAAATAAAGTACCTTAATTTTTATGTGACTACGTAAATGAAATTCCTGTACGTTTTATCAATCGTGTTTTTGTTTGTTGAATTTTTTTTTTTTTTTTTTTTTTATGGCTTTCGGCGACTAAGCCATTCAGCCAGCTCAATGTGTTTACGATATCTCTTCATGTGAATTAGTTTCTCCAGTACGTTTTTTTTATGATTTCCTAAGTATAGACACCACAGGACGCACAGGACATTCACACAGACACACAACACTTAACATCCATGCCCGCGGAATTTTAAGATATTATTAATAATATATTGCCAGCTAGATCCAAATTTGTGAGGCCTAGCTGAAATGAGATCTAAAGACCGAGCGGGGCGGTGTAACGGTTAGCGTTCTCGCCTCGCATTCGGGAGGACGGCGGTTCGAATCCCCGTCCGGGCATCCAGATTTGGGTTTTGCATGGTTTCCCAAATCACTCCAGGCAAATACCGGGATGCTTCCTTCAAAAAGGCCATGGCCGAATTCCTTACCATTCCTCCCCCCCCCCCATCCTTTCCCGTCTCTAAAGACCTCGATGTTAAAAAGAGACGTAAAACAGTTACAAAAAAAAAGAGATCTAATGAGCGACAATTGGCCCATTCAAAACATGGGACAGTGTTCTTACCTACTACAGTCAAGTATTTATTATATTCAGCGTACGTTTAGAGTAGCAAATGTGTGTAGTACCTGTCTTCAACTTGAGAGTCTGCGCTATTTGCCATGAAGTGTGCCTCAAGATATGCAGAACGTATTCCCTGTAGAGCGGCGTCGTATAGTGCGTCTCATTTCGGATGGTGATTGACCAGCTGAGGCGTGCTCTATCAATCATGCAGCGACGGAATTCCAAACAGCGCGTCTTGATGAAGTCGTGCCTGAGGGAGTGCGTGCATTCCCACGGGAAGACGTCCGGAAGGAGCGGTCTCGGCTGAGCTGCCTGACACAATGGCAGTTAGTTAGCACTGCAAGCGGCGATTATAACGTGGGCGGGGCGCGGAGCAACGAAAAAGGCCAACGGACAACGAACAGGCGGCAGCTGAGTAGGCTGGATCCTGCCACAGAGTCTACATAACATCTAGTGAATAATACGTTTCCAAATACAGCAACCCTCTGGTTCATACTTTAACGTGAGTGCACGCAGAATTTCTGTGATTGTTTTTTCTGCCTAACGCACACTGTTAAAACGATATTTTGTTATTGAAGTGAAGCTTCTTTGGGCTCGCATTTGTCAGCTTTATTTATTTTTAACTGCTTTACGTCTCTCTAACAGCGAGGTCTTTAGAGACGGGAAAGGATGGGGGCAAGGAATGCGAAGGAATTCGGCCATGGCCTTTTTAAGGAAGCATCCCGGCATTTGCCTGGAGAAATTTGGGAAACAATGGAAAACCCAAATCTGATTGCCCGGGCGGGGATTCGAACCGCCGTCCTCCCGAATCATTTGTCAGTGACAGGTAAAGTGTGCCAACTTGCACTGTGTCGGGGCTAGTTCCCTACTACCACAGCGTAGATTGGCAGGGGCTAGAAAAAGGATAATTTTACTGAAAGACACATACGTAGGAACAAAAAGTGTGTTCCAATATTAAAAAAATTATACTACTTAAAAATGTTACCATTACAAAATTATGAGATTTATATAGAAATAATTCCAAGCTAATTCAATGCCATTTTCATTTTTTTCAACAGCATCATCATCGGAATTAAACACGAATTACAAAAAAAAGTTTTTCCGTCTCTGAAAACCTCATGAGCGCAAAGCTTAAAAAATATTCACAGAACCCATTTTTCATTTGGTTTACTTTTTGAATACTCTTCAACGCTCACCAGACAAAAATATTCCTCTTCATCTGAGCTATCTTTTTAATAATCATTTTTTGTGTGTGACAGCTTTAACTATTTCCTTAAGAGGGAACAATCTTCTCTAGGCCTACTATTTCTACTTACCCCTGAGCCAACTAGCCATGGTCAACCCTACGTATCTTATCAATTCCACAACCAGCGTTTGTTATAAGTGGTCGGCTTATACGTATATATAAAATGAACAAATTCTTTAATATCTGACCAAATTTAAAGTGATGCCGTCGTATGGATGTGAAAACCTTCAAATATTCTGTATACACAGCGAATAAACACGGATAAGCTAAAACATTATGACCACCTGCTTATTAGTGTGTTGGTTCGTCTTTGGAGCGCAATACAGCAGCGATTCGGCTTGGCAAGGATTCGAAAAATCATTGTTAGGTTTTCGGATTTGTCTGGCACCAGATGTCTACGCACAGGTCACGCAATTACCCTAAATTACAGGCCGGATGTCAGTTATTGTACTCTGCTGTCAGATCTGCCACAGATCGTCCCCTATGCTGCTTTACAGAGCTGGCAAGCCACCGACCTCCACGTTCTGTGATGAGGCGTGGACGTCCACTACCTCGTAGCCCAGTCGTGATTTCACCGTCCTTCAACCACTCAGCATAGATGCTAACTGCAATAGCACGCGAACAGCCGACCAGGCTTGCCGTTTCCGTGATGCTCGTTCCCAGTTGCCGCGCCCAAAAAAAAAAAAACACCTGCTCGAAATTTAAGCGAATTGCGAGACCTGTGCGTAGACATCTCGTGCCAGACAACTCCGGAAACCCAACAAGGACTTTTCGAATCCATGCCATCTCGAATCGCAGCTGTATTGCGCTCCCAAGATTGACCAAAACACTTATAAGCAGGTGGTCATAACGTTTTGTCTGATCAGTGTAAGAAAAGGCGTAAACAGAAGCTATACATTGTGCCAGCGTATATCAAGACTTGAAACTTTTCTAGCTCATTGTTTTTTGCGGACAAAAGTTCTTCCGAACCTGAAAAGAGTTAGAGCAGTAGCCAGCGCCCAGTAAAAATCAATAAAACGTATTAATTTATGTGCTAGTAAATCATTTTTGAAATTGATGGCTTTTATCTCACCGAAGCTAACGTACTATTATTATTGTTGGATTACACATGAAGCATTTCATTTGTCTTCTGTGATTGGAAATTTAACAGTAATTCTTTTTTTTTTAGCTCTGCATAAACCATTTGATGGATTCCTGCAAGAGATAACGAACTGTCAGTTTTAATTTCCGAGAGTGCAGAGCCAACGCAGAAATTGCTCGAGCGTTGTGGGAATTATATTTACATTTTGGATTATTCTAAAACATTCGAAGTGCACTAAACACAGCAAAACCTCAGTAATTAGTAGTCATTTGTCATTTCCGCATACAATATTCGATGCAACACTCAACGATTTGTAACAGCCAGTGTGACAGAGATTATAAATCATTTCATTACTGGCTGGTGGAGGTAGCTTGGAGTTTTTAGTGAGAAAGAAAATATCTAGAAATTTGTTTTATTTTTGAATGGCATAGTGGTGTAAGTATGTTAAAGTGAGAGAGGAATGCTAGCTGCTACAGATGGATATAAACAGGACGTCTAGTTGGATAGGTCAACAAGGAAACAAAACAAATGGCAATAGAGTAAGAAAAAGAGTTTTGAAACGATTATAAGGTGGTGGGATATTTTTTTTTTTTAATGGCTTTCGGCATCTTAGGCCACACAGCCAGCCTGATGAATTTTTCCAGATAATTAGACACGCCACAGGACGGAGATGACATTCACAACCGCACCAGTTAAACACCCATGCCCGCGGCCGGACTCGAACCGGCAACCTTTGGCACGCGGAGAGGTGGGATATTTGCTTGTTCAGGTTATTAATTGTAAGGTACTGAGCATATCAATTGATGATAAAGCCAACTGGGCAAGGCTTAAGGAGGGGTTTTACAGCCCTGAATATGTGGGAGAGAGTGATGTAACTGGGAAGTGGGATACATAACATTAATTAGGCGTTACTTTGAATTTGGTAACAAAGCAAGCGACTCAAATCACGATCATGAAATACAAGAGTGGGAGGGGATGCAAAGGAGAGTTGAGATACAAGGGGTGATCAAATGAAAAGGTACGAAACGACGTAAAAACCTAACAGTTAAATATTTGCATATTCCGCCATGGGAGAACGTAGCGAGACATCTCGGGATGCGATTGGAGTCTCTGACTGGGATCGGAGCATGCACGGGCGCCCGCATGCGCAGTAGAGAGCACAGGCTCTTATCAAAAGCGGCGTCCAAATGATGCGGCAGTCCGTAGGAGGACAGGATTAACTCCGATGTGTACTGTAAGGCACTCCGACGCCTACGCAGGTCCATCAAGAACAAAACACTGGGGCTGCACACGGAGGGTGTGGTTCTGCTCCATGATAACGCGCGTCCACACGTCTCCCGAGTCACACACATGGAACTGGCCAAGTTCAAGTGGGAGACGTTGGACCATCCGCCCTACAGTCCAGATATGTCGCCCTGCGATTTCCATGTGTTTGGTCCACTGAAGAAACACCTGAAAGGGAAGCGCTTCAATTCGGACGACGTACTCAAGGGTGCTGTGAAGGACTGGGTCTCGTCACGGCCACAGGAATTCTGGGAACAAGGAATCCTGCGGCTTGTTCATCAGTGGGATCATTGTGCTCAGGCCAATGGTATATATTTTGAATAAAGTCTACATTTGTACCCACCGTGTCGTTTTGTACCTTTTCATTTGATCACCCATAGTATTTGTTTGAGGAAATTACCGAGAACACAATCTGATATTATAAAAGAGTCATTCAAAAAACAGGAGTTGGGGAAGAGGGTACTGGGAGTAATACGGCATATATTGTCGAGTATACCCTGTTCACTCCAAACTGGCGACTCAAAGGTCACGTTCATCACCTCACCATACCATGTCGTTCCTACATCTCCGAGCTGATCGCCTTTTCCAGATTGGCGAGTAGCATAGTTCCCCGTACGGGCAGCGGAGTGGGGATAGAACAGGCTGACCTTGAACCGTCTCTGTTAACTGAACGTGTTGTAGCATTTTGTCACTGCTCGCTCACGATGACTTTGGTGTGTGTAATAATGTATTTGCCTTTTTTTCTATTAAATTCCACACTCTTGTTGCCAGTAAAAAAGGATATTAACAGAATTCGAATGATAAAGCGCTTGTCTGCGTAGTATCGTGATCTTTGGTGGGTATCTGATAAACAATTGTTCATCGGAGGTGTTCATCTGAGGTGGTGGCTATCTGTTCTCGATACGAATGAATTATCACATCTTCCTCCTTTCCCCGGTCACATGGGGTCATAAGAAATAGCACAAATTCTAAGGTAGACCATAAGCTGCAAAAACTACATCCGAGAAAGTTCCTTAGTTTTTATATAATGCCTGGAAAACGTGACAGATAGATGCAGTTCATCTGAGATGCAGCTGGTGGCTATCTGTTCTCGATAAGAATGAGTTATCACACCTTCCTCCTTTCCCTGGTCACATAAGAAATAGCACAAATTCTAAGGTAGACTAAGCTGTAAAAACTACATCCGAGAAAGTTCCTTAGTTTTTATATAATGCCTGGAAAACGTGACAGATAGATGCAGTTCATCTGAGATGCAGGTGGTGGCTATCTGTTCTCGATAAGAATGAGTTATCACACCTTCCTCCTTTCCCTGGTCACATGGGGTAATAAGAAATAGCACAAATTCTAAGGTAGACCTTAAGCTGTAAAAACTACATCCGAGAAAGTTCCTTAGTTTTTATATAATGCCTGGAAAACGTGACAGATAGATGCAGTTCATCTGAGATGCAGCTGGTGGCTATCTGTTCTCGATAAGAATGAGTTATCACACCTTCCTCCTTTCCCTGGTCACATGGGGTAATAAGAAATAGCACAAATTCTAAGGTAGACCTTAAGCTGTAAAAACTACATCCGAGAAAGTTCCTTAGTTTTTATATAATGCCTGGAAAACGTGACAGATAGATGCAGTTCATCTGAGATGCAGCTGGTGGCTATCTGTTCTCGATAAGAATGAGTTATCACACCTTCCTCCTTTCCCTGGTCACATGGGGTAATAAGAAATAGCACAAATTCTAAGGTAGACCTTAAGCTGTAAAAACTACATCCGAGAAAGTTCCTTAGTTTTTATATAATGCCTGGAAAACGTGACAGATAGATGCAGTTCATCTGAGATGCAGGTGGTGGCTATCTGTTCTCGATAAGAATGAGTTATCACACCTTCCTCCTTTCCCTGGTCACATGGGGTAATAAGAAATAGCACAAATTCTAAGGTAGACCTTAAGCTGTAAAAACTACATCCGAGAAAGTTCCTTAGTTTTTATATAATGCCTGGAAAACGTGACAGATAGATGCAGTTCATCTGAGATGCAGGTGGTGGCTATCTGTTCTCGATAAGAATGAGTTATCACACCTTCCTCCTTTCCCTGGTCACATGGGGTCATAAGAAATAGCACAAATTCTAAGGTAGACTAAGCTGCAAAAACTACATCCGAGAAAGTTCCTTACTTTTTATATAATGCCTGGAAAACGTGACAGATAGATGCAGTTCATCTGAGATGCAGCTGGGGGCTATCTGTTCTCGATAAGAATGAATTATCACACCTTCCTCCTTTCCCTGGTCACATGGGGTCATAAGAAATAGCACAAATTCTAAGGTAGACTAAGCTGCAAAAACTACATCCGAGAAAGTTCCTTACTTTTTATATAATGCCTGGAAAACGTGACAGATAGATGCAGTTCATCTGAGATGCAGCTGGTGGCTATCTGTTCTCGATAAGAATGAATTATCACACCTTCCTCCTTTCCCTGGTCACATAAGAAATAGCACAAATTCTAAGGTAGACCATTAGCTGCAAAAACTACATCCGAGCAAGTTCCTTAGTTTTTATATAATGTCTGTAAAACATGACAGATAGATGCAGCTTATCTACAGACTTATAATAATAGTATAGATGATACTTGGAGGCATATTGGGAGAAAAATTATGAATAGGTTTTTTTTTCTTTTTACTTACTGCTTTACGCCTCGTCGACGTCGAGGTCATTAGAGGCGGGATGGGACTGGGGACAAGGAACGAGAACGAATTCGGCCATAGCCTCTTAAAGGAAGCATCCCGGCATTCACCTGGATTGATTTGGGAAACCCAAATCTGGATGCCCGTAAGGGGATTCGATCCGCCGCTCTCCCGAATGAGAGGCTCCAGCGTTAACCACTCACTCACCACGCTCGGTTAGAAATAGGTGATCAAAACCATAAAGTAGTGCTTATTTTATTTCAGGTATAACGGAAGGGGGATTTTTCCATATGTAGTAAAGCGAGTCAGATATTGTAATAAATTACTTGGTGATGTTCTGAACTTAATCAGTGAAACAATTCGTGTAGTGCAATAAAAGGTGTGTAAGAAAATTTCCTCTAATAATAACAGAAACAGAGCAGATAATATGTCACATCAATTAAGTCTTCTTGTGTCAGCTATATTGAATTTGTATTCGGTGGGTTGTTGTGTAGCAACTGATTCCGACAAGGTTTACAGTCTTCCTTCTGGTCTTCCATGAATTCTACAGTGGAAGACCTATGACTCTGGAGACCACAGAGCATGTAATCAGTACACGTCACGGCCTAACAGCCTCGTACAGACGAAACCGACTCGTAAAAAGCGGCAGTAAAACTTCTCGGATCAAGACAGCAAGGGTCCAATGGAGCACACGCGGCACTACACGTAAATCTACCGTCAGCGTACGTCAGAGCTACAGCCGAATCTCCAGTATCACTATCATGATTAAACCACTTTCATAGTCCATCCCGAACTACATCCATTAACTTTTATTTCCGAATAAATCTCCTTTTTATACCGTTTCTACATTGCTTCATCGTCCATGCTTGTTTTAATTTTCAATTCGTTTCCTCTTCCAAACTCTTTTGACCTTTCAATACTACCACGCATTTTGCAGTACATTACATAACCCCCACATAATTCATTCTCTAATTGAAATTTAAAGCATAGTTTTGCAGAATACCGTTCATTATACGTAACATCTGTTTTCATGAAAAGTCACAAAAACATTTTAATCCTTTTGGTTATGGAACTCTCCACATAATTTTACTGTCAATTTACACAAGAAGTTTCTATGTTATAGAAGTAACTCTTATTTCAATCTCAAGGTTAGAAGAAAGCTTGCTGTCCCCCCCTTTTTTTAATATGCATTCACTATATCTTAAACTTCCACAGTTTTATGAGATACATATACAAATCTACTTTAATAACACATTTTTAAAACGAATTGTTGGATGAAACGTAGACTTTACAAGCTCTGCAATTAGTAACATAACCTCTTCAGTCATTATTGTTAGCTATATTTCTGTGTAGTTCGATTAATTGACACAGCTGGATGTAAGCTGTTTTTTACGAACGGTGGTGAATCTATTTCTTCTTTTAAAAACATGAATAAAAAGTAGGTAATTAACTATCCATGCGCCCTGAACGCTTTTTATCTTCACGGTAAAAAGTTTTCTTTGTAGCTGACGTAAGGTTCCGAAGATTTCTTCTGACGTGACACATTTTTCTGGCGATGTTACAGGCACAAGAATCTTAGAGTGCTGTGCCAAAACTTGGTATATTTCCTTTATTCGATTTTTATTTCATTATTCTAAGAAATTTATAATAGAGATATATCCGCAAAAAAATTAAAATACGCTACGGTAGGCGCGATACCTTATTACCATGTTATAAATCAAAAGGTACAGATTTTTCAAGTCTAGCTGATTGAATTGTGCCAAGCTATTATGAGTTGGTTCAAAGTTACAGTTTATAAAGACTGGAGAAGTCATTAACGACAATTTAAATTGAAAAATTTCAGTTGTTTGTTAAAGCATCGCAACTGTTAGTTTTCGGAAATAAGTTAAAAATCAAGATAAACTTAATTTTTCTATTAATATTTTCTGTAAGGAAAATGTAAGAGTATCCAATATATTATTACTGAAATATTAGTTTCTTAAAAAATATCGTCATTGATGGCTCAGACGATTACTAATGTCTGTAGTAAAAATTTTTAGAAGGATTTATTGCAAATAAAAATCGCAACAATTTCCGCTACGAAAATTAGTGGGAACAGATATTAGGTTTTAGAAAGTCGTAGACAACACCCGTCTACAGATTTAGAGAGAATCATTTCAGGTGGTGATGTGCACGTATGTAGCTTCTGATTTATATATATATATATATATATATATATTTGTTTTTGTTTTGTTTTTTTGTCGAGGTTATTGGAGGGGCGGTAGGTATTCGAGATGGCCTTTGGAAGGAATTCCTCTAGAGTTCTACGCAGTTCCCCTGCTTGACACCTTCGCAAAACGCGTTATCAAAAATGTTTATTTTACTGTGCTCTACTTCGCGATAATGTTGATTAAATTAATTAGTAACCGCCCTTGATACCCTCAGTTACGAGGCATACTCTTAATTGCGAAGAATACGTGTAGGAGTAAATGCAACTACAAAGCGGCCAGGGAGCAATACGGAGCTGCAGATTGTCGCAACATTTGCGGCTGTTGTGGTGGCGACCTGCTAGTGGTGTGGAACAATACGCGGCTGGGTGTCAGGCGAGCGACCGCAGTCGTCACTCGTCTCCGACGCGTTCCCTCCAGCGCCAACAGTGGCGCCCCACTGATGCGGACGGCGACGCCGGTAATTGTTACAAAGTGGGCCGGCGCCGCCCAGTCGACGCCAGGCGCCGACCACTCGGCACGTGGCGCGACTTGACCGAGAGAATGCCACCACCGCTCTCGCGCCGCTGTTATATCCTGTTCACTCCGAACTGGCGGCTCAGTGTGATGTTTCCCTGGTATCACTTCTCACCTCACACCTCATCCAGTTTCTACCTCTACGAGCTGACCTCTGTGTCCATGTAGGGGGATGGCCAGTGAGGATTTTAGGACAGCGGAATAGGTATAAAGCAGACTGACGCCTCTGTTATGGTGATATCTCACGGCCCGTGGCTTTGTAGGCCACCTCATGCAGCCGAATAGTATGTATCAGCAAGCGTCACAAACTAGCCCTCGCCACCTTGCAGCCACCTCCCCACCACGTTTCCAAGAGTCGTTTCAGTAACCCGGGCGTTTCATGTTTACTGTCTGGGCGACGAATAGAGATTCGGAATCCCTTCCATTGCCAGCTGTTGATAGCGGAACCGGCGCGACCGGCAAATGCACTGGCCGTGGGAATCCACCTTTGACTGAACTGGCCATAATTGTGTTGTAATGTGGAAAATGCGGGGCTGTTTGTCAGAGTGTACGCACCCAGCCCGGTGCCGCCCATGGAGGAAAGAAATATATGGAGACGACGCAAGGGGCCTTCATCACGCATTGAAGTGACGCCGGGTAGAGAGGAGTGGGGAAGCGTGGCCGCCATTTTACCTATCCATACAGACACGGGGAATATGTACAATAACCTCAAGGGGACTCTAGGTAAGCGTGAAGCCGCAACCTGATGATGGATTATTATTTAACTCAATCAGAAAAATAAATAATGAAGAATAAATTTTTTTGATATCCTGCTTAGTTTTCGAGATATTCTGTCTCAAATGTGAGATGTTTTTGGTTGAAATTCAGAATATAAAATTGGTCAAAGTAAAATTTGATGATGGATTCTTATTTAAAAAGACGAAACAAATAAAGAATAAAAATTTTCGATATCTTGCCTAGTTCTCGAGATATACTGTCTCAAAAGTGAGTTCAAATGCAGAAGAAAAATTTCGCAAGATGTCAAATTTGATGATGGATTCTTATGTAACACGACGAAAAAAATCGAAAATAAAGACTAAAATTTTCTGATATCTTGCTTAGTTTTCGGGATATACTGTCTCCAAATAGCAATTGTATGGATACGTAATATGGCTGCCGCCGCCACTACGCATGCGCAGTATCAGCCGAGAGTTTAGAGGCGGCGACACAGAATAAGCGGTATTTCTTCTCCATATATTTCTTTACTCCATGGTGCCACCTATGCTGAAACATTGTTTCCTGCGCCTCGCCATACAATAGAGGCCCCCAATACTTGTTATTTTATTCACTTTAGTCAAGCAATATTATTACCATCCTATTTTCCTTCTTCATGTTTGGTTCACAGGAATTCTGGTACGTCTGCAACTAGTTTCTTTATATGCGTATGTTGTCCCGACAAGTGTTCGTTAAGTCGACCTCTTGCAGCACTCATTTTTCATTCAACTTCAGTTTCGCAATTTTCTTTACTGTTTTTCGAGTTTCAGAAATATGACTTCTACCTTCATCCAGTCATTTAAAGTTTATTAGCTACTTTTCAACAACATCTTATTTCTAATTGTATGTGCAGATAGTACACTAGTTATTAAGTTTTATATGAAAAAAAAGCTCTGAAAAGTTCTTACTTGCAGAACTCACATTAAAACCTGAATAATAAACAGGTATATAATGTGTAGTAAAGCAATTTACTCTTACAGATGCGTATTTTTCTCAGGTGTATTAAGTGTAAACGTTTTGTTTAGCCTCTGTCAAGTTATTATACACCGGCGTCTTCTAAGGAAATTTTACGAACTTTTTATTACGCCGTTAGCATATAGAAAACTTGTTCCAGTACACAGCCTATCTTTCAAGACATTTCAAAGCAAATTGGAAGAAAAATACAAAAACAGACGCATATAACGGCAGCAAATACAAAAATTCACCCGATACTCTTCTTACTTTATTCAAGAAATGCGGTAAGCATCCTTCTTGCGAAGTTCTCATAAACATTGTTTATGTAATGTAGCATGAGAATTTAAGAATTATTCTAGGGCATTTTACACTTTAAAATTAGTTCTCTTTCATCACTAATTTAAGAATTGCGATATTTTAATACAACTGCTGGTTTTCAAGCGAAAATATAAAATTATCTGATTATAAAAATCGGTTATTTCATAATAAATGTAGGGCAGCAGGTTGACTTGCTTAGTTAGTATTAAACCTGAAGCCATAAAGCCTAAATACAGAGGGAGTATACTTCACCATTATTTTTTTTTAACTATAACATTATTTTTTACTTTACTACTAAAAGATGTAACGATTACGTTTTCTTTCTGTTAGTTCACTTCTTTTTTTTATTTTTTTGTCCATTGCAGTCTGTTTAAGTTACCAGGGACGATGGACGATAAACAAAGTGAGTATAGTTATTTTTTGCCATCTGTTTACCAAACGTGGAAACTTTGTTGAGAGATGTTTTATGTTATTTTATTTGCTTAACATGAAGTCTTTGAGCCGAAGAGTGCAAAAAAATACTAACATTGGGCCAGGTGACCACAGAAGACTATCTAAAATCCTTGCTCAGCTACGTTAAACTACGATTTGAACACGACACTTTTTGGTAATCAGCTCACACCTTTAGGATCAGAAAAACAATTTCGCCTTTTCCGTGTGTTGCATTTAAATTAGTGCTTAAATCTCACAATTTTTGAAATACGTGTGGAAATATGCTCGAAACTCACAATCAGGTTGGCCGGTGACTCAGAGGCATGATATCATCCTCTACAGTTTACGCATTCACAGATTCCGAACAACGACAGATTAAAGCTTCATATACTAAATCTTCTTATTTTGTGCTCTATCAATTAGATGGCTTCTTGTTGCGGTTTATATTTGTACTTCATTCCACAATCTTCTTCTTTGTCCCTTGTTTCTCCTGCCTTGCAGTTTATAAGATGCCATTTAATTTGTAGGTCTTTCAATTACTATTCTTTATAGACGGTCTTTTCATTGTTGCCTATACTGTTGGAATTTATCACTTACGGAACATATTTTTAAGACATCATTTATTAATTGTTTTAGTCTGCTGCGTGCTTTAACTTTGATTAGTTTTCTTAATTAACACTGTGACATGGAATCCATATTTAATCGCAACCATAAAACAGAACCGGTGTGATCACTACACAAAATCTTCAAGTTTGGTTCTTCACTGTGTAATGAACGATGTCACTTACGTATTGCGTAATTTTTTTAAATATCATAATGAATGTTGGTAATAGCTTACATAATATCTCATGTAATTGAGGTGTGGAGCTTATGCTATCACTTCCCTGTCTGTGATTACGTTTATTCTGACTGGTTGTATTTTCGTGTTGTGTTGTTTCTGTACATCTGCGCTGATTGGATAGCTGTTCTATGAAGAGTATCTTAATTTCGGCAAATAATAATCTGAACGTCAGCTGAAAGAAGTCGAATAGCACATGTGTCGTATGATTTAATTTAATATTTTGTTTTGCGCTAATGTTCCATTGACTTATTATATATATATATATATATATACATAGAACAAGGGCTCCAGTTTTGTTTTAAGCGTTGTTAGGTTGTATTTCTTGATAGTAATTAAAACCTAATTTTGCACTGATATTTATATTTTTATACAAACTTTTAATCAGACGAGGTGGATAACATCTTTGCTTCCTTATCGTCTGTAATTTCCCTTTTTTTGATAAAAAAAATTTTTAGACTCAATAAAAACAATTTGGTTTTCTATATTCAATTCCCCCGGTTTTTTTGCAATCTGTACAAGATCGTCCTTTTCTAAATCTGTTTTTCGTCTAGTAAAGTATTGGCTACAATGATTTTAGAATACTCGTAGAACCTGTAAATTGTATTTAACAAGGTAATACCTTTGTATGTTTCACATCTACTTCGAATCCCTTTATTGATGATAATATAACTTGAGATGTTTGCGTTTCTGCAGCTGATGTTGTGAGTTTCTGCCAACGTTTATTGTATAGATGAAGTAATCGTATATGACGGTATGCCCTTATCTGCACTAAAATTATAACTGAAAAAGTAACTCTTTATTACGTTTTAATGACTAAACGGCAAAACTGATAGGAAACATTATGTACCATTACGATGGATACAGGATACTTTCTTCGTGACAAACAACATACTAGTTTTGTTGTCATGAAATTTGGAAAACTAACCAACTGTGACAGACAGATGGGTAGCGTGTGCAAGTCTCTGCAATGTTATATCGGTAATTCAGTCTTTGTTTCTAGTGCAGTTATTTTATAAAACCTTTGAATGCCTGTCATGAAAGCCCACGGATAGACACTGAAAGTAGCTGGGATACACTAAGCAAAATATTATTTTTCTCCTGGGCAGTTATATATAGCTAGGTTACGGATTTTCAGCTTCCACAGGCTACATATCTTAATGATAGGCAGCAAAACGAAAAACGTTGTGTACAAAACGGTATTGATACAAGATATTCCCAGGAAGAGACATAAAAAAAAAAAAAATCTGCCGGATGAAATTTGGTATGTCGTCTCCCACTGTTATACTATCCCCTTTAGTTTGCTGCTATTTTTAAGCATGTTGCAAATTCTTCATGAGAGGTGATAGAATGGTGATGACTTCCCATCATATCATCCCTATACCTTGCTTTTTCACGGTAACTTCCCCAGCCACCTACATAGAATAGGGTTGAGAGATTCCCCATATTGCGACTGCTCAGACCAGGCAATAGGAGATATCTATCACATAATATTTTCATGCAATAAGTACCAACAACTTCAGGACCAAATAATGATAGATCTTTCCAAGAATGGCTTCCCCCTGCCGACAAACGTAACCCTCCTTCTTTCCAGCAACAACAGAGTAGTACTTTACATCCTCGTCAGATACTTAAAAGATGGAGGGATAGAATTCTAGCCAACCCTGGAAGTTAAAACATGAGATGACTATACTTCAAACCCAAAGCCCAAACCACAGCACAACCCCATATCCGCGCAAGCACAACAAGCAGCATGGCAAAATTAACACTATCCTAGATTCAATAAGATTGTAATAATTTAACTTAATAGAGATAAGGAAAGTGTAAATAGATAAGTTACGTAAATGGATGTAAGAACCTTTGTTAAACTGTTAAATGGCTGTATGGAAAAAAAACTTTTATTGTCTATAATATACTATTTTGTAATAACTTCAAAGTGTTTTTAAAAGTATGATCTCTAGATGTATAGTTATAAATTGTTTTGAAGATGGTGTTATATGAAACTCATCAGCTTTAGTAGTACAATGTAATAATTATGTAACTTTGTGCTGGCTGTATGGTCTTGTAACCAAGAACCAATAAAAAAAAAAAAAAAAAAAAAAAAAAAACCACACCTTGCTTTTTGAGACACCTTTTACTTAACTTACAGCTTTCTGCACCCTATTCTACCAATACAATTCTAAGTCCACACGTACGAAGTCGCAGGTAACAGCTGGTAATTAATATTTCAAAGCAGAATTATATATTCTGTTAGCCGTTAATCCAAAGCTACGGATGCTGACAAGCTTTCTCAGCTGTGACATTTCGTGTATTTCGTTCCCCCGTCCCTACATTTCCCAGAAGCTACGGCCACCGTCGATTGGTTATGACGCTGAAGAGCCAAACATTTTGGTAGCTGAATATTAACCACCGCCTGTGTATTTACAAACACGGCGACCTCAGAGAGCGCGGTTCCGCCACTTAGCCTTCGACAGCGACGCCTCCACAAAGACACTGGCTGACGTTTACGCCCGCCCCGCCCCGGCGCTGCCTCGTGTATTTATTTAGAGAGCCCGTGATATTTCGCGCCCCTCTTATTTCTGAGGCAGCGTCTTTAAAGGCACCGGTAGACAGATTTACGAGCCACTTCCCACTCTTCACATCTCTCAAAACAGTTTTTTCTCGCCGGCGCCATTTCTCATTCGAGTCGAGCTGTGCTTCACTGTGCTAGACACTTGCTAGCTGCTACTCCGTCCGTTTGTCTCTCTCCATTTCATCTCCTTTCTGCCTCGCCGACGAGTTCAATGCCTCAAACGCGAAGAGTACAGAATAATCGTCTGGTTGTCGCACAGATTTATAATCTTGGACAAGTCATCACTAGGATTCGAATCTTTAGGACAAGTCATATTTTTTTCCTGTCTTCCTTTTGAACTATAATGCTAAGTAAAACTGATTTTTTTAAAAATATAGGTTTACTGAAATCTTACAACGTTGCAACATTTCTACATTACAAGATTAAAGTTCCATAATATGATAATACACTCTACGTTACAGAAACATCATATGAGTACTCTGGTCAAATGAATGGGCTGAATATATGCGTCATCAAGATTGGTCACGGAGAAGAAGTCTATCCAGATATGCTCCAAAGTGGCGTTTGTACCTCGTTGAATTTTTTAAATTCCAAAGTGTGGATAAATAATCATCTAGATCCTTAGGTTTTTTTATAAGAATATTGTACACTGCTTGTCCTAATACCCAAACCAGTGGATTATGTTTTTCTGGTGGCAAGGTTAAACGTTTTTGATTGTATTTTATGTTGTTCGGGCTTTAGGGCGCGTCAACATCGGGGTTATTAGCGCCCTAACTAATACCAGACGCGACAATTTGTATTTTATATAGCATATAAATGTATATTCAGGCCATTTTCCTAGTTGTTGTCATATTACGATAATATTGACGGTCGTATATCATAGTTTGAGGAAAAATCTGGTAATTTCTTTAATAGTACCGGGAATTCACTATATATAGATGAGAAGAAATTAGGATAATTATTCATGAACTGTACCCCTATTATACACTGGAGGAAAAACCAAACTAATTGTCACAGAACTCGTCAGAATTCACCATTCAAGAATTAAAGATATGGATTATCACTCCCTAAACGTTAATGTTCCGTCCGTCTTTTAATCTCGACAATGCAGCAGCAGCATGCCTGTGTCGATCCGCGTCAATCAGCGTCTCAATGCAATACTTTTGAAAATAATTCTCAATCAGTGTTAAATCTGCAGTGGATCAATGAGTACCGACATGCCGAAAAGAAAATTTTCTGAAAGTGCGAAGTTACATAGTACGTAAGGGAATTCGGAGAGCAGTATTTTAGTACAGATTAAAGAGTTCTTTTCTGTAAATTATGTGGCTTAAGCAAAATGATTTAAAATTTAGTTTCCTAAAAGGTGCCATGAGCACAAGGAAGCAAATTACGCTGTCTACGTGAAATCGATGCCACTTGAAAAAATAAATAATGTGTAATTGAATATGTTTTGATGTAAATTTAAATGTTTGGTCATATTTTGTAATATTTAGGTCATATTTACCCGTTTTTACGGTCATATTTGCCTGCGTATTTCTCTATATTTTTGGTCTTGAAGTTACACACTTTTTTATTTGCCATGACGATAAGAAAGTTTGCATTCTTTAAACTACTGTGAATTGATGGCCATAGATACGGACATATTTAGGTTGGTTGTGATGCGAAGCTCCCACGAACGATGATAAATTACTGTCGTCTCAAAGGTTTCAGTCAGTGGTGTAGTGAAAATTTATGAACTGGCGTTTGCAGCAGAACTTTAATGGTTGCTTGGCACCTCGTTGAAAAAGCCGGTTCTTTAAATCATCTGGTTTAGCTCCATGACTAACTGTTTCTATCTACGACTACAAATCTGTTCTTGATCGATTCTGTGATAATAACTGACCATTTGACTGACTAACAACCTTCGAGACGCCTGCTACATGATTAATCCCTGCATTTTCTCTAACTGCCTTCTGACTGACACGATTCTCTGACGAATAGCTCCCATATACGTGCTCTTCCACTAAAGCTCCTGTAATTGTTTTAACTACCCAATTATATAACTTAATCTTTTTGTTATATTTTTAATGTTATTAAGAACTAAACAATTAAATTAAAATTTTGTAAGTAAATGAGTGTATTCATAACGTGTTGGGAATCCCAATAAATAATAGTAACAGTCTTAAGACAGCAAAAATTACTATATAAAACATGTCTCAAAAGTACAACATTATGAACTTAGAAATTTATAATTTTGTAATCAATTGTATTAAATTGAGACAGAGTTACGGACAAGTATTCATCATACAATGTCCAACAAGGTATGAAAGCAGTGACGCATAATTGCAAACCACCATATGTTTGTAAAGGACGAACATCACGCCGGTTTGCAAGTTTGTATGTACACGTATTTAATCATGTATATTAGTTGTTACAAATACCAATAATAATAATAGTGCTGTTTTGGAGCATCCTTGACAGCAAAGAATAAATCGTGGTACAAGAGATCCGGTGTCAAGGACAGGTTTTACATCACAGCAGAAGAGATAAATGAAAGAGACAGTTGCAATGGAAGCGGCGAGAGATAAGATGCAAAGATATAGTTGAACTTGCACGTTTACTGAAATACTAATTGTATAAAGATTGTTACTACTCAGTGCCGGATATAGGGGAGGGTCAAATCGAGGCGCTTGCTCCGGGCGGCAACTTCAGGGGGGCTGCAAAATCATGTTTTAATGGGTGGTAAATGGAAAAATCGTGTGTGTGGCGGCGACCGTTTTTTATCTCTACTTCCCCGATCGGCAAAGGCAGGCAGCAAAATCAAAGAATAGCTCTATACTGCCCGGTCGGCAAATTCATGTTTAAAGGGGTGGAAATCTCAAGTTTTTGCCGCGGCCCGGAATATTCGTAAATTCGCCACTGTTACTACTTGGCCCAAAAAGAGAGAGTTGTATAAAAAAATGAGTGCAGTATAATGTCTATAAGGCTGCAGAATAAATGTATAAGTGAAACTTGAAGTGATTAATAAGTTGACAAATCTCTTTACGTATACGAGAGAAAGAAAGCGGAAGTATAATTTTCCTTTCCAGAGAAAGGAAGTACAGTTGATACAAAATATCAATGGATATCCCACATGTGTCTTCATCCAATGCGTAACTAAAGATGCAAAATGTACTCTTTCTGCTAGGAGATTCCAGAAAAATCAATAGGAGGAAAAGAATATTATTGTATTTGTAATGAGAGACGGATTTGGAGTAGCAATTCACACCGTTGACAGTGATTTGTCCTTAGGCTGAGGACGTTAAGCTTCGCTGCCCCAGCTTTCATCTCTTATCCACTACACTCAAACGCAATTATCCAAATATTTAAAAACACCCTTCACTTTATGCAAAACAAGGAGAAACTACATCGATTATATTTCTAATCGGAGTTACCAGAAAAAAAAAGGTGAGGCACAAATTCCTCAATGGTGACCCCATGCGTCCGGACACAGGGATTGGTACACTCTTCGCTTTGAGAAGTGTTTACTAAATGCGAAGCTGCAAGATAACGACCTCTGCTTTTCAACCGATGTTCCCCGGCGCACAGTAGTTAAGAATCTGACGAACACTGTTTCATGTGCCGTGTCTCCCTCAAGTGATGTGACGATCTGAACCAGAATAGAAAGGCGGTCTCCCATCCGCCTCCCAGGCAACGGAAGTACTCAGCGACCACCTGGAAACATCGGAGAATGCTAAAAAGTACTTGTAGTGTTTTACTTGTTCTATCATATATATTATTACTAAAAGGTGTTTTTTTTTTTGGTCACAAACCATTTTCTT
This sequence comes from Vandiemenella viatica, assembly GCA_031002005.1. Taxonomy (NCBI): domain Eukaryota; kingdom Metazoa; phylum Arthropoda; class Insecta; order Orthoptera; family Morabidae; genus Vandiemenella; species Vandiemenella viatica. The sequence continues at coordinate 51,039,064 of CM061914.1, read as the reverse complement.
CCTTCATATCTAACCCATAAAGATAAATGATATATCATTTTAAAGATTTAGGTATCTGCTTTGGTCACATCATATTTTAATTTTTCCAATTCCGATCCTTAAAGGGAAAAAAATTTCAATATTTCTAAAATGATTTTTTTTTTCTGTCACGAGCTATTTATCTCCCTGGATACCTAACCGAAATCGATAAATAAACTATCATTTTAAGTGATTTCTCAGACTTACACGGCCATCTTTGTTCATGATTAATTGATTTTGGGTTATGCCACGTTGTTTATTTCATTAACTGAGCTTTCGGCTGGTATCCTCCAGCCTTCGTCAGAGATACTGTTTATGTTGACATAGCAAGGATTAAGATCTCTGATTTGGTGACATCATATATTAAGGAAGGATTTTTTTTGGGATTCGACCCTTAAATTGCAAAAGTATCATTCTATTACGTATTTTTTTGCTACCAGCTATTTATCCCCCTTGACACCTAACCGATATCGATAAATGAGTTATCAATTAAAAGAGTAAGGACTTCATTCAGATAACATTATAAATCTTATATATATATATATATATATAGACGTGTGTTTTCATATATTTCACTTTTCAGCCACCACTACCAAGCACAGATCAATGGTCTTTGTGTGTGGAAGTAGCATGGAGTTTCCTGTCGTGCACATTGTTGGTCGAATGTCCATAGCTGTGGGGATGTGGGAGATATGATGAGTAAAGTTGACCAACGCAGGGCGTTTTCATATTTCGACCAAAAATGTGTGTCTTCTTATACTTCTCTTTCCTGCCACAACTACATAGCATAGACCATTGGTGTTTGTGTTTGGCTGTAGAATCGTGTCTCTTGTCATGCACTATGGTTGTTAGATGCGGTAGATATGGGGGTGTGGGAGATGTGGGTGTTGAAAGTGGTCGACCTGCGGCAATTTCATATTACTGCCAAAGATGCATGTGTCATGGAGTATCACTTTTCAGCGAAAACTACCTATCCCAGATCACTGGCGTTTGTGTGTGTTAGTAACACAGAGTCACCTTTCGATCACAACATCGGCCGATTTTCGGTAACTGTGATAGTGTGGGAGATATGGTGGTTGAAAGTGTCCGATCAAGGATATTTTCGTATTTCGACGAAAGACATGTGTCTCCGCATATGCCACTTTTCTGCCACAACTACATAGCATAGAACATTGGTGTTTGTGGGTGGTAGTATAATCGTGTCTCCTGTCGTTCACTATGGTTGTTAGATGTCGGTAGCTATGGGGGTGTGGGAGGTATGGAGGTTGAAAGTGGTCGACCTGTGGCAATTTCATATTTCTGCCAAAGACGCATGTGTCATGGTGTATCACTTTTCAGCGAAAACTATCTATCACAGATCACTGGCGTTTGTATATGCTAGTAACACAGAGTCACCCATCGATCACAACGTTAGCCAAATTTCGGTAAACTGGAGGAGTGTGGGAGATATGGTGGTTGAAAATGGTAGATCAAGGATATTTTCGTGTTTCATCCAAAGACTTGTGTGTCCGTAAATTTTACTTTGCTGCCTGAACTACATAGCGCAGATGACTGGCATTTGTGTGTGGTAATAGCATCGCGTCTCCCATGGTGTACTATGGTTGTTAGATGTCAGTAGCTGTCAATACAAATTCTTTACAAACACGAACGAAGTCGTGGGTACCAGCTAGTTAAGAATAAAAATTTTCGTAATTTGACCTTTGAAGGACAAAAGTAATAACTGCGAAAGTCGCGCGTGTGAGACAGTTCAGATCCAAGCCATAGATAGCAGCAACACATATCACAGAGATATTAATAAACTGCTACACTGTCGTCGACTTTTGTCACGTATCTATTACACCAAACAAATAAACAAGTGATACAAATGAAGCGGCTCTTCTTTCATCCTATTAAAAAATATTAGCTTTCTTATTCATCGTATTCGTGAAATTTTCGCACGGCTCATCTAGTTATTGTGAGATATTGATTGCACTTCGTTGTTCGTTATTTCTTTTTTTAATTTTTACTTACGTCTTTACGCCCCGTCGACGGCTAAGGGAATTAGAGGCGGGATGGGACTGGGGACAAGGAATGGGAAGGAATTCGGCCATGGCCTTTCGAAGGAAGCATCCCGGCATTCGCCTGCAGTGATTTGGGGAAACCATGGAAAACCCAAATCTGGATGCCCGGACGGGATTCGAACCGGCATCCTCCCGAATGCGAGGCCAGAACTTTAACCATTCAACCACCACGCTCGGTTTGTTGTTCTTGCTGAACGTGGAGATGAATAAAGTGACTTCACGAATGGAAGTGCTAACTTTTGAAACCATCTCTTCAGAAACAAACCATGGATTTTATGATGTCTAACATCCGCATCTTATAGAAGAATACCAGCAAAGTATGTCCTCATTCCATAAGCGCTGAGGAGAGGCATGTGATTATAATTAGGTCGTTGTCATTATGCACCACCGCCTCTCCAACCCTGTTGACAAAATACTCAGATGTGAACATCTTGTTGTAATGTACCACTACCTCTCCAACCCTGCTAAAGAAGAGTCGAAAATTTATTCACTGCCACCGCTCGAATTAGTTGTCCCTTTGTCGAGCGCTGGACAGGACATAACTGCCGCGCCTTATTGATTTCTGTCAAGAAACGAACAAGTCTACGTACACAGAACTAAAAAATCAGAGTGTCGTTTTTTTCACAGGCAATTCCACATTGATTCACTGGTTATTCTCGGTTGATCTTTTAAACCCAACGGGTAACACTTCATAACCTGACAGCCTGATTATGAACAGCATTCACCGGATTCCATCTACCTCAAATATCTGAAGTGTGGGTTGCCTATTACACAATTACTGGAGTTATCGTAGAGTGATTGGTCAGGTCTCATTTTAAATGCCCTGAATATCAAGCACTAGTATTTTGTCTCCGTTCAGGTTTATTTCAGAACCACTCACTCATCCCGTGGCAGGAAAGAAAACTATTCTCTTCTGGATTCAATAAAACACCTTATAACACAACATATCGATTTACAATTGGTCCTGAAATTGTGTAATGGAACGCATTAATGGTGGGACACACTGTGGTGTGACAGTGTCACCCACAATGAATATAATTAAATTATTATTAATTATATTCATAATTCCTTTTTTTTAATTATATTCAAATTTATTAATTATTTAGTCTTGCAACGTGTAATTAATTGTAAATAATGAGGGTTGTCTGGATAGGTTAAATGTATGTTTAAAACCAGGGCGGCCAAAGGTATATTTTATTGTAAATCAATTTTTCTGTAAACGCATGGCTCAGAAGGGCTGAATATCGAAGGCTAGAAACTGCCATTTCGGCGGTTGAGAGAGGAACAATGGAGCAGGCGAGGCGACTCGATGGCGCCGGGACAGCCCGGCTTGAGTCCCGTTCGAAATCGGGCGGTGACCTACCCCTACCCCGCTACTACCCCGAAGGCCACGTAGGAAACGCGCGAAGGAAACGGCGAATGCGACGCATGATATTAAACACGTGACGACGGAAATGTGTAGATAGCCAATCCTGAACATTTATTGGGGTCTACAATACTAATTCCGTGGAGTTCTTTTACATGTGGCGAGCAACTAGCCGAGGAAGAAGAAGGAGCCATTTTAGAGATCACTTCTGTCCAAGACGAGCTGATGAACGGACGTGACTTGGGTCCAAGACGAGCTGGTGAATAGACGTGTCAGCCCGGCACGCTCCCTGATGATCATTGTGGTTGATCATTTCTTGCTTTGGGAAAGCGAGATGTTGAGTGGCATGCTTGCCATTATTTGGAAGTTATGCTAATAACGCGGTCGTAGCCGCTTATTTAGCTTCCATTGCTGCAGTGGCATTGTGTTTGTCGCTCACCATCACGGCGATGATTCTATGGTAATGTACCAGAAACGACGGTCACTATTCAGTGGATTTTAACAGACTTATGTGCCCTTAAGCGACGCCTGGGTTAAGACTCTGCTCCCGCCACTTAAATTCTGAGCTAGCTGAATTTATATTTCGATTCAATTTTTTCTCAAGCATCTTGCTGTTTGTTAATTCAATTTTGATGCTTTTCATTCACTTTATACGGCGCCCCCTGGGATTTTCCTTTGTACAGTAAAATGTTAGCTTCAATTTGATGGCCTGTGTTGCCATGTTATTTCAATGTTAACTTTGCTGTTTTTATTACTTGTTTGAGATATTTCATTCAGTTTTGTTTGTTTACTCCGGCGAATTGTAAACGTCGGGTATTGCTTGTTTTTGCTGATCTAATTGTGTTTAACGTAACGTTAATTACTACCCGACCTTGTAAGGCCATAAGACTCAATAAATGAGGTTTTTATTTTGTGTCTGAAATTTATGGTTCTAGTTAGTAACCTATTAGATCCCCTTATAACATCATTATTATATGTATCTTTCATTTTTCAGGAATTATTTTAGATTTTAATAATTCCCCCCTCCCTTTTTTGGCAACTCACGTTTTTCTTAACGGTAGCCAACAAATGGTCTCTTTACAACACTAAGCAATTACGTCATGTTGCTGAGCAATTCCCTATTGATTAATTCGGTCGTCATGTGATTTTCTTCTTCCTCTTTATTCCTAAAATATTCTTCATGTGATAGGAAGCAACTTCACTGTAATCAATAACTCGAAGAAAACGTACGACTTTACAGTGAAATTGTAACTTTAGAAGAGAATTAGATACATAATTAGTATACAGAAGTACTACTGCAATTATTGAGTTCAAAGGAATGGCTTCGTCACTTACTGCGCAGATAGGAGATATTCGGAACCAACCAATTGAGAACTAGTTAGGAAAAGCCGCAAAGAAATTCATCGAAACAACTAGATCACCCACAGTGAGTAATGGTCAAGTCAAATAATGTAACATTTTGAATTTATCTGATAACAATGTAGTAATGATGAATAGCAATTAGAACAACGCTGAAATGATTTTAAATATTAGCATAAATTTGTTTATATTTTTTTAGAAACGATTCAAATGTGAAACAATTTGAGTTAGATAAAAATAAAATGAGATACAAGTATACTATTAAAACGCCCTCACATTATGGCAGAAGATGGAGGAACTGGAAGGAATTTCGCTATGGCATTTTTGAAGGTATCATCACACTATTTGCTTGAAGTGTTTTCGTGAAACCATGGAAAAGCCAAAATCTGGATGATCGGACATGGATTCGAACCCGCATCCCGCAAAATAGTAAATGTTATGCTACGACCTCAAAGAATATCTTCTTTTATTTGTACTCCAACCTACATTTGGAACAATAAGGCAGTATGTCTGAAACGATGCATAATTCACTGCAGAGAAGTAAAAATAAAAAATAAAAATAGTTCCAATGCAGAACTTCGAAAACCTATAACATGGGACTGACAGAAGATGAGATCTGTCATCAGTTTCAAGACTATGACATTAGGATAGAGGTAGTGTGGTCAGAACCAGGCACCGGTCAAAATTTTATCTCGTGGGATTATTTAAACTCCTTACCGTTTTGACTCCAAACGTTGAATCTGCGGTTTGCTTCTTCCATAAAGTTGCCTGAATCAGCGAACAATTTCTAATCAGTACGCTATGCGCATTGAATCCCGCTCATTTAGAGAGGTGGGCGCTATCGGAAAGATTAAATATTGACGCGTGCTGTTGGACCGGCTTCCGCCCAGATAATCCGATCCGGTTGAACCCGCTACTGTCGGAAATTGACGTACAGTTATCGTGCCAGCTGTAGAGCTATAAATACTTGTCCGACAGCTGCCCCCGCGTGTACCCCGGCCACGGCGCAACTGTGTTTGCTTTAGATTAGCTCAATATGCGGTCATATCTGGAACTGTGTAAACGTCTGTTCCCTTCAGTAACCGGTGAACCGACCGTCATGTCCACGGAATCAATAAGCCCTTCAGCACACGTGGCTCTGTCACTTTGGCACTTTGGTATATAAATATCAAAGTTTTGGACGTCGCTTTTAACAAGAGTATGAAGTATGAATTGTAAAATTTCTGTAATTCTATGCAGCGGCGGCCTTAGCCATTTCGAGGCTTGGGGCGGCAGATCTTTGCGAGGCCCTTGCCCTTTGTGCAAAGTGTGTGAATCGGAAGTAGGTGTTTCTGATTATCGACGAAAAATGCAAATGTCATAAATAAATAAATTTTGAGTTTTAAAGTATTATATTAGAAAATTTATTAAAAGTTAACAAACATAAAGACCACAAATGATTAAGGATTAACTGAAGTACATAAATGCCTTGAGAGATATACCCTGGGTTTTAAAAATGATGTTTGGGCTTTTGCTAAGACTCAAATATTTAATTAAAGCAAAAAAAATCTAACGAATGGGCTACGTCACTTGCAATACAAAGAACAGAGCGGGCTGAAAACCGACCTTTTAACCATGAAAAGTTCTTTCTGCGGCTGCAACTGTCTGAGGTGTGATGGCAATAATTCCCAGGACTACTTCGATAGTGTGGTACATTTCAGTTAATGTTTTTTTTCAATTATACATGGTATATACCAAAAGTAGTAGGACTGATTTTTTAAAAAAAAATTTATTGAAGATATCCTCACAATTCCTTAATCCTCTTCGAAATAGCACCCTTAGGCAGCTACACACCAAAAATTACGCTGCTGCCATTGGCCGTACGCCTTCTGGAAGTCAGTTTCGGGGACGCTGTTGAGAGCCCTCGTCGATACTGCTTCAACGTCCTGGATCGAGTCAAACTGCTGTTCCTTCTGCTGCTTTTTCATCCGTGTGAGGAAGAAAAGTCAGATGGAGTCAAATCAGGACTGTAGGCGGGGTGCAACAACGCGGCAATGTCAATTCGGGCTAGCAGTTGCCTCATGACGGCGTGCCTTGGCACGGTGCATTGTCGTGATGCAGTGTCCAGTTGTCGGAGATGACCGGCCGGATGCGATTCACTCGGTCTCGCAGGTGAGCTGGCACTTGCACGTAAAAGTTTGAATGGACAGTTTCCCCAGGGGAAATGAACTCCTTATGAATCACCCCCGCGATGGTCAAAAAAACACGATCAACATTGTCTTGATCTTTGATTTGCTCATGTGAGCCTTCATTGGACGGGAGGATGAAGAAGGCAACTGTTGGACCGATTCGGCGTTGCCACATTGCTGCACCCTGCCTACAGTCCCAATCTGGCTCCAACTGACTATTTTTTTTTATTCCCATGGATGAAAAGGCAGCTGAAGGGACAGCGGTTTGATTCAATCCAGGACGTTGAAGCAGCATCAACGAGGGCTCTCAACAGCGTCCCCGAAACTGACTTGCAGAAGGCGTACGGCCAATGGCAGCAGCGTAATTTTTGGTGTGTAGCTGCCTAAGGGTGCTATTTCGAAGAGGATTAAGGAATTGTAAAGATGTCTTCAATAATTTTTTTTAAAAAAAATCAGTCCTACTACTTTTAGTATAGACCTGTATATCTCATCACCGAGATGACGCCGTTGTTTTCTTCTTATACACGGATAACCATATTCAGTTCTTCATACAATTCTTGTCCACCAATAATTGATGTTTCTTCTGCTATTATATGAATGTGACATTGAATAAATCTAAATGAGAAATTTTCATTAGACACTTATTAATATATAATTTACCAACTTTATTTTATTGTTATCACTAATAGCTAAAGATAATTTTTTTTTTTTTTTTTTTTTTTTTTTTTTAACTCTGGTTGTTGCGCAAGGCCCCTGCAAGAGCGATTGCCCTGTTCGCCACCCATTAAGGCCGCCTCCGATTTTATGCCGCTGGAATTTCTCATGAACCAGGAAAGTAAGTTTATTAAAAATATATATATATATATATATTGTACTAACCACAGGAAAATGATATTTTCTTAAATTAATTTTCTTCCTTTTTTTGCGGACAATATTCTTCTAAACATTTCTTATTTCATTAAAAACACGCCAATCTTTAGGTTCTTCTTTCGGGGTAACAAACCAAAAACAAGCAACTTCTCGTGACCTGGTCAGAGACTCGTTGCTCGTTGTTGAAATCTTCAAAGTGTTTTTAATAGGACAGGGTCAATATCAAGCGCTATATAAACCTAAATATCGATTAACAAAACGCTATCAAACTTAATTAACTTGATTTTCGACCTCTATGCTTTAAACTTATATAGAAAAACAAATAAATAAATTATTTTGGAATAAAGTGAATGAAAACTTTAAGCTACGTGCCGAAACATCCTCCTTTACAGCTGAACTTTTTGCGATAATTGAAGCATTGGAATACGTGCCAAAAATACTGTAATTCTTACAGATTACAAATCACCACTTCAAGAGCCGGGTGATGGAATCAAGGATAGAGGAAGGATTCCAATTCTATATAATATATTGGAGTTATTTACCAAAATATATAAACAAGGAATGAAGACCTCCTTTACCTGTGTTAAGGCACATGTCGGGCTTCCTGGCAACGAAAGAGTTGATTCCCTTGCAAAATTAGCTGCACAAACAGAAAACCTAGCCGAACTTCTGATTAGAAGTGACTTAATCTCAATATTTCGCCACAAAAAAACTGAGACCTGGAATGGTATGTGGCAATCTAGTTAACAACACAAAGGAAGAGACTACAGGCGGATACAACCGCAAATACCGACAATACAATGGTAAAAAAAAAAAAAAAATATGTGCCACCACCAAAACAGCTGTGACTATAATATCGAGATTAAAATTCAATCACGGCAGATTCGGAAGCCACTTGTACAAAATAAATTTAGCAAACTGCCCACTTTGTCAGTGCGACAGGGATTCCGAGCCGGATACAAACCACCTATTCTTCGAAAGCAATAATTACAAAGAAGATACAAACACTTTCTGGAAAGACCTAGAACATTGGGACATAAGTTATCCAGTTATTGTAGGCCACCTCCTTGCTCTAGAAAATATCGCAATATACTAGAAGATGGTCCACTTCATAACAAGATACCGTATAGAAATATAACCGGGTAGAACCCACTCTACTCCTCAATATTCCAAACAATTATTGTTTACAGCGCACCAGAAGGTTACTGTTTTATTGTTAAAAAGTTTTAATGAACAGTGACTTGTATGTTTGTGTAATGGGTATATGTAAATGTGAGCGCATATATAAAGATACAGCACTAAGTATAATGTATCTTGACTGTATGACGAACAGGCCAAGGGTCAATAAAATATTTAAAAAAAAAAAACGCGAAGTTCTACATCACGTTTCACAGTAGCTTTTTAAATACTTTGCTGACTCTTTTATTTCTTTGCGAACTCCACAAACGTCCAAAGAGTATGTTCCTGACCATATGTAACAGTCACCGATATGGTTGTAAGGAAATTGCATCTAAACAATTGTTTGTGATTAATACTTATATCATAATTGTCCACAATAACACTATGTACAGTCAACCACTGACGATGCCCTCTAGCACAAAACGTAACCAAACAAACTGTTAAGTGGCAGTTTAATTTTTAAAACATCTTATTAAAGACTTTCCGCTGTCCCCAAATTTGATGTTAATGAAATTATGTCATCTTATATATAAAAATCAATATGTGATTATTTTAGGCCATCTCTTCCACAGTTGTTTGTTAAATTAATAATTATTCTTTAATAATTACACCAGTACAACTGTTTTTGACAATATTTATTTGACGGACGCGTTTCGCCTCTCGTCGAGGCATCATCAGCGTACAACGTTTTCTGTAATTTGTGATATTTTACATAATGGTTTTATTTTACATATAACGAAATTTTTTCTTATATATGGGAAGCGTAAAGATGACATATTTTACATATCTGTTTTTAAATTAGCAAGCAGAAGGTCTTGTTTACATAGATGTAATGAGATAGATTCATATTATTACTTACATTTTACATTTCTATTTTAAGGTGTGGCTGTTGGTCGCCTGTGCCCTCAACCAGCAGGTTGTTTACACTATTGTGCATATTTGCATATTTTGTACAAACTGGTCTTTTATGAAAACACTTTGAAGCACAGTTTTTTCCACGGCATTGTCAAACTTTAGTTTTGTGTGTGCGCTGTTGTTGTTCAGCTGTTTTCCGGCGGTGCTCTGTCGGAAGTGGCGTGAGTGGAGAATTTGAAATTTCGTGCTTACATTTTGTGTGTGTGTTTTGCTTTGTTTTAGCCAAAATGTGTATGTCTTGTGGATGGGGGAAATGAAATGTGGTGTTAAATTACTGTTGTGGTGAAATTTGAGTGTTTAATGCTGTTATGTGTCAATTTCGGTGTTTATTAGCTTGAATAAAGTTTGGTTGGTTAGGTTTATATGATCATTGAGTACGTGTTTTCCTGAGACTATTGCTTTCTGAATTTGATAATTTTCTTGAAGGGTTAGAATATTGTGTTTAGTGTGGTTTGTTGTTAGGATTCTCATGTCTGTATTTATGTTAGTGGGCATATGGTTATTTTCTAAAAGATGTTCGGCAAAAGTTGAATGATTACTATACTTCAACACTTGAGAGCATTGAAGTATAGTAATCATTCAACTTTTGCCGAACATCTTTTAGAAAATAACCATATGCCCACTAACATAAATACAGACATGAGAATCCTAACAACAAACCACAGTAAACACAATATTCTAACCCTTCAAGAAAATTATCAAATTCAGAAAGCAATAGTCTCAGGAAAACACGTACTCAATGATCATATAAACCTAACCAACCAAACTTTATTCAAGCTAATAAACACCGAAATCGACACATAACAGCATTAAACACTCAAATTTCACCACAACAGTAATTTAACACCACATTTCATTTCCCCCATCCACAAGACATACACATTTTGGCTAAAACAAAGCAAAACACACACACAAAATGTAAGCACGAAATTTCAAATTCTCCGCTCACGCCACTTCCGACAGAGCACCGCCGGAAAACAGCTGAACAACAACAGCGCACACACAAAACTAAAGTTTGACAATGCCGTTGGAAAAAACTGTGCTTCAAAGTGTTTTCATAAAAGACCAGTTTTGTACAAAATATGCAAATATGCACAATAGTGTAAACAACATGCTGGTTGAGGGCACAGGCGACCAACAGCCACACCTTAAAATAGAAATGTAAAATGTAAGTAATAATATGAATCTATCTCATTACATCTATGTAAACAAGACCTTCTGCTTGCTAATTTAAAAACAGATATGTAAAATATGTCATCTTTACGCTTCCTATATATAAGAAAAAATTTCGTTATATGTAAAATAAAACCATTATGTAAAATATCACAAATTACAGAAAACGTTGTACGCTGATGATGCCTCGACGAGAGGCGAAACGCGTCCGTCAAATAAATATTGTCAAAAACAGTTGTACTGGCGTAATTATTAAAGAATAATTATTAATAAAAATCAATGTTTGTGGGTTTGTTCATCTTCTATGCATTCCTATACCATTTATCAGATTGCAATGAAACTTTGGAGAGTTTTCGAGTGAGCGTCTGCGAAGGTTCCTGTGAAAAAAAAAATCAAAAAAGTCACCCCCTATTCCCCATAACACCCCATAATTTAGGCAAAACCACATTTTTTAACCGATTAAGATAGGAATTTGTATACTTATACTTTAAAACAAACATAAAAATACTGCCTACATACGGTTTCCGAATATTAATCCCCTAGCCACCTTTCCACCCCCATAATTTTTTCACTCCATAATTTAGGCAAACCACATTTTTTATCCGATTTAGATAAGAATTTGTACACTTATACTTTAAAACAAACAGAAAAATACTGCCTACGTATGGTTTCCGAATATCCATCCCTCTCCCCCTTTCCAACCCCATTACGTTTACATCCCATAATTTAGGCAAACCACATATTTTATCCGATTTAGATATGAATTTGTACACTTATACTTTAATAAAGAGGGAGAAATACTGTACACATTAATTTCACAAAAACCCAATCCCTCTCCTCTCTTTCCACCACCTTAATTACCCCCTCTTCCCCATAATACCCCATAATTTAAACAAATCCGCAAACCGTTCGTCCGTTTACGGTGAAGCTTTGGTGAGTTGTCGACGGGATGATGGAGAAGGTTCCTGTAAAAAAAATTAAAACCCCACTCCTCCTCCCCATAATTTAGACAAACCCACATATTTCATCAGATTTCAATGGGAATTTGCACACTTATACTTTGAAACAAACAGAAAAATATTGCCTCCATATGTTTTCCAAAGCGCATCCCCTCTCACCCTTTCCAACTAAAAATGAATGAAACAGCAGTTTAAAATTTATATGTAAATATTTTTTCATTTAATATATGTGTCTACTCAAGTCCAGCAATAGTGAAGCATTGCCGGGTCAGCTAGTAATTTATAAAATCAGCAAGCGTTGTTCGTTGCACAATCATCATCTACTTGTACGAGCTACCGACTAGACACTTCGTCATGCTCTCCGCACCTCGTTTTCTGCTTTTTATTGTTTAGTGTTTCTCTTCTACGATTTGATCAACAATATCTTTAATCAACTTTCACCAATACTTCTATGACTTTCAACATGTCCTCTTCGTTGTCGAGCATGCTCTCTATAATCAATAGCCCGTTTAGTTAACAGATGTGGCACAAGGACACTCTGCTCTATCCCCACTCCGCTGCCCTTACCCCTACTTAGGAAGGGGAAATTTGCCTCACGCTTACCTGGACACAGTGGTCAGGTCCGAGATGTAGGAAGGGAAGGGGTGGCGAGGTGAGGAGGGAGGCCAGGGGAACATGACCTTGAGGCGCCAGGTGGGAGTGAACAGGGTATAGCCGACAGTCATTTTCTTCATATGGCTTAGAATCTGCAGTTCTGTATATTGTTAAGGGGATAACCACTTCTAATTCCTCTTCTATCAAGTATTAAAATGTCTAATAATCACGAAGCTATTACACAGAAACTATATTTGACGCTTACATTTTTATCATCGCGTATTTCTTGATCAAACTTACTGCGTCAAGAAGGTATGAATAATTTGATACAGATCAACCATGATATTATTCATTTCCTGTTTTATTTTCAGAATCGGATATTGTGTGTTGCTTACAGAAAAGATAACTCTATTAGCAGTTCGTAATACTTTGTTTATGAAGACTAACAGGATACCGCAACAAAACATGTAAACGAGCGGCGAATCCGACGTCACAAAGACCTCGCGCTTTTGGATGGAAAACCGGCTTAAGTGAATTAGCCCCGGCTTATAGCGCATTTACAGCGTAATTCGGTGACTGCAGCTCGTTTTTTTTTTTTAACGGGCGAAGTTGTTTGCCGGCGAATTTACGCTGAAGACAGTTTCCCGTCTAATCGAATTTGTCGACAGCAAGTTGGTACGAGGAGGCGGCCGCTGTCATGTCCAGTGACAGCCTCGTCTTTGGTGAGGCCCAGACTCTATTGACAACGATGGAGGGGAGTGACCTATCACAACCAAGTCGTGTTAACCGTGGAACAAAAACCCAGACTGTTGGGAGGGCGGTAACGCTTTTGTCTTACATTCGGGAGGACGCAGGTTCAAATCTCCTTCCTGTCATCCAGATTTCGGTTTTCCTTAGTTTCACGAAATCACTCCATGGGGATTCTGAAATGGTTCAGTCAAAAGGCCAAGGCCGAATTCCTTCCCGGTCCTTGCTCCGCATCCTCTCCTAGCTTTGATGACCCAGATTTAGACGTGCCTTAAATCCCAAAGTAAAAAATAACCGCCAAAATTCGTAAAAGAAAGTATATCCAATAATATTTTTCAAGCAGTACATGAAATTAAATTTTAAGTTTAAAAATGCGTTTCTCTTTGCTTCAATTCTGTAGAATTATGATTTTGCGAACTAGTGATTTCTCCATGTTAAGATACAGACAAAAAATACCGGTAACATTAACAATTTTTTTATTTTTTATTTTATGTAACTTGTATGTGTTTCAACGAGCCTAGAGGGTAAGCGGTTAAAGCTCACGGTTCACTTTCGGGAGGAAGCAGGCTCAATCACTGGTCCGACCGCCCTGCTATCCGAATGGCGAGAATAAAATACTGGTTCAAGAATTCGGACTAAATGCAAACTAAATCATTATAAAAACAGAATAAGATGTGGTATATAAAATGAAACAGATTTCATTATTTCTGGGGCAATATTACAGCTGTTGGCCGAAACCATCGATGATCTCAAACGATCCTTTTTCAAAAAGAGAAATCTTTTAGCATCGATCATTCACATAAGGCTAAGAAGGAAATTTGTAAAGTTGTGTATATGGGGCTCAACACTTAATGGAAGTATAGTTTAATTGGTCGTATGAACAGAAGTAAAAAATAATATTGTGGCCTTTGAAATGTGGTACTACAGAACCATGATCAAAATTTAAAACCGTTCATAATATTGGTTCAGTTTGACAATTACTCCATATTGGATATCAATGGTTTAGTGGGAGCTACACTTGTGGTTGGATCACAGTCATGCACTAAACGGCAATTTCCGATTCAAATTGCATTTGCATACTTCATTCATCAATCTCTAGGATTATAGTTCTAATTCATATTGGGGAGCTTGATTTCAATTTAGGAATTACTTTTTTGTCTTTTTCAAGAGCTGAAAAACTTTGAGTTGGGCAAAAATGAGAAAATTAATCTGCATTTACTGTACATTTTGAGTATAAAAGAAGGTTTTTGAGTTCGATACAAGAGAGACGCAAGAATAGTTTCAATGATAGGGCGCTGACTGACAGCGCGGAGTCAAGGCAAAATGGTCGCTAGACTTCCGGAAGTTATATGCGGAGGTGAGAAGCATTCAAGTAAGTGGTAAGTTTGACAGAAATAAATAGGAGAGAGAGGAAATGAATAAATAAAAGTTGCAGAGAAGCTTGAGTATTCTTGAGTATGTCAGAAGAACTGAAATCGATCAGGAAGTGAAGTGTCTGTGTTATGTCTGACAGTGAGGTTCGGTGCGCTGGCCTCACGTTGTCAGGGTTGCTGGTTCGAGTCCGGCTGAGAATATGGGTGGTTGTGTCACTGCTGTGTTGTCGCCCCCACGAACTAGCATATTCTAACTCGAAGAAACAGGAGCACACTTCCAGATGACCGAGATAGTAAAATGACAATTTAAAAAAAAGGGGGAAATAAAGCGTAGTGAGACGCCACAAACTGTATCAGGGAAGGTACAAGGGGACCGAGCACGAGCACAGGCCACCGCGTACTGTCCCGCCATTTTTAGGTGGTTTCCCGCAAGTATCTATGTTGGTGGTTGGCGTTTTTCCGGCGTGACGACTTGTCTGTGTGAATGCCGGGATGATCCGAATCTCCGTCTCATAAACTAAAGATTTCACAAACAAAAATACACATTTATTTTTTTTTTTTTTTTTTTTTTTTTGCTTGGCTGTTAGCCTTGGGCTAATTACGCCATAAACATAGGGTTGTTATTGTTAGGGTTTATGTTTATTTGACTTATATACAAATTTTGGTATTATCTACATATTTGGATATGGTATTGACAACTTTGGTGCAGGGAGTTGTTAAGTTGATCATTAGAGATATTATATCAGTAATTTTTAGCTGTTTTTCAATCAGCTCCTTTCTCATGTCTCTGTAAGTTTTGCATCTAAGTAAGACGTGATATATGTCTTCCAGTTCACCACATCTATCACAATTTGGTGACTCTACAATGTTCATGATATGCTTCTTATCCTTTAAAAGGGAGTGTCCTGTACGTAACCTGTTGAATAATGTAATCTTCCTTCTGCTCAGTTCTTTGGTCTCGTACCATGGCGTTCTTTCGATTCTGTTGCAAATGGCCCGATGCCACAATCCCTTGGAATCCTTGTTGATTTGCCATTTCATTTCCCATTCTTTCAGTGTTATGGTCCGCGCAGTGTGTCTAAGGTCAGTAAACGGTATTGCGACGTCCTCCTTTTGTGCTGCAACTAATTGTTCTTTGGCTGCCTTATCGGCTCTTTCATTTCCCTGTATACCCACGTGGCTTGGTACCCATTGTAATTGTAGGTCTATCCCTTTATCTATTGTCTTCGTTATTTCTCTAGCCCACTGATAGGCTATGTAGTTTTTTCCCTTGCCTTTAGGGATTGCTAAGATTGCCTGCAAGGCGCTTCTCGAGTCTGAACATATTACTGCTTTCTTTTTCTCTGTACTTTGAACATATTGTATTCCTTTGAGGATGGCGAAAAGTTCTGCAGAAAGGTCGAGAATTGGTTCGGCAATCGAAACGCTTCTACGACGTCGCTTCTAGGTTCCACATATGCAGCTGCACATGCCTCTTCCCCCGCCTTGGATCCGTCCGTGAAGATTTGACACCAGTCTTTCCACTTTGTATTGATTGTTTCAATCGTCCTTTGTTTCGCTTCTTCCTGATTCCAGAATTTTCTTTCGAGCTGCTCTGATGTGATGTACAGGTACACATGTGAAGCTAAATCCACTTTTTGCCAAGGTTGCTTTTCCGAGTAAAGGTCGTTGTTTTCTGCCGTATGGATATTCCACTTACTAGTTAGCTGTCTGTATGTTACTAGTCTTGGCATTCTGTGAGGGTCTGGAGGTTTGCTTCGAATCTCATGGGCTAATATCTGTACTTTCCTCAAACAGTGGGTGTTCTTTTTGGAGCTTACCCTTAACCAGAAGTTCAACCCTATTTTCTTTCTGCGTATATGTAGCGGCGGGGTTATTGTCTCTGCTTCCATTGCCGCTATTGAGTGGTCTTAATGAAGCCTCCTATTATCCTCAGTACCGCTGCCTGCAGTGAATCAAGTTTCGCCTGTAGGGTTTTGCAAGCATTATCGTACAGAAAGCTTCCATAGTCCAGTCTGCTTCTAACTACGCTGTAGTACACATTGCGCAATGGGCGAGGATCCGCTCCCCAGTTCATTGAAGCAACTACTTTCATTGTATTGATCCGCGTTAGAGATGACGCTCTCAGATCCATTATGTGTTTTCTCCACGTAAGCTTTGAGTCTAGCCATATTCCAAGAAATTTGATTTCCTTCACCAACTCCATCCCAATACCGTTTAGAGTTATTTTAAAGCTCATTTTCTTGATAATGTCTATGGGTAAATATACATATTTTACTTTTTTGTATTGTCATGTCTAATCCTTTCTCTCTCAGCTTTTCAAGGATTGCTGTAACTACGGCTTGTAGTATTACTCTTGCCTTTTCTTTGTCGGGATGGGAGACATATATCACAAAATCATCCGCATACTGAAGGAAGGTCACCATTCCTGGTAGCTCGGTGAACAGCTTAGCCGAGTATATATTGAAGAGGGTCAGACTCATTGGGTCGCCCTGTGGAATTCCCTGGTAGACGTGTCGTTCAAATCTCTTTCCTTCTGCTGTGTGTATTATATTCACTCTGTGACCCAGGTAATTGCAACACCAAGATATGAGTTTATTATGTAGCTTCATCTCTTCCATGGCTTCCTGTAATATATTGATCTGTATGTTATTGTATGCGTCTTTTTATGTCCAGGAACGCAGCTAGGAGATAGTTGTTTCTGACAAAATTTAATTGGATGTCCGTAACAAGTGTGCTAATGACATCCATTGTGCTGCACCCCTTCCGAAATCCCATGGTGCGGTGATCGAGGTTCGATGGTGTTCTACATGCCATTCCATCCTGTTCTTTATCATTGTGCTCATTAATTTAGCCATGCACGGGATTAGTGATATAGGCCGATATGCCGATGCATCATTCTTGTCCCTATTGGGTTTCGGCACTGGGACAATTACTACATTTCTCCATTGTTCCGGCACGTAAGATCTGTTTATCATTTCGTTGAATAGGTTCAGAATTTTATGTTTAGCATTTTGTGGCATGTTGTCTATCATTGAATACGTGATACTATCCATTCCTGGAGCTGTATCCCTCTTTTTAATGGCACTTTCAAGCTCAGACATGCTGAAGAATTCGTTATTTGAGATGTTGTAGTTTTCTTTAGGGTGCTGCTGATCATTCCATACCTTATTCCCGGGAACAAAATGCAGGTGCCGTTAATTCTAAAAATTGTTCCGCCAGCTTGTTCGTCTGTGTAGATGATGTTTTGGGGAAGATCTCTTGCCGTTGAACCATCGTAGCTTCTTCCACATTTCTCCACATTGCCATATTGATGCTGGAGCAGAAGGTTTTCCATCTTCTCTTTTGGTTTTTTCTGATAGTGTTTCTGGCCTCTGCTGTTGTTTGTCTAAGTATCCTAAAATTCTGGAATGTCGAGTCTTTTCTATACATTTTGGTTGCAAGGCGTCGTCTCGCTACTGCTCTAGCGCATTCACTGGTCCACCAGGGTTTTCTATTAATCTTGCTTTCCTCGTTTACTTTATATTCCGGGATGCATTCTTCTGCCGTTTTAGTTATTATCTCTTCCAATTCATTGTATCGTTGTTGAAGGTTGCCTGTGTTTGAGCTTAAGTGCTCTATTCTTGTACTGATTCTTTCTTGGTATAAGTTCCAGTTAGCTCTACTGCAGATCCAGCGCCTCTTTGATGTGCTTAACTTCGTTTTCGCCACGGAATCCAAAGTGATTTCAGTATCAGATGAGCGCTACCTAATGAGTCCTGTAGCATCTCCATTTAGTCCTGGTGCTCAGGCATGCCGCAATTAGTGAGATGTCGGGTGACGAGTTCCTTTGGAATGGCGTCCCTAGTCGCGTTCCGTGCTTGTTGTTCAGCACGGTAAGTGATGACGAGGTTATCGCCCGACGCCAGTTCTTCACCTTGTTGATCCCGCTGTCTTTCCTGCCACATCGGGTGGTGCGCATTAAAATCCCCTCCCACGAAGCTTTTTGGGTGGTATCTGATCAATAGAGCTTCCCAGTCCTCTTCCTTCATGTTAACTTGAGGAGGTTTTGTAAACAACAGTAACATTTTCTATCGGATCTTGTGTTTCAGGTCGACGGATAGCCACTTCTAAATTAGCAGACGGCTCTACTATGTCTCTGATGTTGCTCTTCACATCCATTTCTGACAAGTATGGGCTACTCCTCCAATATTCCGTCACCCCTATCTCTTCCTATGGATGTTTGTAGTTTTTATGCTTTATGTTAATATTATCATATAGCCAAGTTTCGGTAGATCAATAGGGCGTGGGGAGCATGTTCCTCAATAACTCTTGTAATTCATTCCATTGGGGTACCAGGCTTCTGGCATTCCATTGTAGAATTGTAAGTTTAGCCCTTTTATCCCATTATTATCTGCATCATCGCCTATCTCCATTGTTGTTTTCACTGTCTCCCATTTGCTTTATTTCTTGCATGACCATTCTTAGTGGAATTTCTTCCTGAATTTTTTCTATCAACTTCCTTGGGGATGTTTCCATTTAATTGTTGCCTAATGACTTTGGTCACAATTTTTTCACAATGATGCTAATACTTTCGACATTCGTTTCCTTGTTATCATGCTCCGCCATCTGATCTGTACTTGTTTCTCTTCTTACCGCAGGTAATCTTCTTTCATGTATCTCCTTATATTGGTTGGTCTTTTTCTCCCATTGCAGCTGCACTAAAGGTTTTGGACTGTATGGGGGGAAATTCTTTTGGGTTGTGTTCATATCCTGCCCTGGCTGGTGTTTTACTGCCAAGTGCCTGTGTCTGCTTTCGCTCCTCTTCTCGTTTCCTTATTGGACATGCTCTGTCGTTTGCTTTGTGGTCTCCACCACAATTCGCGCACTTAACTTCTTCCTTGTTACAGCAGGTTGCATTGTGCTCCTCTCCGCATTTAGTGCACCTTTCTTTCCCTCTACAGTTGGAGGAGATGTGGACCAAATCTTTGGCATTTAAAGCACTGCGTCACTGGATACACGTATGGAGTAACCTTGAATCTGAGATAGTAGATTTCTACTTCTTCCGGAAGAAAACTGGCTTTCAAACGTGAGTAGAACCGTTTGTAATGGTTTTCTTTCTATTTTCCGTCCAAATGTATACTTTTCATGAATCTCTTACGCCTACCTATGGGAGCGGAAGCTTTAACATTTCTTATCAGCTCTTCCTCATTGAAGTCTGTAGGGGACGTACTTGATTACACCTTTGCACTCTACCCTGCTTGCCGGGATATAAGCCTTTAGTCTTAGTGACTGTAAGAAGACATCATTTCCAACGAAGTTGTTTGCCGCCTCAGCTTTAGTAAATTCCAGCATCATCCGATTTTTTCCCTGTTGGTTGATCCGCTGAAGACCATTAATCTTGTTATAGAGTATTTTACCTAGTTGTATAGGGTGAGGCAGTTGGCTGTTCATCTCTGGTTCGATTGATACTAGATATGGTCCTGTGAGTGCCGGTTATACAGTCTGAAAACGTTTCAGTGGTGCTGTGTTATTTTCCTTTTGTCCTTCTTGACTTGATCGTGTTGGGTTCAGTTGGTCATTTGTTGATCTGCTCGCAGTCCTCTGTGACGTGATATGTCAGCTGCTGCGAAGGTGTTGTCTGCTCTATAGTTTGATCCTTGTTCAACTTAGGCACTATTTCTGTTGTATCGAAATCTTCTTTGTTGCTTATAGGTATACTTCTTTTCCCGGTAGCTCTTCTTTTCTTTCTAAGATTGTATTTAACTTCTTCTTCACTGTCCTCATTGTGTTCTTCTATTTTCTTTTTTGTTGTCTCTGACATGTCTTGTTCTGCTTGATAAATGAATGGTTCATTCCTCTCCTCTGCAGCTTTGGCAGTAGCACCGCCACTCGCTTCCGCCATCCTGCCTCCTTCACGATCTTTAAAGTTTCGGATAGATTGATGTGTATCCGAGGTACACTCGCTTCCTTCGAGTTAATTTAGCAGATACTTTATATTCTAATGCTATGTCCACTACGTCTGTTTTCACTAATATACACACTCGGCGCAAATGCCGCACACTGTTGTAGTCCCGCTTCACTAACAACCACACACGTAAACAGGAAAGGCTCACTCTCGGCTGTACACTAGTTCCGCATGCGCTCGTAGCTGAAGCTAAACTGCAAAAATACACATATCATACAGAACACACGAAGTTATACGTTTTGCAGACAGATGGCATCATAAGACTTCCCTCCAATAAATTAGGCCAGTGTAATGAGAGTAGAGATTGTTATACATTTCTATTATAGCCGTTAAGAGAAAGTAAAATTTGTGGAACGCTGGCCGTGGTAACAAAACTAGGACATGTAGCAACTAGACTCTACTCCACAATATGCAGATGCAAATCAGGTGTCCGTACGGAAAAGAATACATCGTTAGAAAACTATTTTGTTACAATCACATAAACAGGATTAATAAAGAACTTGTGACAGTAAAAATGTGTTATATGAATTTGAAATGAAAGAGTGCTGTAAGATTACTCGAAGGCAGATGGATCAGAGGAGGAGAAAGTTTGCCAAAGTGAAGAGGTAATTTTACAGTGGTTAAACAGAAGGAATAATAGAAGGAATAATAGAAGGAATAATTTGAGAAAGTTGTGTTCCAGAGAGACCCTGAATCTGACACAGATGATGATGACGGGCGCTTCTGCATGTTTTAACATTGATGGGCGGAGAAGTGAGGTGTATCAAATCCTACACCGGATTATAACCGCCCCAGGTGTGAATTTCCTTGTTGCAAGGTTCCGGTGTATGTTTCTCGTATTTTGTGTAAACCATAGATTCCCAACTATTTTTGGCCTACGACCCCCTTTTCGATAAAAGAAGTTACACGCCACCCCCTTTCGAATATAAAAAATACTTACAGTCCCATTTTCAGAAAGAGAAGAAAAAAACACGGACTACCTATCTTGTAACAAGTAATTTAACCCATAGTGCTGGCCCTATTTACACACGACGTAATGAAAGTTATTGATGCGGGTTCACAAGTAGATGCAATTTTTTTAGATTTTCAGGAAGCCTTTGACTCTGTGCCACACAACCGCCTTTTATCGAAGCTTCGAGCGTACGGTATATCGGTTCTGCTTTGTGAATGCATAAAGGATTTTCTAACTGGTCGGTTGCAGTATGTCGCCGTTGAAGGAGAAAGTTCTTGTAATCTAGATGTTACATCGGGTGTACCTCAAGGAAGTATAATAGGACCACTTCTTTTCTTAATTTTTATAAACCCTCTCGAAGACAAAGTGAAAAGCCTTTTAGATTGTTTGCTGATGATACGATTATTTATAGGGAAGTAAGGAATTTGGCCGATTGCTTAGAAATTCAGCGTGATCTGGGTGTTATTTTGGCATGGTGCGCTGAGTGGCAACTTACGCTAAATTGTAAAACGTGCAAGACAATGAGAATAACTAACAAAAGAATCCAATTGTTCAGAAATACGAGTTAAACAATTCAGTTATTGATACGGTTGATTCTATGAAATATTTGGGAGTAACATGAACATGAAATGGGACATACACATTAATTCGTTTGTAGGTAGAGGTAATTGTAGGTTGCGATTCATAGGTCGAATCTTGAAAAATTGTAATGAACAAACAAAGGAGATAGCGTACAAATCTCTTGTGCGTCCACATTTGGACTATTGTTGTACTATTTGGGATCCGTTTCGTAGGGGGTTGATCGAAAGTATAGAGAAAGTACAGAGAAGAGCCGCTAGATTCGTGACCGCTGGCTACAGTCTTTATGAAAGCATCACAGAACTGATTAGTAGACTAGGCTGGGAGTCTCTGGTAGATAGACGACGCACGTTTCATTTAAACTTGTTGGTAAAAATGTGTACTCCCACTTTCACTTACGAGTGTAGTGAAATACTTCGTCCACCATCAAATTTGAGTCGGAATGACAGGAAAGATAAGATTAGAGAAATAAGGTGCCGCAATGATTCTTATATGAATTCCTTTTTCCCTCGTACCATTAGGGATTGGAATGCACGACAAAAAGATTAGCTTTGATACTGTGCACCCTCTGCCACCCACAATTTTGTGAATTGCAAAGTATATATGTAGATGTAGATGTAGTGCTCTAACCCGTTATGATCAAGCCATATTGTAAGACTAGAATTAATACCAAGTATGGGCATGAGCCTAATCCTGTGTCATTACTATTTCTAGCATAAGCCCCACAGAAGCGCTAAACCCTCTCGGGGTGCTAACAATATTCCAGTAAGCCAAACTGACCTTTCCATTCATCATTCTACAGCTGCTCGGGGATCTTGGGTGTATGGTAGCCTGCTAGCTTCTAGCCTCAGGACGTTAGCAAGGTGCGTCTAACTGGGTTAGTTCGCTATGGTTACCATACTGCCAGCGGGGGAGTGCTAAGGCAAACCCGTTGACCATAATCTGCAGAGGTGGTCTGTGATCCTGAGAACCATTTAGGTTATTGTCCCACATTTTGAAACTTTGATTCGGTATCTACCCTCATAGGTGAAGTGAATAATATCATATATAGAAAACAATGACAGATTTCTTAAATTATTCTATTAACAGATAATATCGATATTAGGCTATTGTTCACAGTTAAATTAATCTTACATTCCAGTGATCCCTTCACAAACAAATACGCAGTATGAAAATCAGAGGGCTGAGATCGGTGTAATGCCACTAATTTTTTGACATTTGGTGCCTTATTTGTCATCAGCAATCTTAAATCACTGCATCATATTACTAGAAAAATGTTTATTTTCTTAGCTAATAAATTTATGACTGCGATAAACTCTGTTTTTGCCACTTATGATCATGGGAATGAATTTTAAAACTTCTTTGATGCAGAAGTTAAAAACTGATAAAATTCTTAACATTTTTCATATTTAGCCGTTTTCCTTAGCTGTTACACTAATACACGGTTTTCATATCCGTCTATTGCAGCAAACATAATGAAATTTCGTTATCGCATACGTGTTTCTGTTTATTATATCATCTTCAGTGCCCTAAAACAAGTTATCCACAAGTTTTGATGTTTATCATAAATTTTATCAAATAATATAGGTATAAAACCTGTTAATAACTGTTATTTGTAGCCTATTTTACTTTACTTATAGTTATGTATATTACATTAATGTTTGAAAACTGTTCCATATCAGTTTTCCTCTTGAGATTTTTACCCACTGTACAATTTTGTGTAGAAAATATATTTGCACACGTTATTCTTCGAATGTAGCTACTAAAACAAGCGTTTATTATTAGTTGAGTTTGTTTCTCAAAGATGCTAACTGTCTATGGCACATGTATTACCAACCTAATTTGTTTTGCTTCATGTGGTTAAGTTTTATCTTTGCTAAAGCGGCGTGTTTGAATGCGAGTTCATTTTAGTGCCCTAAATATTGTCTGGTTCGTGAGATTGACGTATTCATTGATCACATTTTCCCCTTCATTTAGTGGCTTTCGTACATGAAAATTTTAATGAATTGTCAGCATGTTTTTCCTGTGGTTGTTGATTGTCAATATTTGCATGTCTGTTCCCATTTATGTGTGTTCGTGTTTGTATGCAATTAAATGTTCTGCATAGGTAGAATGATTAGAACATCCTAATACCCATATGTGCTCTTTATATCGAATTTCGAAATTTCCGCCGTTTGTGCGACGTAAATAGCCTTACACTGTTGTTTTAGGGCACTGATGATAGTATAATAAAGTGAAACGCGTGTGTCATAACGAAGTTTCACTTTGTTAGCTGCAATAGACGGATAAGAAAACCCAGTATCCTCTGATATAAAATGCGTTACCTGGAGACTGCGTGTGTCATCGATAGCTATTGGCTAGAGAACGGTCACGTGTCAGCCATCACTCGCCAATCAACAGTCACCATAAAGTTACAGTTCCTTCATGTTGATTTTTGTTTATTTACTACAACTAGATGCAGCAATTCATGTAAGGAGAAGGATATTCGATGTTTACGCTATATTTCCTGTCCGCATCAGCTATAAGAACTAGGTTAAAACATAACCTAAGAATATTTTTTGCCAGAAGACAAGAAACAATGAAGTTTATTAAAATAAACTCAGAGAAACGTACGCAATCGCGAAATGTATCAGTCAAATAAATAACAGTTATGCGTTTTCCAAATTAGTCTCCGTCAAGTAAAATGCATTTATTTAAATAAATCCTAGCCAAATACTCTGATAATCTAACCAGAGTAAGGCACTCATATCACGAAAGATATAATTAAAAATGAATAAGATTCATTTTTCCTTACAAGCTTTTCTAGAATCAATTCATACTTCCATCATAGATGATACCATTAGTTTTTGATACACGTGTTAGCTATTAAATGAGATTTAAGTTTACCTTTTTATGTAGCTTTAAATCATCAAGGATAAGACTATATAAGTAATTCAACAACGATATTCTAAAATAATAGCCACCAGAGATATTATAAATCAGAAATTATGTACATAGTTACTGCAACTGTTACACAACTTGTAACAGCCTTCATACCTGAACTTTAATTAGAATTGTATTTTATGAATCATTTGTAGTAAGCTAGAACTTTATTTGTAATGTTTGTAAATCCTGTAAATCAATGTATATAGACTTTTATGAAAAGAAATTATTTAATGGCCATTTAATATGTTTAAGAACCGAATTGTGCAAGAAAATTGCTTAAATGTTTGTAATTCTAAGTATTAATGCAAGTTACGATGTCTAAGGACAATTTTCTACAGTTTAAAATAATTTTGTGTTTAAGTATCTTTAATTTCCATTTCTGACCATTTTTAAATTATGTTAAATGATTATGTATTAATTCTGATTGTTTTTAATATGTTTCAATTGTTAATGTTCGAGAAATATCTGGCGAAAGCTTTTGAAGAGTTCTAGAAATTTTGGTATAGCCTATATAAATAAATCAGCAGAAGAACAGTAGTTGTTTATACAGATTCACTTTGTGACTGCCAAGGACTGCGTTAGTAGTGTTGTATGCAATCTCTGGATTGTATGATTGCATGTAACATGTATCGTTGACATCGTGTTTGATAAAAATAAACGGAAATTTAAACTGAATTGTATCGTGGGCTACTTAATTACCGTATTAATTAAACCACGAAGAATCTGACAAACTGCTATTAAATTAATTGCCATAATACTGTTATAAAGTTTGCTTTTCGTAGCATTTTGTACTTAAAAAAATGTTAAAAACATTTGGATGCAAAAACGATTACTTTTCAGTAACATGTCGCTAATGAAAATAACATTTAAGAAACTTATATTTATTATTCTCTCTGCTATTGACCACGGATGCAAAATCTAATTCCGGCCTATGCTAAATTTTAATTTAATTAAAATCTTCACTAATGTTACTGATTAATCAAAATTTATTTATCACGTTTTATTCACTTTTTACATATTTTACTCACCAATTTCGTTAATGGTCTTTGTTCGCGAGGGGTAAAGCGGGAATTTACTATGTATAAAGGTACTTTTTATCACAACTAATGATGTGGTTATCAGTATGCATTTGTCACTAGCCACGAACGGTGCCCGTGGAAAGTATGGATATAATCCTTGTTGCAGGTGGCGGCGGTTGGTGCTCAACGCCTCCTAAATTATTCTTGAACCATGAAAGTCCCCCTATGATCTGTTCGACGCCCACTGGTGGGTGGTACAGCTTGAACTATACTGTAAGGATCATCGAGGTTGAGGCTCCGCTTTGGGTAGCTGCAGCGCAGCATTCCCGGCACAGCAGCGTGTCGCCGACTGCAGGTGGCTCGTATTTATGGTCTCGCGTCGCGCCGGCGTCCGCCTTGACACCTTGACGCAGACAGATGGTCTGTCCCTCAGCTCGGCGGCGACAAATGGCTCCGCCTCGACCGCGACGGCCAATTAAAACGCGCACAAATCACTGACAACAGCCGGCATTCACGAGCTGGGCGTACAGAGACGCGAGAAGTTGCTTCGGGCTCCGACAGCACGGCCCATCTGGCTAAAATCTACTGGACTCTCGATATAAGGCTACAGCTGAGAACATAATAAACACTCGATTTCCTGATATCACTCTTTGACCAAAAAAGTGTATCATCTAGAAGAGCAGGAGGAAACTAAATTAAACTTCACGGTTTGAGATAGCATGTTATTTCAGTGATTACAAATACAAGAACTTGAAAGTATGAGCTCACTAATCAGTATCACATTGCATACCGTCTGACCTAGATGCATGTACCGACCCGGTTGGTAAGGTTGTCATAAAGTCGTTGAAACCTCTCCTGACGCAAAACGGTACACAACTATTTGTAACCGTTAATAGGTATTCTGGATACAGGCACTGGGACGAAGTTGACTTCCGAATTGGCCTCACAAATATTCTATCGGGGACAAATCTGGGGATCTTGCTTGCTACGGGAGTTCCTCAACATCTTCAAGATGACAGTAAATATGTTATTGCCAATTTCAATTACATGTCATTCCTAAAAAAAAGTCAAGCCCCCAGAAGGGGAGAAGGAAACAGAATGAAGCTACATGGGATTAGTCAAATTTGCAATGAACTTGGAAGTATGAGCACACCAATCAGCGTACGTTGCACCCTCTCTGGCCTGGGTGCATTCACTGTCCATCTCCTGAGGTAAACTGGTCCACAACTGTTGTAATTGGTCACTGATATCCTGGATACTGGCATTAGGACGGAGTTCACGTCCGAGTTGGTCCCACAAATATTCTATCGGAAAGAGTTCTGGGAATCTTGCTGGCCACGGGAGTACCTGAACATCACGCAGACTATTTATAGAGGAAGACACGTGCCGTGTGTGGGAAAGCATTGTCCTGTTGAAAAATGGCCTGAAAAGAATGTCCGTGACGTACCATTGTGTGCTGTCAGAATTCCTTCAGTCACAACCAGCCGTGACCTGAAGTCATACCAGATGGCTCCACACACAATGGATAACATCGTTTTGTCTCTCCAAAACATGGAAAAAGGGAACTCTCTGAATGTCACCGCCATACTTGCCGACGATGGTCATCCAAGGTAGTGCAGAACCGCGATTCATCGCTAAACACAATGCGATGCCAATGTTTGTAGTCAACGATACGTGACCGGAGATGCCAGTCAGAGACCTTACCACGAAATATTCAGACAATTATTTTCCGTTAAATAATCGAGAAAATGTTTTAGTGTACGTTATTATAGTCCTTCTGAAAGCATTCGGTTCTGGGACATTCTGTTACAGAACACAGGATTCTGCACAGCTCTTTTCAGAAGCTAACGTCAACAAAAAGAAAGAGGTGCGGGTATTTGGAACAAGTCAGACCAAAGTAAAACATTGTTCATGACGCCATTGTCACTAAAGGGCAAACACACCAAAGACTTTAGTCCAAGCATTATTATAAGCGGTCCGAGCACTAGCTAAAACAACCATTTCTAACACCTAAAAATTATCTATAGAATTGAATTGTATTAATTTAGACAGTTTTTACAAATTTGTTCTGCCACCACTTGTACTACTTTGTGCCTCTTCCACATGTTTCTACAGCCTCACTAGTATTTAATTTGTACCGTTTTCTTCTTCAGTCATCAGTAGCATTAGTTTATTATTTTCTAGCATTACTTTCTATTTAATATCTCGTAGTCAAATTTCAATATTATTAAGGGGACCACACCCAGCCTATCTAACCCATGTTAATTTAGGCAAGTATTTGACCCATTTCTGAAAAAAAAAACTATTTGGTGCAGGACCTTAATATTTTTACTGTATGTTACATGATGCTAATAGATTCAACTGTACTAAAATCTACTTTATTCATGTGAAAGTTTTTAAGAAATACTTTAAATTTATTAACAAAAATATTAAGTTTTTTTCTGCAGAAAATATTTTTTGTGAACTTCCTAATGGGGGAATATTAATGAATGTAGTACCAGAGGTGGCTTTTTATGTTATGCAGAGTCTCTGAAAATTTCATTCATTTATCTATGATAGTTTCTGATATAATAGGG
This sequence comes from Vandiemenella viatica, assembly GCA_031002005.1. Taxonomy (NCBI): domain Eukaryota; kingdom Metazoa; phylum Arthropoda; class Insecta; order Orthoptera; family Morabidae; genus Vandiemenella; species Vandiemenella viatica. The sequence goes on along the minus strand of CM061914.1, from coordinate 51,010,285 downwards.
CATATGTACTGAAAATTTTAGTACATATTAGTACATTTTAGTAGGTAGGAAGTCATAATGTTCTGGCAGTGTAATTATTTTATACAGTTAGTTTTCGTAAGGTGTAAATTATTTATTGTAAACACCTGGTAAGATGTAACAAAGGGCTTGACAGCTCTAATCTTGCCAGGCTAAAAAATAAACATTTGAATAAATAAATTATTGTGGCCACAGCTTAAACAGTTGAAAAACGTAGAAAATATGTTTCCTTTACGTGTTATCCTTATACTAAAAATTTGGAAATGACATTTGGAGCTGTTTAAAAAATTAATTACATATTTCTACTGCTTTTTTTAAGCTCATATTGTCTGCGGAAAATGGCTGTCAAGTAAAGAGTGTAGGACTTGGAGAAACACGCGTCACTCCGTCGTAATTTTAATAGAGACAAGAGCGAGACAAAGGAGCGAACACAGCAGTGAGATAAAAGGAACAGAGGAGCGGGCCCGCCTCCCCTCACCCTACGAGACGAGCGGACAAAGAGAGAAGAACCGACTGTCTGCTGACGGCGGAAATTGGGGCGATTCTGGAGAACAGAGCTCTTTCTGTACTCGGCTAGTATCTTGTTTTAGTACTAAACGGCCACGGACACTCAGCTGCATTTATGAGAAAATTGGCTCACCACTATCGATACTTCAAATATCTGCGAATCGATACAGTAGGAAATGCTGGCAGACGTTATATGCTCTGTAGAAAATGCATGCAAATCGTATCTGGATGGAATATATCTGACGATCAACTAACACTTTGGCGCTGGTTGGTTGACCACCTAGTTGCTAGCCTATCATGAAATCCACGCTGGTGGGAATGAATGAAAATAAGGCGTGTCTTTAGAGTGCGTATCATGTAATTTAATTTATGTGTATTTAGTAGTTAGTTTACTGATAATTTTATTGTTTTCCTAAAAAACTATAATATTTCAGCAAGAAAAAACTTATTTTTTAAAGTTTTAACTCCAACAAAAATATAGAAAATGGAATTTGATTCCACTTTAAGAGAGAATTCGCCACCGTTTTAAGCAGTGAGTAAATTTTTCTGCTGAAATTAAAAGTAATAGTGTTAAGCTTTAAAAATAGTTGCGTACATAACGAACACCACTCGTGATGACCTAAGATAACATAAAGATTTCATTGTTAGACCAGCGGCAAATAAATGTGAAAGTGCTTGATATTAGAGAAATTGCAAACATCTCGACCTTCATGACACAATAAACGAAATTTTGCAACTAAAGAATACAGTCGAAGGATCGACTATACATTAAAGTTCGAGAGAATACTGCATACGCATCATCCTTTCAGAAGACTGCTAGAAATGTTTAAGCGGAATTCAGCCTAACTGCTTCAACTTTCAATTATTGTTACTGAAACATATTTAATTTCACCTTACAGAAATTTAAAGCATCAGTCCAAACAATGAGTGGAAGAGAGTGGAAGTGATCCGACGAAGAAGAAAGGCAATCGAAACTTTAAAATTTTCGAAGATAAAAGGTGTCCATGTTAAACACTGCAAGGGGATCGATTTCTGACTTTATCTGTATCTTGAACTTATATATTTCATCAGAATCATTTTTGGAAAACACACAAGAACGACTACATACATTTAGATTGATTGTCGTTTTCAGAACCCATAGTTTATTTGAAAACTCTGTAATAACTTACCTTCCTTTTTATAAGCGCATGTTGTTTTGAGCACGAAACATAATTGGCCTCAATTCTTGTGATGTGAATCATGAATAATTTATTCCATACAAAAACTGCGAGCTACTAATCAGCAGTACTTTATATACATACTAGTTAAAAGATTTTTATATCATGTTATTACAGAGTGAGTTATTTTTTCCGTGAGGCGGATACTATCCAACACACTTCTAGCTTTGCACCTCGTCGATGTCGGGGTCATTATAGGGATATAGCACACACCAGCATCCAGAAACAAACATACACACAGAATTTATTGGAAAAAGAAGGAATACAAATCTTATTCAGGACAGCGGACACATTAAAGAAACATTCTAACACCATTAATGAGTGCGACAAGTACCAGCAGTCAGGAATATATGAAATGACTTGCCAAGAATACCAATCAATATGCATAGAATAGATAACCAAGAATTTCATAACAAGATACAAAGAACAGATAGAAGCTATAAATTCCATAAATCACTCAAAATTTGTATTGTATTCCTATATGAAATTATTCATCATCCGATTACAACAAAGACAGTCATGAAGATGCTAAGTATAAAGAATCACAAAAATTGTTACTTTCATTTTAAGAAAGTTGTACACATACACAAAACTAAAGACATCACAAAAACAGTGCTTCATTAATTCACCACTTAACAAACAAAATACTTAATAATAACTAATAAATATACATTAGAAAATAACATAGCCTATACAATCAAACAAGGAGAGAAATATTTAACACACAGTAACACTTATAATAACACAATCAACGACTTTAAATTGGCACAAACGTATGAGTAAATAAAAACCATAGATAATACCGAAACCAGTTGAGGGTTGTCGTACCAGCACAGTTCGATAACTTCGACGACTTCGTAACGCAAAAAGTGTAACAGTCAGTTCGCTATAAATAAAAGAAGCAGATTGTTGAAATATAGAATCAAATACTGGACATTGAATGTGAAAAAGTTCTGTTCCCAACCGACATGTAACCGATATTACCAATTCAGTAGAGAGTTTCTGTATAATGATCAGTGATGTATACAGATACTGTCTACAGTGAGGTATATTCATTTACAACCACTGTCGATACTCCATAATACAAGACCATAACGCATTTTGGAATAAATAATTCATCAAAAATAGAAGTCACCAGATGATGTTTAACTTAATAGGTGAGAGCACCTCGTGGTATTAATGTATTATGGATCGCACCTGTGTGATACAGACGTGACGGTTAAGGCAAGAATGTTCCCTGTCCTTGTCTGGCATACTGATGGACCAGTGTTTGAAATGGGAATCACTCAACATAGACATCAAGTCATTAGTGGCTGCCTTTTCTGACACTACCAAGACTCTTCTGAAATGAAGTGATGAAAGAGACAGTGAGGGAGACACCAAATGGCTTGTAGAAAGAAGGGGAGGCGATGGGCCACTAAGCAAAAACTCGCACTGCACAACTGGCAGTTTAGATATTCTGCCAGTCGCAGTTCTGTAAACAGCAAAGTGGAGATGTAAATATAGATTAATTTCTTGATACAAAAGAAGACCAGGCGAGACAGGTGTAAGTATTCGTACGATAATTAACATCTGATCTGTAATGAACTGCGGCTTAATATTCTTGTGCATATGTGGGTATGTGAAATAGTTCACAATTTGATCTTTAGTTCTGTCAGTCGTGAATTAATACTGCCATACACAATGTATCTTTTTATTTAAAACTGTAAAATAATATCTAATGATACTACATCGTCGAAATTAAATTGTTAAACATTTATTTCTTCATCTACTCGTTAACTTGCTGAGGTTATAAAAGTTCTCGTAAGAAATCTCTCCCCTTTTTTTAACGTGGAATGAAAACTAAAGAGCTACCAGGATTTGCGATGCTGCCCGTGGAAAAAATTCTTAAAAGCACAATGTCGACGGCTGGTAAGCTAAGAACTGAAATTTGAATCCAGGCCTTTCGTCAAGCGATTGTGTATCAACGCTTTAAGATTAACAATTATTCCAAAAACGAGATTTCTAGTTTACTATTGCAAAGTATCGACAGATAACAGACACTGCTTATAATTTTATAAAAGCTAATAAATGTCCTTAGACGAACAAAAAACATTAAACTTTGTATTGTCCATGGAGTCAAAGAACATTCCTGGTATTCGTCTGTACGTAAAGCCGTCTCGACAAACCTACGAATATAATGCTGATCATCAAAGTTATAATGCTGGCGACGTTATGTGCTACCGTATCTATTTGAAATATAATCAATGCGTAAAAGTTTAGATTTCAACATTTTAATGTTTTGAGTGTCTATGAAATCAATTTAATCGATGCAGCAAGTAGGCCTACCTGTCTTGATCGATTGTAGAGATATGCTAATGTAAATAACAACATGGGTTTGATTCAAACCTTATAATACAGCTTTCCAGATACTTGTTCGCCGAGTTATAGTTTGATAGTTCTCGAGGTCTTTCTTGATGTCGTCTTTGAGCTGAGACAACGCTTGGACACTTTGAAGGGAGTTCCGCCGAGCTAGGCAGGGGCTGTAGACGAGAAGGGAAGCAGACTTGTCTCCCCCCTGGAACAATGGTAGTACAGAACGCATTCAGGCTGTTGTTCATTTGTTGATGGACGGGGCGTGGGGCTCACTCGCAGATTGCTTCGTGGGGACGATGGATAACTTCACAGCTACTGTTCTGTGTGGTTGGCTGTCAATGTGGGAGGAGTACTGTGGTCGACTGGACAAACGAAAGAGTATCAGTGATACGAGGCTCCAAAACCACCCAGAACTTCATACCGTTTAATACCTATAACAACAATAAAATGCTGGAAATGATACGGAATTTAATGGAAAGAATGAAACATTAGTGATGTCTAATACATATGAAAAAGTGAGAGTGTGAAGAGCAAACAGGTTCTTGAAAAAGAAGGTGAAGAAGTGGTTATATACTAAAAGAAATATAGATTGGATAGTGAATGGAAGGAAAAGAAGATGATCCCGAACGTTTGATCTTGAATGAAAAGAGGAAAGTATGTAGAGGCGATGAGTTTAACGGAAGAAAGAGAGAAATGATCAAACAGGGTGGAGCATCATCATCAAAATCATCAGCATCATTATGACCATGGTCATCAACTTCATCATCATCATCAGGTTTCTGCCTTAAGGCAGGTTTCACTTGGTAGCTCTCCATGCCTTTCTGTCTTCTGCCTTGCTGTTGAGGTCCATGTGCTTTCCATTTCCTTTGATTTCATACATGGTCTTGCACCTCTTTCTATTTCCCATTCTCCTCCCTCAAACCAGTCCTTCCAAGGCCTCTGCAAACAAGCGCGTCTCTTGCAACTAGCATCCCATGTCTCTCAGCAGTTTTCTTCTCTCACCAATCCTTTCCATCACTTCAGAATTTCTAACTTTTGCCATCCAGTTTATCCTTCCCACTCTCCTCTACAATCACATCTCAAACGCTTTTATCCGTTTTTAATCTTCTCCTATCAGTGTCCACGTCTCTGCCCCATACAGAGCCACTATCCATGCAAAACATTGCCAAGTCTTTTCCTCTGTGCTTTGTATAATTTACCAGTTAATAATCCCCTGTTCCTATTAAACGCGTCTTTCGCTACAGCAATACGAGTTTTCACCTCTTGATGAGATTTAAATTACTCAGCAATCGTACTTCCAAAATATTTGAAGGCTCTCAATTGGATAATATTTTAATACTTACCAATTTGCTTCCTCTATCAAATGCAATACTCTTTGTTTATGCTGTACTAATTCTCATTCCATACTCTTCACAAGCTTCATTTAGATCTTTCAGCATTTTTATAACAAGACCATATCATCGGCAAATCTTATACATTGTATTCTATTGCCATCAATATGCACTCGATAAAAAATATCAGCAGGCAGAACAGCTAAATATTAATACCGTCGCAAGAATTTACATCTGGTAAAGGCAAAGTGGATATTGCCAAAAACGAAACACCATTTGCTTCTATTAACAAATAAATTACGCCAAAGCAATTGAGTTTTTTGTATTTATTGATCTCCCGTACGCGTTTCACTTCTTTTGCAGAAGCATCTTCAGCGGGTTTTTTCTGTTAATTATGTACAAATGTTGTAAGTTGGTTATGTTGTCTTTGATACAGTGGAATGTACAAAACACAACATAACCAACTTGTAACATTTCTACATAATTAACTGAAAAAATCCGCTGAAGATGCTTCTGCAAAAGAAGTGAAACGCGTACGGGAGATCAATAAATACAAAAAAGTCAATTGCTTTAGCGTAATTTATTTGTTTATATTATCAGCAATTGTGGAAAATGATCCTCTACATCTAGACCATTTTCATCATTTCATATATCTTTTACCACAAGACTTGATGTATTGCTCCATCTTTTCATATTCTGAAATGTTATCGTCATGTCAACACACCCTTTACGACTTACTTCCTTAATTATATGCTCATAAATTACTAATTATTGTCTACCTCTACAGCTCTTACCGCCAACTATTTCTGGCTCTAGATAAGTTACCAATATGGCGTATATCAAATTGGAACTGACAAACCCGACCCCGGCAGCGTAGGGATAGCGTGCTTGCTTCGCGTTGCAGGGGTCGCCGGTTCGAGTCCGGCCAAGGCCATGGGTAGTTTTAGTTAAATGTTGTGTTTGTCTTGTATTGTCCTTACAGAATATAGAATATAATCACACTGAAATTAAATGTCTACGTTGTAAGAGAAACACACACGTTGAGCTGGCTGTATGGCTAACATGGCCAAATGCCATTTATATATAAAAAAAATAAAAAATAAAAAAATAACAATCCTGTCTCTCTTTTTTTTCAGACCTCTTTGCTTAGCCACGATCTGAGAAACGTGAATCTCGTAGCATATGGAAACTAAGTCTGTGGGATGTTGAGCAGTCAAGAAATCAAAGACGCGGCAAGAAGCCGGTGCTGTGTGTACTGCCACCTGCTGTGAGGTAACCTGGGGCGTCTCGAGTAGCGCACGTCACCCGAGACCACGACAGCAGCCCCTCGTACGGATCCTCACGATCTCGACAAAGGAGGAGGGTCGGCGGCCTATTGACTGGTAGCTTGCGGGCAGCTCCCGCGCACGTCGCCAACGGTCGTTTTGTTATGGGCCACAGATTGCGGCGGGAAACCCGAGACGATGCTTATCTGCTTTCATTGGTCCCCGCCCGCCGGACAATAAGAGATTGCCTGCGGCTCTCCCCAGCCACTGTGCTCTATCTGCATCGAGACACTTGCCAGCCGAGATGGACAACTGCAGTTCTTCAGAACGAGGGTGTTCCGTGCGGTTGAGGAGACCCTGATAACAGCTGGATACGGAGCGTGGTGGGTGAACGGTTAACGTTCTGGCCTCGCATTGGGGAGGACTCGGTTAGAATCCTCGATCAAGCATCGAGATTTATATTTCCCATAGTTTCCCCAGATCACTCCAGGTGAATGCCGGGAATCTTACTTCAAAAGGCCATGGCCGATTTCCTTCCAGCTACTTGTCTCCAGTACTTTCCCGCCTCCAATGACCTCGATCTCGACAAGGCGTAAAACCTAAAGCATATATATATATATTCAATTTCCAGCTTTCTTTATTATATAGATGACGACGTTAAGTAAACGACGTCCATGTGTTGTAAGATGTTTATTTTCATCATGATAATAGGGTGGTATTGTAGCTCAGAGGGGGAGGTGTTGGGTAGAAAGGGGGCATCCATAATTTTCGTGAGTTGTTTTCCCTTATTTCCAAACCCCCACCTTCTGGTGAGAATTCGTGAGATCCGGTCCGACCTCCCCCCCCCCCCCCCCCCTATGGTAAGATCTGGTCCGTGAGGAGAACACCCCTAAAAATCACCCTTGCAACGTTTTGAGACTTTTTTTTCCAAAGTCCTTTACACCTCCACTATTCTACTAAATACCCCCATAAAATCGACTTTAGCTCTAAAATCCAACAAAAATTTACAAAACCTCACGTGAGATATCCGTTGGCCCCCCTCCCCCTTGGTGAGACTTGGTGAGATATAGCCATACCCCCCCCCCCCATTTCACCTCACGTAATTTATGGACGCCCCAAAAGATACGCTAAGCTACGTTGGGAGGGGAAGCGGGGAGGTGTTTCAAGCCAATGAACGTAGCTTTTGATTCTTATTATTTGTCACAGTTAAAATAACGTACAGAACACACAACAGCATGCGGATATTTATTTCCGTCATTTAATTAATTCCGTATGTAATTTGATCTCCTATATACTGACAGTGCTGCTCATGCGTGTGGGATGAAGTTACGGCGCTGGGTTTCACTCAGTCGGAGCATTTGAACTAACTGACACGCCTCGGCGCATTACGATTTGAAAAACATTAGACAGGTCGTACCTACACTTAAATTCGCTTACAAAAGTCACCAGGGATTTTTCAAGGCAGTGACAGTTCGTATTGTTTTGATGGTTTGAAATAAAGCTGTTTATACAGGGATTAATGAACAATTGTCACCACACAATTCCTTGATAAAATAGTTCTAATTTTGTTCTGGCATGTGAATTTCCCTACAACTCTAATCATAGTGTTCGCTGGAGTGTTATTTCAGGTTTAAAATGTTGAGTTATGCGACGCTATTCGATTAACTTTACGAGGCTTATCGTAAATGTTTTTCCAAAAAATTTTCATCACACAATGATCAATAAAAATCTTTTAAACATCTTAAAAAGGTGACGGAACTGCAGAAAAAGAAAACAAAAAATATTGCTCCTCTTACTTCTTTTACGCGTCAGTTAAAGTTTGTTCTGTTTTTCCAATTAATGAACAATGATGAATGAAAAAAGGGGAATGTCTTCCGTAACTGCTCAAGAACTAAAGGATCCCTAACTGTGTCTGGGAAAGAGGTGTTGCCAGTAATTGATTATTTGCAAGAGAGGCTAGTGTCAAAATTTCATTTAAGAATATTTAGCAAGCCCACGGACGTCGTGCAGAAATCTATTTAAAAATCTAGGTGTAGTAACAATGCCAGCACAGTATGTGTACTCCACAGTATCATTTGTAGTGGAAAATCCTGAACACTTCAATTTAACGTTGATATACACAGCCATAATACTAGGAATAAATATAATATTCACATGGATTAAAAATCACAGTCAGTTATACAGAAAGGGATAACATTTACTGGAGCTTCCTCATTCAGTGTCTTAACAAAAGAAACTAAATGTTATCTACGAAAACCCAACTACTTTAAGTCCAAACTGAAACAGTTTCTGCTTCAGAAGCCATTTCACTCGGTGAAAAAATTTTAATCTTGGAATTTGGTAACTAAAAATGAGTGATAAAATAGTATATACGGTGTATGGAAGGGGAAGGTGACAAAGTTGTCCACAATTACTAAAATGATATATGATTTTTCTTTCTATTGAAACTTTTAACAAATGAAGAAAGTACACTGTTTACAAAATTCACTCATATATAGTAAGTAACATGGGACAGCATGCACTCAAAAATTGCTGTGAAAAATTATCAGACTAACAGGTTTTTAAGTAATTGAATGCTTATGAGTTGTTGGTAATATAATTGATATTGTGAATAAGTGTGTGTACTGTTCCACAAAATAGGAACTAACATGGTATAATATGTTGTAGATTACAGTGAAACTTACTATGGTAACTGGTTGGTAAGAAAATAATTGGTTATTAGATGCTGGTAACAAGTGTATAGACTGTTCCACATTATATGTAGTCACTAACTCGGGATTGCATTTGTAGATTAAAGTGGATTTTGATTATATTAATGGGTTGTCGTTAACTTGTTATCAATTGCTGGCAATATAATTGACATTATTAATAAGTGTATGTACTGTTCACATCCCCGAGATTATACTCACATGGGATCAAAGTGAACATATCTATCTAATTACATGTAATTATATAAAGCAAATATTGATCGTGCTGATTATATACGAATTATTAATGATAGACTATTAAGAGAAAACAGTTAAAAATATCATCAAAAGGAATTAATGGCAAAACAACCTACGTGCCATTTTTTTTTTCTTTTACTTGTGGCTTTACGCCTCGTCGAAGGCTAAGGTAATTAGGCGGGATGGGACTGGGGACAAGGAACGGGAAGGAATTCAGCCATGGCCTTAATGAAGGAAACATTCCGACATTCGCCTGGAGTAATTTGGGGAAATAATTGAAAACACAAATCTGGATGCCCGGACGGGGATTCGTACCCGCGTCTTCCTAAATGCGAGGCCAGAACGTACCACACGGGGGAGGGGTGGGGGGGAATGGGTAATCGAGGTAAAGGCCACGTCAGGCTACGTGTGGGTAAGTGCGACTAGCCAAAATGGAGTCACGTAGTTTGTGAACATTCCCTTAGTTTTGAAGCAGAGCACATTTTTGTCTGCTGCAGGGTATGTCTATCGTTGAGGCTTCCTCTGCCTTTTGTCAACTGTTCTCATTCGTACGGATAGAACAAGGGTCTCAATTTTTAAAATGGTGTTAAGGACTCAGTTCACATACTGACACTAGACACTGAAGAATCCACTGTACCTGCGTGCGGGCGATATGAATCATGTGGCGGACTCCTCAAAGCTAGAAGAGACAGTCACGGGTCATCGGAGATGCGTACGTGGAGCCAAAGAACAATGACCTCACGGTGCCGGCCCATTCATTACGCGTGGTCGTGCGTGAGGACTAATGACGGCGCGTTGACCCGGAACGTGAAGCCGCATAATGGGCGACGATTTCTGATTTGACCACGAAGAACCAGCCGAGTGCAAACACGGCTCTATCGTGTGTGAGCGTGTGTGAGTTAACGAGTGTGAAAACGTTTCGGCATAATGAGCCAATCACGCGTTTACCCTGCCACCGTGACGGTGTCGGGGTCAGGGTGACGCAATCAACGTTAGGGGTGGAGTCCCCCAAGTTGCCAGTGTCGGGCCTCATAAATCCATGGACGAGAATAATTCAAATTATACAGCCGCTGTAAACATATATCGGGTTTGTGACACTCCTGGGAACTAAAACTTCAGGTCAAGAATGCACATCACATGAAAAAGGCCAACCACAAGGTAAGTTTCCCAGCGGTAGTATACACATGTGATGGAGAAATGTTTCAGACCCTATTTAATTTTCCTTACAGCATATAATACATTGAATAACAAAAATCTCACTTTTATTTAGGTTCAAATTGTGTCCCGTCTTCAGTAATACTCCACCGGAGTCTATCACGAACGAAACATAGCCTCGCATTCGGGAGGACGGCGGTTCGAATCCCCGTCCGGGCATCCAGATTTGGGTTTTCCATGGTTTCACAAATCACTCCAGGCAAATGCCGGGATGTTTCCTTCAAAAGGCCATGGCCGAATTCCTAATCATTCCTTGCCCCCCATCCTTTCCCGTCTCTAACGACCTCGCTGTTAAGAGACGTTAAGCACTTACAAAAAAAAAAAAAAAAAAGAACGAAAGCACAGTTGAATGTCGTTATAAATGTTTTTTTAAGGCGTCATCAGTGTATACAGTCAGCTCTTCATTGATTCAGGTGTTTTTTTATAATGGTTTTACACCTCGTCGACGTCGTGGTCATTATAGGTGGGAAAGGACTGGGGACAAGGAACGGGAAGGAATTCGGATTTAGAATTTTTAAGGGAGCAACCAGGCATTCGTTTGGAATGATTTGAAGAAACCATAGAAAACCCAAATATGGATGCCCGGACGGGGATTCGAACCGGCGTCCTCCCAAATGCGAGGCCAGAACATTAACCACTCGCTCAACACGCCCGGTCCACCAATAGTAGTGGGTGAGCGGTAAAGCTTGGACCTGGTGTTCTGGAGGATATAGACTCAAGTCGCTGTCCTACAATCCTAATTTCCACGGTTTACCGAAATCATTGTATGATGGTTCCTGCTAAAGGCCATGACCGTATTTCGTCCCATTCCTTGCAACTAGTCCTTTCGCGCCTCTAACAACCTTCATGTCGTCTAGAAGTAATAGCGTAAAAAAACAACGAAAAAACAACAAACAAAAAACAAAAACAACAGGCTATGGTTTGCTCCCATGCACACGACCTCATCGACCACACAACAAGTTGGAGTCAACTCAATACTGATCGAATTGTAGCCACCTGTCTGATCATCTCCTTTTTTTTAGGGCTTTACGCCTCGTCAACGTCGAGGTCATTAGAGGCGAAAACCGAGCGTGGTGAGTGAACGGTTAACGTTCTGGCCTCGCATTAGGGTGGATGCCGGTTCGAATCCCCGTCCTGGCATACGGATTTGGGTTTTCCGTGGTTTCCCGAAATCACTCCAGGCGAATGCCTGGATGCTTCCTTCAAAAAGGCCATGGCCGAATTCCTTCCCGTTCCTTGTCCCAGTCCCATCCCGTCTCTAATGACCTCGACATCGACATCGACATCGACGTAAGTAAAAAAATAGAGGCGGAAGAGGACTGGGGACAAGGAACGGGAAGGAATTCGGCCAAGGCCTTTTGAAGGAAGCATTGATTTGGGGAAACCATGCGAAACGAAAATCTGGATGCCCCGACGGGTATTCGAACCGGCGTCCACCCGCTCATCCAACACGATCGATGATCATGATAAAAAAAAAATTATATATTTGAGAGGAATGTATAATTTGAATTTATACTCGTGTAGTATCATTCGGATCGACCGACGTCAAATTTCGGAAACAATACAGTTAATCGTCTTGTGGGCCTTTTGGACACTGTGATATCTAGGCAAACAATCAATCAGTCCGTGAATTTATAGGTCGCCCACTACGAGGTGCTCTTAGAAGAATAACTCCAATTTCTGACTTGTGTATTACGAAAGATTCCAACTTGATAGTGGAATAGACTCAAAATATACCAGACCTCAGATGCTGTAGTAATATGATAAAAGTGAAATAAACATCGTTTCCATGAGACACACCAATTTCCAAACTAGGACAGGTATAAATGAATCAATCACAAGGGGAAAGGAAAGGGAAAGCTGGGTATCTCTTTAACACTAATTATATAATGGAAGGGTAACAAGTACCTTATTGTCTATATACGCTTACGGTACTGAAAATGTTTTACACTGACGAGTAGAATACTATTTTTTTAATGGCTTTTTGCAATGTACACGTACTTCAATGTGTTTCTTCGAATATGTACATTTCATAGCAACATGATTATTTTTCTCTCTCTTATAGGAAATACACAAGACGAACCCAGCGCTTGCACGCTATATGTACTTGATATCATGTGTCTCACAAAAAATTTAAACGAAATTTACTGGATAATAAACATTTGCGTAAAAATAAGAAAAAGCTAACGCCGAAACCAAGAGACGGTAATCTCCTGAACGAAATTACCGCGGATTCTATTAAATACCACGACACTTAGTTAACACTTTGCAGAGAATACAAATTCTTTAAGATGAGGATCCATCTCCTATTATGTTGATAACGCTAGCTGGTCAATGCTAACTGATTCTACAACGACACTGTTTCTGAAGTTCAGCTAACAGCTTTGGTACAAATTGTTGGCATAACTTTTATAACTGTAAGTATGATGGGTCGGGTAGTAAAGACGCGGCTACGAACCGTGATGAGAGTAAGTGGTATCCCGTTAACAGAAATCACTCCAGCTTGTCGTTGGGATGAGTTGAAGACGCAGCTTATCTTCTGTACGAAATCCAAGGGCCGTTGTTTTTTTACTTATCGTAGCAGGAAGAAAGTTTCCATAACAACGGACTTTGAACTTCTGACTATCCTTTCTTCAAACGAAGAAAAATATCAAAACATATCTGTCTATTTATAACGACAGCTGTCTGTTTATAACGACAGCGCAATGTGTTTGACTATGATTTTTAGCATTATTTCTATCTTATTCGCTCACAAAGTTTTACGTTAGTAGACTATAGAAATGATTATCTCTATAAATTCTCGCCAGTATGCACGTAAGAAAATAATTTATGTTGCCTGACTTGCTATTTATTTATTTTTTAAAATTATACCTTACTACTAAAATATTGAATGAATAAATAATTAATTCGTGAGAGATAACAGGAAGTACATTATCAACAGTAGACATACACTTGCAAAAAATTAGTCGTAACATTGTGATTTTACAGATCTGGTGCTTCCATGTTAAGACGTGTCATAGGAAACGTGAATCTGTAACGAGATAAGTATAAAAGTCACCAAAAATTGTAAGTACAACAAAAAATAATTGACGAACACTGTAAATTATTATTTGTTGCTTATGCCAGCACAATGCACTGGACGTCTTTATATAGAGTCGTGGTAAGAAATTTGATATTAAATCTAATTACGGGAAAATCAAATCATCAGACGCTTGTTTTTTTATTAGCAAGTCGACCTGACATAAAAAAAAGATACTGATGTTACAAACTATTACTAGGGACGAGGCGGTTTCGATTCCCCTTCCGGATATCCAGATATTTCGGATTCTCGTAGTTTCCCGTGACCACTCCAGGTAAATGACGAGATGGTTCCTTCAAAATACCATGGCAGAATTCCTTCTCGTCCTTAGCACCCAGTCCTTTCCCGCCTTAATGATCTCGATGTCGAAAAGGGGTGGATCCATAAGAACCAATTATCACTACTTATAGTTTAAATTAAAGGATCAATTTTTGTTTGATCTATGAATACATAAAAAAATTACAAACTTAGTCCGTGGTCTGTGTATAATGAATGAAACCTGGCAATAACCAAAATAAAGTATCGTATGTTAGCTAAAACCATGACCTACCATTAAACGTATTTTTGATTAAATCCATTCATTGGATTTTAATTTAGACAGCCACATGCAGTTAAACATTCCAGAATTTACGGTTTTGGTCACTATATCATCGAGAATTATGTTACTGATGTAGATAAAAAGTTTCCAATAAATTAAATTATGACATAACCTATTAATATGTGAAGTTTCGTTGAAACGTGTTGATCAATTTTCGTGTGATTCGTGGACTGGAATCATCGAGAACCATCTCGTAATTTATTGGGATAAAAAATATTCTGTATGTTAAACAATCACGTAAGGCGTTACTATCTGCAGTTTCATTAAAACTCATCCATTAGTTTTTGCATGACGTGTGAACACACAGTCAAAAATTTCCAATTTTACAGGTTTGGCATATGTATCATTGAGAATTATATTACTAATCTGAATAAAAAGTATTTTATGTTTCAGTTCCTGACATCAGCTATCAGTTTGTCAATTTAGTTAAAATCCATCTGTTAATTTCTGCATGATACGTAGTCAGACAGCTAAAAGTTTCTGAATATCCAGTTTTACCATAAGTTATGCTAACTCTAACATCGATACCAGCATTACAATTATTCTTTTTGAAATATGTACAGAACGTTATGTACAGACGCAAGTTATTTTACTACACAGTGGGGTTTTAACGGAAGCCATCTTTGCGGATGTTCAGTGGTTGACATCCTCGCATGCGGAAGCGGAGTTGGAAAAATTAATTCATAATTATGTAGATTTTAATATTTTATCAAATATAAACTTAAAATAAAAATAAGTATATTTTTATGCCAAATTCTACATTTCTTCATAAGTAAAATTTTCATATAATACTGCCTTTTTTTGCCTCATCTTTCAACCAACAAAAAAAAATAGTAGCATGATTTCACAAGTGAATTAAATTGTTTACGTAACTACACATGTGTCTAAAAAACAATCTTTGTCATAAGAACATTGTGGAATTCGCAGTTCGACTAATTCAAGCTTCAAGCAAACGACCACGCCACGGCACATCTCTTTGTTCGTTACCCGCTCTAATGGTCCATTTGCAGTACAACTTGTAGGACCTACGATGATCCTATTTTCGATAAAGGACCCCTTTTCTACCGTGAAAGGGGTTAACGGACAACATGCACGAGGTATTGGATGTTGTTGGACTCCCTGACAACCAATACGGATAACCAATCTTTGGTGTTGGATCATGATTGGAAGAAACATGTGACGAGTGTGCGATAAGGACACTAGACACTAGAAAGTACGAGTGGAAAGGACCGGTTGGAACATTTTGTTGCATTCTTTGTGGTAGAATGAATGGGTGAGCGCATCCTACATAATGAAGAAACAACATTGTTGTTAGCTAAGCGGCGATGGGCAGAATCTCGCATAAAGAGATTTTTTTTTTATTTATTGCTTTACGTCTTGTTGAAGTCTAAGATCATTAGAGGCGGGATGGGACTGGGGACAAGGAACCGGAAGCAATTCGAGCATGTCCTTGTAAGGAAGCATCCCGGCATTCGCCTGTAGTGATTTGGATAAACCATGGAAAACCCAAATCTGGATGCCCGGACGGGGATTCGAACCCACGTCCTCCCGAATACGAGGCCAGAACGTTAACCGATCATCCACCAAGCTCGGTCATAAAGAGAAAAGAATAATACATATTGCAATGTAAACAAAACATCCGCATTAATAATTTTGGATGCGAAAGCGGAGTTAGGACTTCACGCGAAAGTTCCGCACAGTGTAGATAGCGTACTGGGCTGAGTGGCGGGCAGTTTCAGCCGGCTGACAGGCGGAGTGGTTGTGACAGCGGCTTGACCGTGCCTTATCAGCGCCTGTCGTGAGTGGGCGGAGCTCAGATCTTATCCCCTGACACTTGCCAGCTGCTCCATTACCAGCTGCAACTCCTCTCCCATTTTCCCTAATCCAGGACCCTGATTGTTTCTTATCGTCGTTAAACCTCACTGTTCAGACATGTTGACATCATCTAAATTAAAACTGCTCTATTTCAATGACAAAGAGCTACTTTTATTTATTTTCATTCCCTTGTTTACGTCTTCTGTCTTCGAGAAATTTGTCTCAAGTATGGGAAGTAATTAAGTCTAAAAACCTACCTTAAGAATTATTTGTGGAATAAGACCATGGAGTGTAAACAGAAGTATGTTTATAGGTACACATTTGCTTACCAATATGTATACTTCATATAGTGTTTTGTATTAAATGCGTGCCAGCTTTATGACTGAAGTATTGCGCTCCACCGTATAACCAAAACTATGGTCGAAGCTGTTCTGTCGGTTACGGTATTGATAACAACTGGTGGTCATCTCTCTGAATATCCGATATTTATAGAAGGAACTGATAGATAGTATCAGGAAACCGTAACATCTCTTTCTTATTGTTTAAACTAGTATTGTAATCTTTTTTTGTTAATGGTTTTACTTCTTTGTCGACGTTAAGGTCATTAGAAGCGGGAAAGGACTGGTACAAGGAAAGGAGCATGAATCCAGTCTTGGGCTTTGTGAACAGGTGACATGTACCTCAAAGTTTAGGCCATATTCCAATCTCTTAAAATCTGAAATTTTCACAGTTTACTAATAAAACAATATTATGTTCCGAAGAGATTGTGAATTCCTGTTCCTCTGCTATGAATCTTAGAGTAAAAAAAATTACATATTTTTTTAAGTCAGATTCTACACGAAATCTCAATCGAAATCTGTTCAGTAGTTTTATGCGAGATGCCGGATCGAATGGACAATGCCCTGTAGCTGATTCAATTATACAAATAATACGCTAATCTTGGACACTGTTTCTATCACGTTGTGACGTCACGCAGCTAGCCTTCACTGCTGGTTTAACAACGGCAGATATATTACTGCTTAGTAGAGGTTATAAGGTATACTTAATAACAGTTGTATTTAGTAAAGCATTCGCTAAGAAAATTAACGCTGAAAGAAAAGTATGCATTGCATTTATATTAACTTATTAATATTATTAATTTATATTCGTTAACTTGTTTTATTTTAAAAAACGTGTTAGCCAATAAATATTTTAATTTTTGGGCAACAATGTTGGATGTGTTGGTAAGATTAAAATTTTACCGGGGTCAGAAGGGTCAAGTGATTTAAGTTGTTTTGTTTGTTTAAATAATTTGATTTCATCAGTGCCATATTACTTTGTTTGAATGAAACAACCTCGACCGCGATCAATGCGGTCTAAACTACGATTAAAACTAATTTTATACGGCATATCGTAGGTTGTTAAGATTTATTTTTAATTTCCTTTGCTTTCACTGACGCCATACTTCAGCAGCATGTAGCTACGTCAGTTATCCAAACGTTGGAATATGGATCAGAATCACGAAAAACAAAGAGCTAGGAAATCGTGAATATTATGGGTCAAGTTTGTATCGCGAAGCATGTCGTTACTAACATGCGATACAATATATTTATTCGTATGTGATAGAAGCTTTGATTTTCCAACAGCAATGTTGGTGGAATTTATAACTATGTTGAAATCCAACCTGGGCCAGCAAGAGAACTGAATCTTT
Organism: Vandiemenella viatica; assembly: GCA_031002005.1. NCBI lineage: Eukaryota > Metazoa > Arthropoda > Insecta > Orthoptera > Morabidae > Vandiemenella > Vandiemenella viatica. The sequence continues at coordinate 50,992,250 of CM061914.1, read as the reverse complement.
ATGTTCGGACGTAATGCATAATGAATTGTATTGAGCGTAATTTTATACAAATTCAGGATGAAACTGAACCTTATTCTTTAGCCTGTAACGTCTAGTTTGTGACGTTATTAAAATTAGAATAAAATAATGAGATGCATTAATTTATAAATTAATTTGCAAAATTAATCACGGGTAGGCGCCAAGAATGGAAGTGTTCTCTACCCGAGAGAAGCGACATTCCAATTCTGAAATACTTTTAATCAAAGCAATTGTAATTTTAAAATACCATTAAAAAACACAAATCTTCATCTATTCAAATGATATACTGATTGATTGGAAAGGAAGTTATTGAAAGCAGGGTTTACAACACCTATTATTTTCTTTGAATACAAAATTGATTGGTTTATTGAACAGAACTGAAAATTAAAAGTTTCTTTTGAACAATTTAGAGCATGATTCTCATCTCAGAGCGTTGCCTAGGGTTGAATGACGCAAGAGTGTCTATACATCGTCGGCGTTCTTTACCGTACCAGATGACGTGCAGATAAAACAGAGTCTCATAGACCCTGTCGATCAGCTGGGCGCAAGGTCACTTGGCGAGGTAGCTCCCCGCAGTTCTCCGGCAATCTCCCGTGGTGCGCCGCCGGTGCGGATTGTTTGCTGGCCAGAAACAGAATGTCTCCTTTCCCGCTTGTTCGCACCGTTTAAAACTTGCAGGCTCCGGAGTTTTAGCAGACGCGGGAAATTTCAGCGAGTCACAGCGTTTGGCGGGTCGTCCACGATCGCCATTGGCGCTCCTCATGCAAGATAAAAAACTTATGGTTTCTAAAAGTTCGTAACACAGTTTGATTCGCTGGTTCCCAACAGAGGTGTTCCGCAACCTGACTTTTTCTCCGAAGCATCGTTTCTCTAGTTTCAACTTTCTACTGTACCAGGAAATCCTCATTTCGGCACAGTCCCTATACTGTCCTTTGAATTTCATTGAATGCATAAAGCTTTAACTTTACGGCCTGCCATAAATCGTTCGGTCTTTCAGCGCAGGTATGAGTCACCTGGCTCTCGCCGATGCCAAAGAAACGTGGAATTCACAAGCATAAATTTCCCGTCACCAAGGGACATTACAAGCCCAATACACCACAAATTGCCTAGGAATTAATTTTATAACATTTAAGCAACTATGAATAAATGGCTTGCAAGAACAATACGTTCAAACCACCATTTTTGACGGATTTCGAAGCTAGTATAATAGTAAAATCATACCAACATCTTTGCTTCGTTTGAGTTATTCCAGTTGCTATGCCCATTGGTATGGAGGTTAAAACAAGAAGGTATTGTGCTCCTGGAGGTTAACATCAAGCCTCTCCAAGACAGATTCTTGCTTCTTCCACCTCAACAACAGACAGACCAATGTCAACTTGCCCGTCTCACTCAATGACAGCCCCAACCGCAAGTATCATGGAGTTACTCTATACCTGATGTTGTCCTTCAGGACACACTTGATTAAGAGCACTTCTAAACGAAGAACAGGGAACAACACCATGCAGAAACTTGATGATCAACGTGGGGAGCTAATGCTACCACATTACGATTTTCAGCAAACCTTTCGATTATCAGCAACTGGTCTGATCTTCTCAACAGCAGAGTACTGTTCATCTGTGTGGCTGAATAGTCTACATGTTACGAAGACTGGACACCGTCCTGAACCAGACAATGTTCATTATCAGTGGCACTAAAATCTTCACTTCTTTTCAGGTTGCCTGTGTTGATTCATGTCGAACGCCAAGACTAAGAATATTTAATATTCTGATCCGAGAGTTTACAAAAATATCAGTGAACATTGGTCTTCCCATCCATGAGGACATGCTTAATAGATTTTGGCGTCTGAAATGACGTTCTCCACCCGTACTGAAATCAAAAGAGATGATTGGCAGGGGGTTTATTGCCACAGCAGAATGGCGGCAGAAGTTGAAGATGTGGCAGTCACTGTTTCGTGCTTAGCATCCATCAGCAGGATTTCCCCTTTCACGTAAAACATGGGATGCCCATAACAGGATACGAACCAACCATGGTCGGTTTGGCTCACTGATGTATTAGTGGGGCATGAGGACTTCATCCCATGGTTTCCCAAATCACTCCAGGCAAATGCCGGGATGCTTCCTTCAAAAGGCCATGGCCGAATTCCTTCCCATTCCTTGCCCCCCATCCTTTCCCTTCTATAAAGACCTCGCTGTTAAGGTGCATTCCCACGATCCCTTGTAGGAGAGGTGAGACGAGACGGGACCTCATTAGCCGAAGTGTAGGGACGACCGCGGGCCGCAGATTAGTCCTAGCTTACCTTGCCACCACCTCCGCACCACGTTGCCTAGTGTCGTTTGGCACAGAGCACTTTACAGCAACAGAAGGGGTGCGCACCGCTGCTGCAAACCGATGGCAACAGCGCACCGCTACACACGCCTGTGATGTTTACCGACACAGAATGGGTAGCTGCGTCTCGTTTCCGCTATCACAGGCGGCCCTGTTCCCATGGCGTCCCGTCCCATCTCGTCTCACCTCTCCTACAAAGGATCGTGGGAATGCGCCTTTAGAGAGACGTTAAGCAGATAAAAAAAAAAGGACTTCATCCAGTTGTGAATCTGGAGCAACACAATAGACAATCCGCCATACTGTCACTGACTGTGGAATGAGGGTGCACCCAGGTTCACTGCGGAGCGTCCATAAACTACGTAGCTCCATTTTGGCCTCATGTGAACTCTCCTTCTCTTCCTCCCACGTAACCCGACGTGTCTTTTGCCTCTACCTCCATCTCCGCCCTTTAGCACAAGATTTTTCGCTACTGATTTGAGAAGACATTTTGTACTAAGGTTTCTGTGACAGCCGTCTAGTGCAGATAAATAAAAAACTTAAGTTTTTTGGCAGACGCGTTTCGATTGTTTATTCAATCATCCTCGGTGCCCTAGAACAGTTTATTTACATGCTTTGACGTTGTTGATAGTATGTTAATAATTCTAACCTGCTATTAAATGCTATGAATATTACATTCTACTTAGAGTTTTTGTTTCCTGATTTTACATTGAAGTCTGGGGAAGTTCCATTTCAATGTTTGTTTACTGGTTTTTATGTGTTCCACACATACACTGTGGTGTCTTTTTATTCCCACAAACTTGCTTCATTTTTGAAAGCACACTATTATTTTGCACTTTTCTGTTTGTGTAACCACTATACACGCATTTGTTACTATTTACAATAATGTGTTCAAAGATGCTTATTTTTCCGGAGCGATATCTTATCGATTTGTTTGTTTGTGTTATAAATTATATCTATGTTTTGGCGTTGTGTGTGTGTGTGTGTGTTTTTTATATATATTATGGAATTGTTTTTAGTGTTTTGAATGATGTCTTATTCGTGATGTGAATGTAGTCATTGATTACATTTTCCCCTTCATATATTGCTTTCTGTATGTAGAAATTTTCTTGCACCGTCAGCATGTTTTTGTTGTGATTATTATTTTTCAATATCGCATGTATTTACATATCTCAGTGAGTTCGTACCGATTTCTCTTGTCAACCTATCGTAAATTACTTACGGAGATAGTTAAATGACAGAAATTAATATTCAGATGCTTTTGTGTGTTCTGTATCTCATTTTAACTGTGACAAATAATATGAATGGAAAGCTACGTGGCCTCGTTCGGAAATCCCTCCCCCCCCCCTCCCCCTCGTAGCCGAGTGTAGTTTTCCAGCGAAACCCCCCCCCCCAAAAAAAAACCGGGCTACGTAGTTTATGGACGCTCCCCTGGAAGCCTGCCAAAGGCATCTAGAGATGCTACAGAGTGGTTGGAGAATGTGGACTTACGACTTTAAACTTTTATTTCAGGTGCCTTGTTGATTAGTTTAGGATGGCACACTGTTGTGTTTTCTCTATATTGGGTATATAATGGGTATTTTGCCATAAGCTAAATAGATAAACGTCTGTTCTGTGATTCTGATATTCCGACCCTAGCGTCATTCGGGGCAGCGTCCGACACGAAGACATGTTCATCGAGACGTCGCGCCGGGTGGTCCGTCAGTCTTGCAGCGTGTAATCATCCCCCAGGGCGGTAGTTGGACGCGCACAGGTCCTCCTCGCATTACTCAACTGCTATGACGTACCGCTCCCTCCGCCATTGTTCTGTCCGGCCGCAGAGCGTTCGTCCATTGTTCGCTGTACGAAATATGTTACCTCCGCTTGGATGACGCTAATAAATATGGCCGCGCTTGTTTTAAGAACGCTCCTCCTCTCGGCGGAGAAGACGAGAAGAATTTCGGTCGCTAACGTCAACAAGAACCGAATACTGAAAATAATGCACTCGGCTCCCCACTAAATTAAATCAACCTTGGTCATAAATCTCCTCTGCGAAAACATTGCCTAAGAAATTATTCTCTTTGAATCAGTCGATCATTTGGTGTCTATTTCTTCCTCTTCCATGCATTTTGTCAGTAGGTGCAGTTCCTTCTCGTCGTGTTCTCTGAAATCTATGAAAGATTTGATATTTTATTATTACACCCATGGCCAAAACTATTGAGCACCCTAGGTAACGTTGGTTGTTTGAAAAAATAATAAATTTAAATAAATAGAAACAATTTGTATGAGTGTATATTGTTTATTAATAACAAAACATAAATATTTAGTGGGCCCACCTCTTGCCCTTATTACAGCGGAAATTCGTTTTGGTAGAGAGTACAGTAGCTTTTTACATTCGTCAGCACTTATGGCGTTCCACTCGAGGTGCAGGTGGTCTTTTAACTCTTCTTTTGACTTAATTGTGTGCCGCCTGATTTTGCGCTTCAATAAACCCCATAAATGTTCTATGGGATTCAGGTCCGGTGACTGGGCAGGCCAGTCCAGGAGCTCGATGTTATTTTCCCGAAACCAAGTCATTGTGCTGACAGATTTATGGCAGGTTGCATTATCTTGCTGGAATTTAAAGCCGTCCATGTTTGTATCGCCAAAAGAGTTGTAAAAGAGGGCAGTAAAGCAGATTCGAGGACGTCTATGTACTTCGTGGAATCCATGCGCCCTTCACATACGAACATTTGTCTCACTCCTGCAGCCCCAGACCATAACGCTCCCTCCACCGTGTTTTACGGTAGGTACCACACATTCTGGGTTATATTCCTCACCCATCCGGCGACGGACATAGCTCACACCCGGTGTACCAAAAATCTGAAATGTTAGTAAATATTGTAGCGAATGGTTTCATCAATTTTGTACATTGATAAATTTTGTTTTCTAACCAAATTGTTATATGTTGTTAGAACATCACGTCGACAAACCTACCTGAAAGTTTGATTCGTCAGACCACACGATATTTGACCAATCTTCTTCGGTGAAAGTTTGGTGTTTTAGAGCCCACTCATACCGTGCCTTTCTATTCTTGTCAGAGAGCCATGGCTTCTTCCTGGCCTTACAGCCTTTTAGACCAGCTTCTTGAAGTTGTCGACGAGTGGTGCGAGTAGATATTGCTTTGTTAAAACTCTCAGACCGCTCAGCAGCGAGGGCTAAAGAAGTTTTCTTTCTATTTTTTAACGACTCTTTTATTAACCTTCGGTCCTCACGGTCTGTTGCGCCCGGTTCTGGGCCTATTAACATGCAACCCAGTCATGGCGAATTGCTCAGTGGCATACTGTACAGATCGGCGAGAACATTTCACAATTTTCGAAATCGCCGCCTGCGATTTCCCTTGCTCATGCAATAGCTTCATCTGCACTCGTTTTTCTAAACTAAGTTGATATCTTTTAGGCATAATGCAGCAGTATAAACGATGTCACAGATCTAAAAAGGAAAAGAGCACTAGATTAGTGCTATGTGTCCACAAAGAGCGAATGTAACGAACTGTTTAATAAACAGAAAAATGTTAGAATGTCAAAATTTATTACACCAGATGTTGTATTGGTGGCATTCAGGTGGACAATTGTTTCCGACCTTTTTAGATGCTGACAAAATAGTTATTTGCTGATATGTACTGATATGTACAGTATATATGGCACACATGAAAAATTTCTTGGGTGCTCAATACTTTTGGCCATGGGTTATTACTCCGCGATTCACTAAAAGTATGTGGATGAGGGTGCATTGCACCTATCCGAAAGTGAAATAGTTTGGAAGTGATATACCGGATATGGCAGGTGGCGCCCATGGGCCATTTTGAGGAACTATCCCGGCATTGGCCTGCAGCGATCTGGGAAAACGTAGATCAGGATGGGTGAAGTGATTTATCGAGAACTACTCCTGTCGGATTTTGAGTTTAATCGCCAGGTAAATTCTTTCTATTCCATTCCTTAATCGCTCGTGGAAAAATATGAGTAGGCCTACTGGAATAAATCGGTTTCTGGCTCTGATTTTTCTTATCTTATTTTCGCGGTCATTCCTAGATATCAGTATTGCTGGTAGTAATATTTGTTTTGCTGTCATTCCGAAATCAGTCAGTCGTGAATTTTTCAATTAACTTCTGTCTTGAGTATCGCCTTCGGTGTTCCAGGTCTTCCAAACCTAACTCCTTCATCGGACTTACGTTTTCCCTCCAACCATATATACCTGTCACGAATCGGGCTGCTCCATTAACCCCTTTTGATGGGCACCCCACACAGAACAAAAATATTCTAAGTGAGGACGCACTAGTGACTTGTATGCAAGCGATTTAACATCCAGTGAGCACTGTCTTAAATAACGACCTTATTGACGCTTATGACTGCCAAACTTTCTGATCGCACTAACTTTGGACCGTTTCACATTGTCATCTGGAAGATTGATAGGAATTTGGTTGCTTGAAATAATAACTCCGTTGAATCAGTTTTCACTTAAGTTTATTATGCCGTGTTATTCTACAATAACATTACATGACAAGCCATATTCTCTATTCATATATAATAAACGTCGACTCACAAATGCCCCAGCGATTAAACCACCAACCTACAACTAAATGTCAACTAACTAACTCGTCTCTGCGTTCGTTTTGTATAGACGTTACAGAAAATTCTATAACAACACAGTAGGAAAAGGTTTCAAAATTCTGCACTTGCTGAAGAAAGTGATGAGGGGATGTACGAGAGAAGTAAAGGAATTGGGTTACAAAATTTTGGTCATGCCATTGATGGAATATGGTAGTGTGGGACCCACATTTTGAGTATCAAATACAGGAGTTGGAGAAGGTTCCGTAAAGGGCTGCTAGATTTGTTTCTGGAAATTACCGCAGAATGCAATCAGTTACAGATATGATAAAAGAGCTGGAATGGGATTTATTGGAAGACAGGAGGAGGTGAAGAGGATCATGGGAGTGTACAAGGTGTATATTGGTGATGATGCATGGAAAGATATTGGTGTAAGAATTTAAAGTAGTGCTTGGAAGGGAAAAGATGACCATGACCACAAGCTGGCACTCGATTTTAGGCACAAGGGTGTAGGAAGATTCTCTTTTTTGGGTAATGGTGTCAGGGATTGGAATAAGTTATCAAGGGAAATGATGAATAATTTACCAAATACGTTGAAAGAATTTAAAGCTAAAATTTGCCGAGAGAAAATGTAGGTGGGTGCAGGGAAGGGGGAATTTGGGTAGTAGGGGAACTGCGACCGGAGCGTGTGCTCCATTGCAATTTAATTAAATATTGGAAGCAACCCGATGTTTCTCAAAAGAGGACAATGTAGCTAACAATCAAAACCCCAATAAAACAATCAAAATTAATACAAAATCATTAGAAAATATCTTGAAATGAAAGTTAATGCTGTTTACATGCATGTGCACATAAAATTATCAATATAAACCAGCCCAAAGGGTCACAAATCGTCCTCCAAACATCGCACGTTGGTCCTTACAATTTTCAACTTCTGATGAATGTTTCATGTATAATACTGTTCTTGAACACATTACATAGCATTTACATAGTTTCTCTCCCTAAACCAATGCTCATTCACATGACAAATATACACAAATTCACAATCAATCACACGACATATATTGAAATCCGTAATTAATCAATGCCCATCATGCTATACACAATTCTTAAAATAGTATTTCATTGAAGGTCTTGGTCTCAGGGCCGCTTTAAGATAGTTAAGTGTAACCTGTTGTTTCACGTCCGATTGCGCCACTCATTTACTGATACTTACGAAGCAAATAGCGCTAAATGCTTATTCCAGAACATATCTTGAAATTACTTTTGATAACAAACTTAACTGGGCAGGACACATAGGACAGGTGGTAGGAAAAGGTTTCAAAGTTCTGCACTTGTTGGAGAGAGTGATGAGGGGATGTACGAGAGAAGTCAAGGAATTGGGTTACAAAACTTTGGTCAGACCATTGCTCGAATATGGTAGTGTAGTATGGGACCCTTATTTTACGTATCAAATACAGGAGTTGGAGAGGGTGCAAAAAAGAGCTGCTAGATTTGTTTCTGGAAATTATCGTAGAATGCAATCAGTTAGGTATGAAAAGTAGTGCATGGAAGGGAATAGATGACCATGGCCACAAGCTGGTGCTCGATTTCAGGCACAAGGGTGTAGGAAGATTCTCTTTTTTAGGTAAGGGTGTCAGGGATTGGAATGAGTTACCAAGAGAAATGATGAATAATTTACCGAAAACTTTGAAAGAATTTAAAGATAAAATTTGTAGAGGGCAAGTGTAGATAGGTGCAGGATAGGGGGAAGATGGGTGTGTAGGAAATTGCCACCGGAGCCTTTGCTCCAATGCAATTAAATTAAATTAAACTGAAACAAGTTAACACGGACTGTGCAGTGCTAGCAACTTCCATGTTTGTCTCTTTATAAAATGCTTAAAACATATATTTGAAATTCGATCCAACCGTTATGTTTATCTAAGAAGTGAATAGAACAATAAAGAATTCAAATCTCTCTATGTGATACTGTGTTGTTCATGCCAACAGTATAGTGACCCAACTGTTTCGTTAAGCCATCCAACACCTGACGCCGCTTTATCCCGATTTCTCCCCAACTCTAATGAGTGTCATCATACAATTTAAATACCCAATCTTTTATTGGACGCCCCTCCAGAATTGTTTGCTTTAACATTTCTTTTTGACTCTCAATTTTTCCAGGTTGACTTTCTTCCTTCTCATAATGTTACCACAAACTTAATATGTTCTGCACCAAAAAATCATATTAACGGTCTTCAGTCATTATTACTTCACGGATGACAGAATCATTTGGCCGTCCATGGTATTCTCAATCTCATCCATCTGCACCACATTAAGAACGCATTAATACGGTTTTTGCCTTTAATATTCACTGCACAAGTTTCAAGACTGAGAGGTGAACTAAGTGATCTAGTCTTTTTTTTCCCTCTAAACATTGTACGATTGGTGAAAATCCGTTTTTTATCTCATTCTATTTGAGTAAAGTCTAGTTTAACAAAAGTATTTTGTGGACCATCACGAAACTTAATTTCCGATGCAATCAATAAAAACCGCATAAATAGCGGAATTAGAAAGGGCGATATGCCATGACCTTGAATTACACCAGGATATTTTGATCCTTCTAGTCAAAATATTTATATATATATATATATATAGCTTAACGCCTCGTCGAGGTCATTACGGGTGAGAAAGGTCAGATCTGGTGAGAAGGAACGGGAAGGATTTCAACTACAGCCTTTTGAAGATAGCATTTCGGCATTCGCCTGGCTTGATTTGGGGAAACCATGATAAACGCAAATCTAGAAGCCCGGACGGAGATTCGAACCCACGTTCTCCCAAATGCGAGGCCAGAGCGCAGCCGCTCACCCATCATGCTCGGCTCTCCGTCGAAAATGACGTCACTTACAAACGGTCGCACAATCTTCTGATTACATTTTTTAGTAGTGCTTAACGTGTTTGATAGCTTTTTGACACCTGTTAGGTCCAACACACCAAATTACAATTTTTAAAAATCCCCGGAACAGTACTTGTAAATGTCTGGTTGTTTTTCAAAATAGGTCACCACTTATTTCCTTTTCTAATAATGTAAAACGTGTCTACAAATAATAAAACCGTGTAAAATGTCATTGGACATGAACAACCGTAAATTTTGTAAAACTGTTATTCAAAATTGGCACTTGCAGAGATTATACGTATTAATACGTCACGATCCCCTGTAACTTTTCCAGTCAAGCTTACGCGGCATAGTAGGAGTAAGTGGGTAATTGTCTTTGACGTCTGTCAGAGCACTACACATACGGCACGTGACTGTTAACAAGGATCTCTGAGTCACGTGATATGATTGACGGATCATTAATGGAACCGTTTGTGACAAGGGGTCAGTTTCTCCCCGTTCCTACAACCCTCACTAGAATTTTCAACGCATGTCTCCTCGAACACTACTTTCCTTCGGCATGGAAGACGGCTAAGGTCATAGCTCGCCCCAAAAGGGGTAAAGATAAAACGATTCCCAATAACTACAGACCAATTAGCTTACTATCTGCTACCTCCAAGCTGCTGGAACGTATTCTGCTGAAGAGGATTAAAGCAAGCTTAGATTTTGGACAATTCGGATTCCAAAACCGTGTAGGAGCCACCTGTCAGTTAGTAAGGCTAACCCAGGAAATTAGTAAAGGTTTTAATTGCAAGTCAAGAGCCGCCATATTTGTCAATATTGAAAAAGCCTACGACAAGGTGTGGCACACCAAACTAATAGACAAGCAATACCATCAAACCGACATAACCGATTGTCATATTGCTCTCTTAGCAAGCTACCTCAAGGAAAGGAGGTTCTTCGTTCAAATCAAAGGTCAGAAATCATCTATCTTCACAATTAACGTCGGCTTACCGCAGGGATCTGCAATAACGCCGCATCTGTTCAGCATTGATGTAAATGATGTACGAACCCCACCCAATGTCTACACAACCGGCGGCATCAATTAAAGGAACATATCCAGTGCCCAAGCAGACCTAGACGCCTTTAGTCTCTGGTGTCGGGAAAATAAGGTGAAGATGAACCCTACTAAATGCGCCGCAGTGTACTTCACTACTAAACGGTCGAACCTACAAAGACAGCTGGAGCTAATGGGGCAAAGATTACTCTGGGTTACCAAGCACCGGTACCTGGCGATAGCGTTAGACCGTAAACTACTCTTTCGTCAACATGCCCTCGATAAAAGAAAAAAAAAGCCCTATCCGTGGTTATGAATCTGACACCAATCTTTTTGAGCAACGACTTGAAACTCGAAACAAAAATAAGAATATACAAATCAGTTGTCTTACCTTTCATTATGTACGGTTGCCAGGTCTGGGGAACGGCATGAAAATCTACCCTGTTACACTTACAAAGAGTGCAGAACAGATGCTTAAGAATGATTAGCCACGCGAGTAACTACAAGCCAATCGATCTTCACGAGATCACCAATATACCTACCATCCATGCAGAAATCTTTCGACAAGCAGATAAATTTTTCACCAAGCTAGATGCCATCCGCCCCGAAGTTGACAGATTGGAGTCAGTAAAAAAAAAATAAGTAAATAAATAAATAAAAATAAACCTTCAACCTCTCACAAATTTCCATTCCAACTGGACGCGAACACCAACAAGCAACACACACACAGCCACCATTCTTTGCCGTTCCTCATAGGCAGTGTTATATGGGAGTTTCTGTCCTTTGCCATTTCTCCTAGTTGCTTTGGTAAAGCTGGTCTTCTCTGTTGGTGCGTCATTATGTTCGTGTATTGCAGTGTCAGTTAGCAGTTACGAGTAGGGAGCCAAAAATAACCGGAATCGCAATGCTGTGCATCGTGCACTTGTAGTACCAGGTTGCGCCGCCAGAGGGCTGTTGTAGGACCCTATGGAGGAAGGAATATATGGAAACGAAATAACACCAGATCGGTGAAACCTCATAAAGAAACTCGTCTCCTACTGCCCATTCGCGGCGGCCATAGGAATCACCCAAAACATTGGGCTGTTTGCACTGTGTCTGCTGCTGTGAACATTTCATTTTCTAATATTTCAAAGTTTTTTATAATGCCAAGTTGTATTACATACGGTTTCACAAACAGACAAGATAGGAAACAATCTGGAATAACGTTTCGTAACTAAATAACATCGTAATTATTGTTCTTGAAGTGTTGATAGATAGCTGCAAGATTAGAGCCTATCGCTATAAATTTATTCATTACTCTCAATAGGATGATATCGTTCTCAAATGTTTGTTGGTGTAGTGTAGACAATCAGCATATGTTACTACTTTGCACCTAAAAGGCTAGCCTTATTGTAAACAAGTATTGAAAGTCTAATTTAAGAGGGCCAAGTTTACATCGCGATACAGTGAATGTGGATGCTTTAGTCCAGTTTCAGATTACACTGAAAGTGCACGATGAAATTAATTATGATAATTTGTGCTTTGTGAACTACTAAACTTGATGAAGCAAACGTTGCTGTTAACCCGAAATGTAATTCACAATGCATAAAATCTGCTTAGATCTGTCCACATAGTTCGATTTTGTAGCGGCAATATTATTTTTTTTTTTTAACTGCTTAACGTCTCTTAGCAGCGAAGTATTTAGAGACGGGAAAGAATGGGGGGCAAAGAATGGGAAGGAATTCGGCCATGGCCTTTTGAAGGAATCATCCCGGCATTCACCTGGAGTGATTCGGGGAAACCATGGAAAACCCAAATCAGGATACCTGGACGGGGATTCGAACCGCCGTCCTCCCAAATGCGAGGCCAGAACGCTAACCGTTACACTACCATGCTCGGTTATGTGGGTAGGTTGAAATGCGGCGTGTTCAAGAAGGGTAGAAACAATTTATTTATTATTAGTTGTTACTAATTTCATGAGCACTATGTTAGTGACACAATGTGTATCGCGATGTAAACCACTCCCATCTAAGCTTCTGACTTTTGATGTATGGTAAGAAGATAAATCCAGTAATGTCGCTAGCAAAGTTACATACGCCACTAACAGTACAATATCTTCTGAGTAAGCCCAGAAGCCATGAGGTCTTATGATGGGTTCATTTTTTTTTTTTTTTTAATTTCTAAACACTGACTTAACCTAACCTAACCACCCCAATTTAGAGTCAGCATATCTCGAGAACTAAGCGAGATATCGAAAATATACATTCTTCACTTTAGAATTATCTCGTCGAGTTACATAACAATATATCATCAAATTTGACCTTAGGGAACTTTTTCTTCTGAATTTCAACCCGAAACTTCTCTCTCTTGAGACAGTATATCTCGAGAATTAAGCACGATATCAGAAAATTTGATTCTTCATTTTTGATCCGTCTCGTCAAGTTACATAATAATCCATTATGAAAAAGCGGTGCGTTGGTTGTCTTATGATTCCCTTGAGGTTTTTGTGCCTTTTCCCCGTGTTTCTACGGCCGAGCAATATGGCGGCCTCCCCGCCCCACTTCTCTCTACTCGTTTTCACTCCAGTGCGTGGTGAAGGTCCCTTGCGTCGTCTCCATATATTCCTTCCTCCATGGAGGACCCTTGCTGAGCCATTCCGCCAAGCGATGTCACCCGACAGCGACTAGTGTGGTTTCTCTGGCAGTTCGTTGTATGCGTGTACAGTGATTCTTACAACCAATGTGCGGTTGTGAAGTTTTTGTTTTTTACTCGGTAAGAATTCAGTGGAAACTGTGGTGATGATGCAAACAGCTTACAGAGAACATGTTCATAGTAAAACTCAAGTGTACGAATGGTTTTCTTGGTTTAAAAATGGATAAATGGCCATTGAAGTTCAGCCCCGTACCAATCGCCCTTCAACTGTAATCTGATAAACGAAGATCGACGCTGGACAATCGACCAACTCGAGGACTTAAGCAGGTTGTCTTGTAGCTCAGTTCAGCGCATTTTGGAAGTTGATTTGGGAATGTGAAGAGTGGCAGTAAAGTTCGTTCCGAGACTGCTCACCGAACATTAAAAGGATCATCGCTTTCAAGTCTGTCATAAAATGAAGGACGCCTTCAAAGACGATCCAATATTTTCAACAAAATCATCACAGATGACGAGTCATGGTTCTATAGGTACGATCCAGAAATTAAACGACAGTCAATTCAATGGAAGTCAGCTAGCTCATCTTGCCCCCCCCCCAAAAAAAAAAAAAAAAAAAAATAAAAAAAAAAAAAAAATGAATACGATGAAAACAATGGTGACCTGTTTTTTTTTTCATTTTTTTTAATTAAATGGATCGTACATTCAGAATTTATCCCTAAAAACCAGACAGTGAACCAAAAATTCTATTTGGAAGTTATGAAAAGGCTGTGCAGAAGTTTTGAGCGAAATCGTCCGGCTTTCCGGCGAGTGGTTCCTGCATCAAGACAACGCTACATGTACATCTACATCTATACTCTGCAAATCACAAACATTGTGGGTGGCAGAGGGTGCCAAGTACCAATCCTAAACCCACCCATTCCAATCGCGAAGAAAGAAGGAATACATAAAAGCATCAGTACGGCATCTTATTTCTCTAATCTTATCCTTCCGGTCATTGCGACCTAAATAGGTTGGCGGAAGAAGTATTTCATTGCACTCGAAATCTAAATTTTTTCTCATATTCTCAAATAAATTCGAACGCAAGTTACGTCGTCTGTCTTCCAAACTATCCCAGCCCAATCTATGTATCAATTCTGTGACGCTTTCATAAGGGATGTAACAACAAGTCACGAATCGAGCGGCTCTCCTCTGCACCCTCACCACTGAGTCAATCAGAATCTTGCGATACGGATCCCAAACTCCACAACAGTAATCCAGATGCGGACGTACTAGTGTTCAATACGCTGTCTCCTTTGTATGAGCATTACAATTCCACAAAATACGACCTATGAATCGTAATTTAGAATTAGCCTTGCCTACGACGGAAGTTATGTGCATGTCCCATTTCATGTTGCTTTGTACTATCATCCCCAGATATTTCATGGAATCAACCGTGTCAACAGCTGAAATGTTTATTTTGTACTCGTGAACAAACTGATTCTTTTTGTTACTTATCCGCATTGCCTTGCACTTTTTGCAATTAAGTGTAAGCTTCCATTTACGGCACCAATCGAAAATAGCATCCAAATCGCGCTTAATTTCTAAGCAATCGGCGGATCACCTTATTTCCCTATAGATAACCGCATCGTCGACAAACAATCGCAACCAGCATTTGACGTTGTCACCTAGATCGTTTATAAATATTAGGGGCTAGAGTGTTAGCTCCGCGTGCCGAAGGCCGCCGGTTCGAGTCCGGCCGAGGTCATGGGTGTTTAAGTGTTGTGTGTCTGTGTGAATGTCCTGTCCGTCCTGTGACGACCATACATTGGAAAAATACAATATATATACTGGATGACGACTTATACACTGAAAGCTATAATAATTACATTGAGCTGGCTGTATGGCCTCTGTTGCCAAATGCCATTAAAAAAAAAAAAAAGTGGTTGTATTACACTTCCTTGAGGAACTCCCGAAGTAACATTTATCTTAGAAGAAGCTTCCCCGTCAACAACGACATACTGTGATCGACCAGTTAGAAAATCACGTATCCACTCGCAAATATGAGCAAAAATACCGTAAGCTCGAATCTTCGCTTAAAGTCGGTTGTGTGGCATAGAATCAAAAGCTTTCTGAAAATCCATGAAAACTGCATCAACTTGCGAACCTGCATCGATAACTTTAATTACTTCATGGGAAAATAGGGCCAATTGTGTTTCACACGATCTCTTCTTCCGAAATCCGGTCCCGTGCAAACGGCGCTCAGTATTTGGCCTCAACGAAGATGACTACCTTGGCACTCGCTCCCTATTCGCCAGATTTAGCAACCTCTTACTTCTTGTTTCAGAGGGTGAAAAAAGACTTGAAAAGCAAGCGTTTTGCCGATGTCGAAGACCTAAAACTCAAGGTCACAAAGGTGCTCGCAGATATGAAAGAGGACGAATTTAAAAGGCGCTTCCAACAGTGGAATGAACGTTTGGACAAGTGCATTAATACTAATGAAGAGTACATCGAATGAGATTAAGGTTGTATTTAAATTTAAAAAAAAACAGTAAAGTAAACGCTTTCCACAAAGAAATTCCGGTTATTTTTACTTATGGCTTTACGCCTCGTCGACAGGTAAGGTCATTAGAGGCGGGATGGGAATGGGGGCAAGGAGAATTCGGCCATGGCCTTTTTAAAGGAAGCATCCAGGCATTCGCCTGGAGTGATTTGGGGAAACCATTGAAAACCCAAATCTGGATGCCCGGACGGTGATTCGAACTCGCGTCCTCCCGAATGCGAGGCCAGAACGTTAACCGTTCACCCACCACGCTCGGTGGAATGTTGACAGTGATGTAGACTGGTGTAGGGCGTTAGTCGGGAAATAGCATAGTAGATGTAGGGCTCTCTTCAACGCCATATTTTGAATGACTTGCAGCCTTTGTATGTTGTACTGGGTCGCGTATTCCCATACACGACATATTTATTGACAATTGACCTAGTAAGGGTGGTATAAATTCTTACTCCTGTAGTAAGAGGTAGCATATGGTTTAGATATATGAGCGGGTATACTTGCTGTCTCGAACTCGCTCGGCGTCGAACGTCTTCTATGTGGGCGCGCCACGTTATTCTCCTGTCGAGCGTAACACCCAGGTAGCATACGGTAGTCGACGAGGAGATGTCCTTGCCGTTGAGATGTAGTTTAGGAACCGGTATTACCGGAAGCAACGGATGACATCTTCGTGTAAGCATTATGGCTTGAGTAACTTCCAAATCCGTGTGGTCACTCTTGAAAATTGCGATTCATGTAGACTTAGTAAATCCTAGTTTCTAATAAGCAACATCGAAAGAAAAGTTTTAAAATCGAAACATCCATTTTTTCCTAATATTCGGGGTGTTAAAGATACATATCACCTAGGCAATGATTAGGAGAAACGAAAATAAATTTATATATATATATATATATTTATTGTCATTTCATTTATCCCCCTTAATGGGGAGAGGCGGGCTGGCAGCACACATGTCGTGCTATTCAGCCAAATGATAATATGGTTTACAATGGATTTTCGTAAAGAAATGTTTACACTTTTACAAAAATAATACAATAGATTTGCATTTTGATGTTACATGACCAGTTTTAGTTTTGTACAATATTTGTTTGCTTTTCTTGCAGATTTGTGGCTAGTAGTAGGCGATTTTGATGTCATTCACAGAGTGGGGTAAATTTTTGTCCTCTTCTCTTGTTGAGGTATGGTAAGTGGTCGGTCTCTGTGCTGGGTTATAAAAAGGATATTTTGGAGGTGCAGTGTTGGTGGGATTTGTTTGTAACAGGAGGGGAGGTGAAATGGTTCTTTAAGTAGGCGGTGAGTTATAGGATTTTTGTTTAGAAGGCTATTGATAGCATATTTTAGCCGGAGGGATTCTATGTTGATCAGTAAGTGAGGAAAACGTATTCTGGTATAAAGCTGTTGGGTAGGAGAAGGTAGTCTTATTCGGTAGGCGATTCGGAGGGCGTGGCGTTCTATTATTTGGAGTCTATTGTAGAAGTGATCAGGGGCGGAGAGCCATGAGAGGTGACCATAAGTTAAGATGGGGCGAAGAAATGCTTTGTATGTATTTATGATGACCTGGCTATGTAGTCCCCAGGATGTTCCAGTAAGTAATTTTAAAAGGTTTAGGCGGGTTTGGGCTTTGGAGGTGATGGTTCTAAGATGAGGTGTCCATGTAAGATGTCGGTCGAGGGTGATTCCTAGGTATGTAACTGTGGGTTGTAGTTGGATGGGATGATTGTATATGGTTATGTTAAAATCAGCAAGCCTGTATCTTTTACAAGTGTTTTTCCAAAAATAATGGCTTGTGTTTTATTGGGATTAATTATTAGTCGCCAGCGGTTGCACCATTTGACGAAGCAGTCTAGTATGATCTGTAGGGCTTTCTCCGACTGTTGAAGGGTTTTATGAACGGCGAGGTAGGCGGTGTCATCGGCGTACTTAAGGATATATGTAGGTGGTGCGGGAATGGGTATGTCGGTTAAGTACAGGATGTATAAGAGGGGCGATAGGACAGACACTTGGGGGACACCTGCGGTCATGGTGAAGATGCGGGAGAGAATGTTGTTTATTAAACGAAAGAGGTACGGTTGGTGAGGAAGGAAGCTATTGTGCGAATGTAGGTGATAGGAAGGGCGAAGGTTTGCAATTTGAAAATGAGGCCGGCATGCAATACTCGATCAAATGCTGATTCAATATTTAACAGGATAAGTATTGCTGATTTGTGGGTGTTCATGTGGGTGGTCAGAAGGTGTATAAGTCTGAGGAGTTGATCTTGGGTCGATAGGTTTGGACGGAAGCCACACTGGGCGGGGGATAGGACAGAGAGTTGTGATAGATGTTTGTGGATACGTCGTGATAGTATGGTTTCAAATGTTTTGCTGAAGACGGAGGTGAGGCTGATGGGGCGGTATGAGTTCGGATCTGATGTGGGTTTTTTAGGTTTGGGGAACATAAGGATTTTTGAAGATTTCCATTTTGGGGGATAGATGCCAGAGTATAGTACGTTTGTATATAGATGAGCTAGAAGTTGATGGAAAGAGCGGGGTGCTTCCTTGATGTGCCGATATGTGATTGAATCGGGGTCCGGGGCAGTATTTTTCTTGGTGCTGAGGACGAATAGGATGTCATTAGCTGTGATAGGGGTGTTAAGTCCAGTACGGCTGACAGTTTGAATGTAGTTGAAGTCGGGTAAGAGGGGAGGTGATGTAGGGTTGGCACGCTGTTCGATGATAGGGGAGTCTGTGTAGTCGAATTTGGGGTCGTTTGGGACAGTGTGGATGGTTTCAAGTAGGTTGGCGAAGAGGTTGGCTTTTTGAGTATTGTCGGGGACAGGAAGGTTGTTGTGGAGGAGGGGGTAGTTGGGGGCGCGTTTGAGACCAGTTAAGCGGCGGAAGGTGGACCAGTATTGGGAGGAGTTTTGCGAATATTTTTGGCTTAGCTGGTTGCAAGTGTCCCTCCATGTAGATCTTTTCTGAGCGGCGATACAGTTGCGGACTGATCGCTGGAGTTGTCGGTGGAGGGTGAGTAGCTGACGGTCATGGGTTCTTAGGTAGGTGCGGAAGAGGCGACGTGAGATATGAAGTACTTGAAGGGCTCGTCTGGATAGTGATAGTTTGTGAGGGGTGATAGGAGTCAAGGGGATATGAGCGGCAGTAGCGTCTGTGATTGTACGTTGGAGGTATTCGGCGGTTCTAAGTAGGCTATCTGCGTCTATGATATTTGGGTTGTCTGTCACTATCTGGTCGTCTATGTATTTCCTGTAGTCTTTCCAGTTGGTTTTATTGTAGTTTTGAATGTATCTATGGGGTGTGGGGTTGGATGGGTGCGGGGTGTGGGGGGCATTGTACTGGATGGAAAGCATAATGGGGAGGTGATCACTGCCGATTGGATCGAGGACATGAAGGATGGAGCGGGTTAGTATATTGGGAGAAGCTATAACAATGTCAGGGGTTGTGTTTGATTCGGGACGTGTGGGTAATGGGATGTTAATGATGTCACCTCTCAAGGCGGTTATCATGTTATGAAATTGATGATGTTCTTGCTGGGTGCGGCTATGGATATCTGCCATGATGATGTATGAGCTGTAATGTTTATCTATTTATGATATAAAATTTAAAGGGAGGGGAACACCGGGTCGAATGTATATGGTGACAAGGGTGACCGTGAGGGATTTGAGAAAGATTGTGGCTATGATGTGTTCAGATGGATGGTTGAGTGGTGGGTGTATTTTGATGGGGATATGATACTTATAGCCAATGGCCACGCCCCCGCACGCTATAGGTGCTGGGTTGTCGGTTCGGGTGAGCTGGTAGGGTGACATACGGATGTGATGGTGGGGTTGGAGGAAGGTTTCATTGAGCATAAAGCAATGGATGTCGTGTTTAGCGAGGGTATGCAGGAGAAGGTTTTTGTTGGTTGGGAGTGATCGGATATTATTGAAAAGTATATTGTGGGAAAGTGGCATATTAGGAATAGTTCTAGTTGTGGAGTTGGTGTGTTTAAGGGGCAGAAATTGGAAGTGGGCGTTATTGTGAGAGTAGGTGGCGTTTATTTGTGTTTCAAATACTGCTTTTGCTGCAATTGAAATTTGCGCCAGGGTGTGTTCACGGGAGAAGGGATTTAGGTTTTGTATTGTGATTGTCAAGAATCTTAGGATATCTTCCATGGTCGGTGGAGGACGGATGGAGTTTGTGGGTGGTGTGGGAGGATCAATGGGTCGGTAGGGTACTGTGAGTTCTGCTTTGGTAGGCGCTAACTTCGATTTGCATTTAATGGAATAGGTAGGATGGTTTTGGTCACAAGTATTGCAGGTGGGAGTTTTCTGAAGGTTTGGCCAAGCCTTTAGCAAGTGGTTCTCTTTGCAGTGTGGACAGATAGGGGTGTTCTTGGAGTTTGCCGTTAGGTGGTCATTGTATTGTAGACAACGTGCACACCGTGTGGGTTGGGGGGAAGGGGTTTTTGATGGTTCCACTCTATGTTTTTGATGGTAGATTATGGCTCCAATGCTAAGCAGTTGGTCAATTGTTGATGCGTCTTCAGTTAGAACTCTGATCATGTAAGTGGGTCCTAAGCTGTTTTTGATTCGGAGGGCTTTTCGAACATGTAATTCGTCGTTCGTGTTGTGTTCGGCCACTACCTCTTCTTCAGATATTGTTGGGTCTACCCCTCGGATGACAGCTGTGAGTGTAGGAGGTCTTTTAGGAGGGGTTGGTTGTTTTGGTGGGAATGAGGTGACTGTTGTTAAGGTGGCGTTGTCGCCAAATGAAGGTAGTCCAATTTTGTTTTTAATTAATTTGGGGAAGTCTGGTTCATTGCTCTTGATGATCATACCGTTTTTAGTGGGGATAAGTTGATGGATTGATATATTAGGTATATGCCGTTTGATGAATTTGCTTAGGGTTTTACTGTTCATATATTCAGGGAAGGCCCCTTTCAGTAGGTATGAATGAATTGTCTGTGACGTGGATGGAGGTGATGATGAAGTGTCCATAACTTCATATGCGGTTGTTGCACTATTGGATAAGGAGGTTTTTGGCGATGGTAATGAGCCACTTTTGATCTGGTCATAGGGTTTTGCATTATTTCTGGCAGTTTGAAGATAGCTGGTGCCACGTGGTGGTTTCTGAACTATCTGTGGAAGATTTTGATGAATGCCTTCAGATACAGCGGGGCAGATGATTGATGAGGAGGTGGTGGTGGTGCTGATGGTGGTTGTAGTAATAACTGAAGATGTAGCCATGGTGTAGAAGTGGGAGCTAGTAGTGACAGTGGGTGGAAGGATGGTAGGTTTCGTGTCTGAAAGGTCCATTGCGTTACCGTACATTGGTGTGTCCGGTGGATGTGCAGTAGTTGAGGAGCAGGCGTTACCATTTGGCAGGCGAAGTCCGTGAGTAGGCGAAGTCCGTGAGCAGGTGAAGTCCGTGGGCACGCAAAGTCAGTGGACAGGCGAAGCCCGAGAGCATGCGAAGCCAACGGAAAACCTAGTCTTTTTCCGCGACGTTTCACAAAACGTAATACACTAATTATTCTAGATAAAAATCTGACAACTACAAATGTGACACAACAATTGCGAATAAACAAAGATTTCTCTCAACAATGTCAACAACGATGCGCATATATGAGAACGCACGATGCACAACGAATATTCTCGCTCGCTGCCGATGCTGATGAACGTGGGTATGACTATGTTCGAAATTAAATTTATGAACATTTTATTTATATAACAAACAATAATTAATCCAACTGCGAGAAAAACTTACGTTTCGCTGAACGTAAATGAATCTATTTGAGCGGATGAACTGTTTTCACGAAAAAATAATATATATATATTTATACATAATATAAAAAATACAGTTGCAATTTTGATAGGGTTTCGAGCAATGTACAGCTCTTTATACGGGGAGTAAAATAGGGCATGATTCATTTTGTTGTGAAGTTGTAAGTCTTTTATAGCCTATGTATAGACCTGTGTATCCCCCTATTTCACTTTGCAGCCACAACTACCTACCGGAGACCACTGGTGTTTGTGTGTGGAAGCAGCCACGAGTCTCCCGTGCACTATGATGATTGAATTTCAATAACTATGAAGTTGTAAGAGATATGGTGGTTGAAAGTGGTCGACCTAGGACATTTGCATATTTGGACCAAAGACGTATGTATCCTCATATTTCATTTTGCAGTCATACCTGCATAGCGCAGACCACAGAAATTTGTGTGGCGTAGTAGCCGTAGGTGTGTGGGTGTGGTATATATAGTGGGAAAGCGATCGACCTAACATAAAAATAGACGTGTGTATCCCTATATTTCACTTTGCAGCCACAACTATCTAGCGCAAAACAATGGGATTTGTGTGTGATATCATTAGCAATCTGCCCTCGCATTTGGGAGTACACAGGTTCGAATTCCCATCCAAAAATGGGTTTTGCAAGGCTTCCCAAAATCACTCTACGCGAATGACCAGATGGTTCCTTCAAAAGGCCATGGCTGAATTCTTTCCCGTTCCTTGCTCCCAGTCTTGTCCCGCAACTAATTATCTCGATGTCAAGGAGGCGTAAAGTCAGAATAAAAATAAAGTATACACATAAATTCAGTATCTCAGAATAATGACTGAATGATTAAATTTTAGTTCTTTATATCTAATGTCGCTTGACTGGTTGAAGGATGTTCAGTAATTGAGAGAATACATTTGTAGTTTCTGTGGTATGAAGTAATGAATATTACCATATGTTGGAAGCAAAGATAACGGAGTGGAGTAATGCGAAACAAATACGAAGAACGGTGTACACGATGGCGCATTGCACCTTCCTCGTGTGCTGTGAAAGGGCAGGACTTCTGGAACCGGAGGAGTCGGCAAGTCATTTAAGAACCGACTTTTATCAACAGGTTATCAACAGAAAGCGCAAGTGGCGCGTCTTTCTCGTCGTGCATCGGAGACCGTGAAGGTGCGACTAACCACAATGCGAGAAGTCTTCTTGATATCAGTTTGTACGTAAGACATGTAACACAGCGCCCAGTCATGAGGTGTTTCGAGCAAGAAACAGATGTGAAGTGCTTCAAGTCGGTCCCGAGACGTTAAGTGTGCTACAAGCCTCTTATTTCCCATCACACCTAACCGAAATCGATTAATGAGATATCATTTTAAAGATTAAGCTTTCCACTTTGGTAACATCATACATTAAGAAATGAATTCGGCCCTTAAAGCGCAAAAGTTTCAACTATCAAGGTCACGCGTGTGAGACAGTTTAGAATCAAGCCACTAGGCTTCACTGGCTTCGATAAGGATTGATCGCGTTTCCGCTAGATACCAGTACCACATATCACAGATATATCGGTAAACTGTTTGTGTTTTCTGCAGGAAGGAGCTTTTCTTATATTTTCTCTATTAAGAAAAAATGGTGTTTGCTATAAAATTCTTATGTAAAAACTGTATTCATGAAATTTTCGCACGGGCTAGTGTCGCACTACAACATATTACAGTGATATCGATATATTGTGCGCGTTTTGTAAAACTTAGTTGTATTCCCATGAGGTCTGTGTCAGTTCAGCTTTCGGAAAGGGATAACCTCAGGGGTTTACATCAAAATAGAGGGAAGGGCGCCATGGTAGCATACAATAGGTGAAATCAGAAACATTTTGCTACAAATGATCCGGTTCTTCTTTCACACTGCTACAAACAACCAACCTGGCCAGTTGATTATAGCTCGGTTACTGTGCTTTGTTGAAACGTAGCCCATCTCCCTTCTATGACCAATCAAAAGAAACTTTAAAACCACATAACTTGCCACAAGCAGCAAAATTTGGTAGTTGTTTCTAAAACAGGATTCGTTGAAACCCGTCTCACTACTCCAGCCTACAAGGTGACTGAAGCTATCGTGCACGCTAATTTAATTTGCCCAGTTCCCTTTCTCGTTGGTGCCTAGCAATCTCGCTATTCCGTTGAAGTATGAAACATCGGCTTAGCGACTACTCTAGGTCATCTACAAGCGTCTTGGAAGTTAATTTTCACATAGGCATAAACATTTTTCTTGGAATGTTTGTGTGTCTCCACCTCAGAGATAGATGATAAAGTGGTGCGGAAATACTAAATAATGTATTATTAATAAATGAGAGAGAGAAGGCTGACAAAAAGAATTTTCTGCTACATCACTAAGTTAAAGGTAACAACAGAAAGGTTTGAGGAAAAAGATGGGATACAACCAGATGAGATAGAGAATCGAAGAATGTTTCAGACAAAAACTGATAAATTTAAGGGGTTCCAGGCGTAACGTACAAACGCCAAAATCAACTGGTCGAGAGAAATAAGAAGGGATTTCAGTGAAAGAGTGAGAAGAGATAACCATGACCACAAGCTGCAACTCGGTTTCAGGCAGAAGTAGTGGGAAGATTTTCTTTCGTAGGTAAGGAGATCAGAGATTTGAATAAGTTAGCAAGAGAATTGATGAATAATTTACCAAAAACGTTGAAACAACTTAAAGTTTAAATTTGTAGAGGACATAAGTAGGTGGTTACAGGAAAGGGAGAAAAATGGTTGTGTAGGGAAATTTCCACCGGAGTGCACGCCCCATCGCAATTAAATTACATATCCTCATTGCGAAGAAAAAGTTGTGAACAAGTTGTTTCCCGTGGTATATCGTAGACCAACATCGAAGTAGAAGAAGAGGTTTTACAGGATTGATGACAGAGAGGACACAATGCTTGTCGACAGGTATGTCCTAATCAGGCAGGACTATTCCTCATTACATTATAATTTATTTGTGGAAGTTCTAATGATAACTATCAGTTCTTAGCCATGAGCGATCTGATGGTTGAAGGGTTAAGGTGCCTGACTGAGGATCAATGGGTTCCCGATTCGAATCCCTGCCTCGGTGGGGATGCGGAGAACTTCACAAGTCCTTATCCCGACCTCCACCTCTGGCGCCACTTGCTGTGTAATGTGAAGTATGCCAGAACGCTTCGTTGGTTGGGATTCCACGTTAAATTGTAGGTGGCTTCGGCAGGGGTGAGATACGATAGGAACCTTGTCACTGGGTGATTACAACCACATTATTATTATAGTTCTTAGCTGTTTGTAATTTTGCCGTCGATTGGGTCTCTGACTACTAAAATGACTGGTTATCTATGTATATACATTCTTTATTCTACTATGTCATCAAGTATTGGAAAGTTCTTATAAGGCCTACGGTATCCGTTATTCTCCCAGTGGGTGTAACTACCAAGAAACTAGAAGCCAATTTGTAGTAGTGGATCGTATCGTTGCACTAACGATTCTATAGCTGTAGTCAGGGAAATTGGCGGGTGAGTGCGAGCGCGCTGTTGCCGCACTTCGGAACATTTTCGCCTAGCGCTCTCTATCTAACACTAGAAAATGGTAACGCTGAACATTCTGTGTTGCCTAGTACCAGCGCCAACACACAAAATATTTCTAAGAGCTAACAGGTCAATTTAACTGTTAATGGCACAATTTGGTAACAGCACATTCGAAACCACCCGTCAATACTCAGCTGTACTAGTATCGTTTAGTGGAGTAATTATCCTTTTTGTAAGCGGGCTCCTTTGTCATTGTGAAGTGTTGACTTAGCGAGGCTGAGAGTTGAATTATTTTATTAAAAATGGAAAGTTTACTGTTCAGCACTTGCAGTAAAAAAATCATTGATAGCCCTTCTCTTTTATCGATCGTGAGGAAACGAAATCTCAGTGATTTAAGCAGGGCCGGCGGATAATGTGGGTATGGTGGGTAGCAGTACCCACCCGGGAAATTCCGGGTGGGTATTTCACCCACCCGGAATTTGAGAGTTCATAGGCGAAAGAATTGAGAGAAAGAAAGAAATAGAGAGCACAGCAGCTAAGCATGTTAGTTTCATTCTTCAAAATGCGTATATAATAGCCTGTGTGCCCACAACACCATTAGCGACGCGCTAAATCCCTTTGATGTTTCAATAGAGACCGCCACCCCAGATGTCGCCTACTGAGCAAACAATCTTGTGAGTGAACGCAAGAAAATAGTGTACGTCCAAAGCAGTCGTGTGTGAAAGCTGCATTAGTGTATTTCGAAGGCGTTTCGGCTAATTCTAAAAAAAAAAAAAAAAAATCAAATAGATAAATTCGTAGTGAGGCTGAACAGGAGAAACGAATTGAGTCTAGATAATGCTAGAAGACAGCAGAAAGGGAGGATAAATTTGCATCGCCCTTCAGGTCCCCATTTAGGCTCTGTGGGCCCCTAGGCTATACATGTGGTGCGGGCCCCCTGTCGCCAGTGGCTGGATGATTAAATTTCGAAATATTCGAAATTCGACCTAAAAAGATTTATGGGCGACCTTTTTTTTTTTTTTAGCTCTACTACCTGCCCAGGCTGTGGTAGGTTGTGGTGCGGGCCCCTAGGCTACAGCCTATGTAGCCTATGCTTAAATGCGGCCCTGTCGCCCTTAGACGAATGATCCACTGGAACCTTAAGAGATGGCCTTGTTCAGTCAGCTGACAGTCAAAATCGTGAAAGTAAGTAAAAGTAAAATTCTTATTCTTGTTCTTCACTCTATACGTAAATACGTGCTCATGTAATGAATATTCACGTGTACGAGGTGTGTTAGAAAAGTAATGAGACTGATTTCATACTAACCAAAGTTTTTATTATTTTCAAACAACAATGTTATCTCCTTCAAAGTAGTTCCCTTGGGCAGCTATACATCGGCGGAGTCGTGATTCCCACTCTTGGTAGCAGCGCTGGAAGTCTTCAATTGGTATGGCTTTTAACTGGTCGGTCACAGTCTTTTGAATGTTCTCTAGAGTTCCAAAATGACGTCCTTTTAGGACATGTTTCAATTTCTGGAAGAGGTAAAAGTCACAAGGACTTAAATCAGGTGAATAGGGGGGTTGAGGAACAACAGTAATGCATTTCGAGGTCAAAAATTCACGGATGAAAATGGCCGTGTGACACGGAGCATTGTCATGATGAAGCATCCACTTGTCTGCAATTTCTGGTCTCACACGGATCACTCTTTTCCTCAACTTTTCAAGGACACTGATCATCCTTATTGATAAACGACGGTCTGATCTCACAAGAGCCCTCACACGATTAATGTTTTCGTCAGTTTTTGAAGTTGAAGGTCTCCCTGAGCGAGGTTCATCTTCAACGTGTTCTCGGCCTTCCAAAAATGATTTGTGCCAGCGGAAAACTTGTGCTCTCGATAAGCACTGTTCCCCATAGGCCTGTTTCAACTTTACAAAAGTCACACTCGCGGATTCACCAAGTTTAACACAAAACTTTATCGCACAACGTTGTTCTAAATTCCGATGCTCCATTTCTGTGACGCACAATGAAAACACAACTTTATTAATGGCGCTGTCAAAACTAATGTGTTAACTGTATGGAGTTGTAACTCAGACTGAGGAAGTGGAAGGGATCAACAATCAGATTTAGCATCAGCCAGTAGACACAACAATGCCAGATCTCCCGCAGTGTTGCCAATCTCATTACTTTTCTAACAAACCTCGTATGTACTAGAGACGTAACGGAAGCGACATTATGGAAGCGGAAACAGAAGCCTAAGTTGTATGAAAATATGATTTAGTGTCTAGTTACTTCTATTTAATAAAATGACAAGTGGAATAATGTTTATTTTAATAATCAAATCAAACAGTAACTGACTTTGAAGTAATAGTTTTCTAATTACTATAATTAATATTCGAAAGCTATTTATTTTTAAAAAACAAACGCTTAGCAGCTTTTTCTCATTTTTAATTTTTCCTTCCCCCCCCCTCTTCCCTCCCCATACACACAAATTAAACCTTCTTTCGCTGAACAATTTTTCGCAAGACACTGCTAGGTGGGGCTTACAAAAACCTGGAGACTAATGGAAACAACATAGAATATTTGTGATCGTTCATTTGCCATCACTTAAGAGGATCTACTTTTAATGGCAGTCTTGTTTGCTTTTACTACTTGACTAGAGTGATATTGGTAATTTTTTTTTCATGTAACTTAAGATCTACATTTAATTTTTCAAACGATTTAAATTCTTCTGGATGGATGGATTTCAAATTGCTTTTAAAAGCAATGGTGGTACGTTCTTTCATAGAACATTATTTTTTACCTAATGTACATTTTGCCCCAGATTCAGTTTTTGTACACAAATATCTAAATAAAACTTAGTTTTGGTTTCATTTTGAGACACGCTACTATCATATAATAAAACATATACCTAAGAGGCCCACAGACGACCAACTTGATTGCCAACTTTGTAGCGAACTTAATTGGCAACCAAGTTGTACATATAAACATCACGTCCGCGGTCCGAGTACGTGTCATCAGGTTTATTTGCTGGATGTTTTCTCTTGCCACTCACTATTATTTTGTATGGCGGATTTAAAAATTTTGGCTATAATAGAGCGTAGTTTGTGAAAAATGAGTAACTGAGCATTGCAGTTTTTGGTTTTAAGAGAGTTGTGTGAAGATGAGGTGATCCTGCTAGCCTCAGAGGAATGGTATCAAAACTGCACAGATTTCTCCGTTAAATTTTAGTGAGGGAGATACACGTCACTAAACCTGACTGGCCAATAAAACCTATTATGAATTGTAGGACAAATTGCGAAAGTTTATTTAAAAGGACACCAACATGAGGATTTTATTGCTGTGAACGAATGGTCTTTCGCAACCCCCATACTTTTAGCTAGTGGTCAGAGCGTCGAGGATTTAAAATTTTTCACCACTATATCGCCACAAATTCTTGGAACAAAGCGACTTGTAGTGTTATGAACAAAGTTTTATTAGAAATTTTAATCACCTGGTAACGTAGCGAAAAGTGAGTGGAAGTAACATGCCATGTACTCTCTTTGGCTCCGGATCCAAACCTTTAGCTCAGTCCTATGTTTTTAAATTGTCTCCGGTAGCCAGTTCTAATATTTCTGATTCTTTTCTTAAAACTATCAACATTCGTATATAGCCCAATTTTTTGGAAGAAACAATGATTTTTTTCACGCATTCTTCTTTTTGTTGAGGTCCTTGGAACTTGGGCAGTTCTAGCGCATCAAAAAATTCACCCAGATTAAAATGTTTGGTATTATTGCCATAATCTAAAAACAATATTTGACCTCAAACAGTAGTCTAGTATTGCAAATAAACGAAAACGTACAGTAATCTAAAACAATAACATTGACAGAACAGTTCGAAGTTAAACGACTGATGCTGAAAACTGTGCTGTAAACTTCCCCACAGACGCTACAAAAAGGTCGCCCACCAAATACGAAAGTTTTTGATCCCAGTTCTAACCGGATCTCAACATGTCAACCATCAACCTACTTATAGACGTTCAACATTGACTTCAACACGGCATCAAAGTTGGAAACCAAGTTGATCGTTAGGGGACTCCTTTAAAAGTACACTACACGATGCGTGTGATAATTATAAAAAAGGAACCCTCACCGATACGTCACCAGTCACCAATCCGACCTATTGTCGGCGCTAGTGTTGCAAATTGAAAAAAAAAAACAAAAAAATTCAGGTTTGTGAAAAAAAAAAACATGAAAAAAACTTGGCACCCTTGTTTTTTTTCTAAATTTGGTTTTTTTTTCAGAAAACATTATATTTGATAAATTATAATTTCATTTACGGAACTTACATTTTACAAGTGTGTTTTAAATCTTACTGAATCATATAATGTTTTACATAATAATTCATAAATGTATCTATATAGTTAACATAATTTTATTCATCCTCTGTCAGTACCACATTCACTAGTATCAGCATTACCATCACTAGTTCAGTCGGTGTCGGAATTTTCTGTTTCTTCTTCTGTCTCCTCTATATCCATAACTTCAGAAGAAGTTACATTTTCTTTTACTGGTTTTTCATGTATTGTACACAAAAGATTTTGAGATTGCAATTTTAAATTGTGATCAAAGTACACACTGTGCTTAAAGACTGCGCCGATAGTTCTGTATTACGGTCTTTTAAGTTTGAATTTAAATGTATTATCATACAAAATATGAGCTTTATTTCTTTTCAATCGTTGGTTTATGCCAAAATTTGCAAGGAAACGATTCATAATTACTGACAATTTAATGACTCAGTAGCACTATACGCTGAGAGTTTAACAAGTATACGAATACAAGGAAAGCACAATAAGTAATAAAAAGAGGCAAAAAAACGTAGATAAATTTTAAATTCCTAATTTTTTGAAAAGATCCATAGGTCTACAGATAAATTCGTAGGGCTAGCAGCACTAGTTCAAATAGCGAGTATCAATCCAAACAATGGGGAACGGGGATTACTTCTCGCGCAACATAGCCTCTTCGGGAATTCCCCGTTCATAAAAGAAAATTTCAGTCAATGTTGCCATTATTTTCGTATAATTTTTTGCTACTGAACCAGAAAAATAAATTAGACTTAAAAATTAAGAAAAGTACTTAGAATAAACTCAAAAACAGTCATATTAATCAATAAATGCCTTACAAATTTGAGATTTAGTAGTTATGAAAAAAAACGTGTCTCAGAAAAAAACATGTTTTCTTTCTAAGTTTTTTTTCATGTTTTTTTTTTCAAGCCAGAAAAAAAACGCTTTTTTACAACACTAGTCGGCGCTCACTCATACGAAGTTAGCTCAAACAGGACCGCAGTACACAGTGACATCAGTTCTATTTAATCTGATTTACTTTTTGGTTTCGCTACAAAATGTGCAGAAGGGGAAACAGAAGCTGAAGTCCCAAATCTTGTGGAACATCGGGACTTGAGGAAGCAGAAGCAAAAGCAGAACTCCGTTACATTACCAGCAAGAAAGTACGTTGGGTACGCTAGCGCGCGCATACACACATATATTACCGTATATATTATATTACACTACTTACACTTGTATGTGTAGTTATCCGCAAGGGCCAATAGACCCATAACACGCAAAAGTTTCAGCCACACTTACAGGTGGTAACACGTGGTTATTATATGTATATATACGAGTTTGTATAGTGTAATGCTGTCATCTTCTGTGTACAGATATACCACCCCGTGTTATTAGCTGTAGCTGCACCGGCCCCATGGCTTTGTTCCACAACGACATAGTACAGCAGCAATATACTGAAATACATAAGATTACAGGACTATATAAATAAGCGATTGCATTAATTGCCATGACTCAAAGCTAATTATTTTCGGGTTTTTTTTTCTGTACAGTTTCCACATTTAAATATAGAAGTTGGATAAAAACTGTTGGCTTTGTTTTTTAAATGAATTTACAAGGTTATTTTTACTAATTATTTAGTAAAAATATCTTTGACTGAATTAATTCTTGAAATTGTAATAATGCGCATGGACTAATAAACAAACGTAGCAGTGTTACTTTCGTTTTTCCTGATTTACTATCTTTTTTTCCAGGTATCCATTTTCCGCTAATATATTTGACACTTGACCTAACACTAGAATCCGATGGCGTCGGGGTAATGGAAAGGAGGATGGTTACTGCATCACGACAATGCTCCCTCCCACACATCGATTGTTGTGCAGACATGGCTTGCAGAAAAGAACATTCCAGTCCTCCACCAGCCTCCCTACTCACCGGATTAGCGCCATCGGATTTCTAGCTCTTTCCCAAGATGAAAATGGGCCTCAAAGGTAACCGTTTTGCCAACGTAGAAGTCATCTAAACCAAAGCGACAGCTGAACTTTGGAAGATACCAAACATGATTTTCATCGTTGTTTCCAGCAATGGCAGGAGCGGTGTAGCAAGTGTGTGTGTTCAGAAGGAGCCTTCTTTGAAGGAGATTAGGTAAATGTGTACTTATCTCTTGTTAATAAAGAGTTACAATGAAATTCCGGGAAGTTTTTGACTGCCCCTCGTATGAATTCATTTTTCCCCTAGAAACTACTTTGAGTAGTTCTCCAGTACCATTTATTTTTTAAAACTGGGCGATAGACAATCCATGGCCTCAACTTAATAAGCCTTATTTGTTTTGGTCACTAACATTTTCGCCAAGCACAAGTGAGAACTCTCAAAACTCGGGGGTCAGCGCTACGATGGGGCTTCTAACGTTTCTGGAAAAATAACGGGATTACAGTCAGGAATACGCAAAGAAGAACCTCGAACATTATTTGTGCACTGTAATGCTCATAACCTCAATCTTGTAGTACAAGATGGAATTGAGAAAATTATAATAGCGAGAAAATTTATTGGAACAGTAAAAGATTTCCTAACGTCGTGCGAGACTCTCCGAAACGGCTTCGACAGTTTAAGAAACTACAAATTGGAATACAAAAAGAGACTAATGATGATTTTCCTTCTCTTACAGCCTATTGTCCGACAAGGTATTTATAAAAAAATTATAAGTTTAAATCAATTCTTTTGGTTTTGTATGTATAAACATATTTATTCTTCAATTTTTGTACGAACATTCTGTAACCAGAGAAGTAGACAACGCTGTCGCTGCTAAGGCTTCTGGATTTTACTCCGGCATGGAATCATTTGCGTGTGTTTTATATTTAACAATGATGATAGAAATTTTTGATCGTGTGGAAATTTTGAATGCAGATTTACAGAAATCTAATCTATCTGTTATTGAATCGTATGCGAAGATAGAAGCAATCACTGATGTTTTTTACTGTGCTCGAGAGTGAAAATTCGAAGAAATTTTACGGGAAAGTGAGCAGTCAGGTACTAACTTTGAAACCAACGAACCTCAAATCCCACATCAACGCAAAATTTCGATCAAGATAAGAGTGAAAATCTCCGATTCGAAACACCTCAAGATTTTCTCCGCAAATCTTATTTTTATGACCAGTTAAAGCGTCGATTCGACAACGTTTCCACCCACTTCTTCAAATCGCTAGAACGATTCGCTTTGGGACAGCTCACATATGTAGCAAAAATTATAAATTTATACAATCATGATTTTGACCAAGAAAGATTGCTCAGTGATAGAGATAAGTTTTTGCAACTTTTGGAAAGGCAAGATGAGGAGGCAAAAAATTTAAGAGGTTGTAGATTTTTTACAGAAGTACAAATGGACTAGAAGACTCATACCGGAGTTTGTACGCTTCGTTCAACTACTCATTACAATTCTTGGGTCGTCCTGTTCAAATGAACGAAGTTTTTCGGCCTTACGCCGACTCAAGAGTTACATAAGATCGTCAATGTTGCCAGATCTATTAAATAACATTGCTATTTTACATGTATGTAGCAACCTTACTGAAGAACTAAATTTGGAAAAATTATTGAATCGTTTCATTTCCAAAGAAGCAAAGCGCATTACATTTTGTTTTTACTTAGGGCCTTACACCTCGTCGACGGCTAAGGTCATTAGAGGCGGGATGGGGCTGGGGACCAGGAACGGGAAGGAATACGGACATGGCTTTTTTTTTCTTGAAGGAAGCATCCCGGCATTCGCCTGGAGTGATTTGGGGAAACCATGGAAAACCCAAATCTGGATGCCCGGACAGGGATTCGAACCCGCGTCCTCTCGAATGCGAGAAGCACATTACAGTTTTTGCATTGCGCAATTGATACTGATTAATAGTAAATTAAAAAAATAACAATGTTTCGTACATAGCTAAAATATAATTAATAAATATATTAATGAATAAATTATATGATGAATTTTTAAATTCATTTTCTAGTTTTTCTCCTAAAAATTTCCCTTAAGAATTAGATTCAATAGTTATCACTATCATTATTTTAGGTAAGATTTTCCAGGGAACTACCCCCCCCCCCTCTTTTCGTGCCTGACTACCCACCCGGGCCTAACACGAAACGCCGGTCCTGGATTTAAGTACACGTTGAACCCCGGGAGACAGCATAAATACAGTTCAACTATCCTCAGAGCAACTATTATTGAATAGAATGTAGAAATCTATACCACCTAATTCATTAGTATGTTAAATAGAACATTATAAAAGATACTAGGAAAATAATGAGAAATATGGTAGTCAATAGTTTTCCTTTGCATAAATTTTTGGCAATAATACATCAATTTTGTAACTGGAAGGTATTCCCTTGATAGGGAATGGCAAGTATATAATACAGTTTTGTGATAATTCCTCCGTTATCAAAAGTGATACCCAACGACAGGAGTGATAAGATTAGGAAGACAATACACCATATGTAAATATTTCCTCCCTTCTACCTCAAATGCCAATGTTACATGATACTGGCCTAAACACAGTACATTTAGATATTGATACAAAAAATTTACTAAAACATGTTATCATTTTAATTGTTTCAAATGTATATCCATTACTTTCAATATTGTATTTGGTTGCTTTTCGGAATCTAGAATCAGTTTATAATAAATGTTTCATTACTCATTATTAATACATGTTGTGAACATCTCCCTCCTCCTTTGCTTTTATAGGTCTGAATATAATTACAGATATTTCACTCTTTTGCAAAACTAACTCTACTTATCATTTCTCTTGCACAATGATGTTATTTGTAAGGCAATAGGACTGTAGGAAATAAATGCTGTGCAACTGACGTTATAGCCTTTATACTACTTATTTTAATTGGCCATTTTCTATAAAATCAGTTTCCTTCTGTCATCAGTATCGATACTCGTTTCATGAATAGCTATACTTGTAACTACTTCATGGGTCGCATTCCACGTTAAACTGTAGGTCCCCTTTACCCTGCAGAGTTATCGGGTTAGATTAGGTAATTAGGAAGTGAACTGGTCACCCTACCTCAAAAAGCAGGCTAAGTCGACATCACGGGCGGCATTGAACTGACAATGAGTTGCGCTATAAACTCCTAGTGGCAGAAACGCGTACCACACGAGCTCCGCCCACGGTAATGCTATTCCGGTTAGTTTTGGGTACTCTCTCTTACATCCTTCGGGAGAGTCCAACCAACCTTAGTGTTGAATAATAAGCTTTTCTTTCTATTAGCAATTTTACATATATTTTTCTAAATTTTACGTTAATTTCACGTGAAGGTTAGATAGAAGTTAAGTTACAAATTTCTAAGATAAAGGATTCAGAAATAAATGAGTTTTCGTCACGCAACATACGGAAGGACGTAAGAACGGAGACACGAGCAAATTCGTATGAATTCTGATTTTTAGCTAGAAGGAATGAATCCAAAAAAGGATAATTTATCTAAACTGACACTGAATACTAAGTCATCAACAACGACGTAGAATTTAAGAAACGTATCAAAAGATCATTTACCTTTTACACAAACATATTTCAAGCATTCTTGTCAGATATATTCTTTGATCCACAATCCTAATGCACAAAATGCATTTTCTTGATCAATTGTTGCTGATTATAAATTTCTCAACAAATTCGTGCCAAATCTACTACAAATAAATACGAGGAATAACAGATACATTAAGTTCGTTGGAGATTCACTTTCACTGTAAAAATAAAAATGTTACTAATAATGGGAGATTCTGTATCGAGATACTCTGGTGTACAAATTTCTATCACCGAACTTGTGCAGGGTGATATGAGATACGGGGGTGCATAATTCTTTACAATTAAAAATGACGGATTAAACGCAGAGTTCTTCCAGCTTACTATAGCACTGAAAAAGAATGTAGCAAAAATATCTACATAGAATGTAAGTAACTTCCAAATCCATCAAAAATAAAGAATGGAGTACATTGTTCTGGAAATTCATTTCCTTGCAGTGTTATTAAATAACACTCATAACCTTAAAAATCAAGCAATGTGACATATATTTCTTAATTTACTGTATCTGCAAAATCCCTGGAGAAAGAATATAAATAAACAAAACGCAACTAAAAATTAATATGTCGATTTAAATGCAAAACTTGCTTTTAATTCAGTGTTCTGGTAACTCATTTCTTTGTAGCTGCCTAACTAAATATAACGCACATAACCTATGTTTTGTAGTAACATCTGTGGTCGTTGTTAGTCTGATATCCGAGGCCGAACTCGTGACGTCAACATTATGGGCACCATGATTATATTATCGTATGCTAATGTTCTTGGTTAATTCACTGTCTTCTAGTTCATATGGAGCGGAGATGATGGTCGTTCGTCGGTCGAATGGTACAATGAAATTTGGCGGCCCCATTGGTATGTTTGAGAAAAGTAGATCCAAATAGGCCCACACTACGTTTCACTCACCCCCTTCTTTCATCTTCACATACAGGACACAAATGAGCTATTGTAAAAATTACACAAACCATTGCAGAACGCCATACATAGGCAGCATTCGGAGTAAAAGATGGAAATCACAACAGTAAAAATTTCTCGAGGAAATGTTATGTAGATCTTTCGTAATATCTGAATATTAAACGGCACCTCTATTGCGCATTATTCATTAAACTTCAGCTAAACGACGTTCATATAGATAGAAATTATACTGGCTGGTTATTCGTAAAGCGGTAGTCCAAAATCTGTTTGTGAAATGAAAAACACCTGTTGGTAATAACTACTGAATAATTGTTTCATAAAGCCTCTCCCATCTGATGTGAACGAGGCGGACCTGACCACTATTTGGCGTTATTAACAACCTGCGTTAGGTGATCCGTCAGAAGGGGACACCTGTTGCGGCAGCGGGCTGTTGATGGAGTGCTCTGATGGCACGACACGATAGTGGCTGCCCGTCGCCAGGTGATATGGACAGCT